>CM055063.1:27190841-27240439 GCA_029204045.2 Tillandsia leiboldiana
GGAAGAGTTAGATTCATCTTCTTACAATGGCAAGGGAATTATGCATATTTTTAATGCCTTATCTCAAACTGAATTCTCTCGCGTCTCGGCATGTGAGACTGCGAAAGAAATCTGGGATGTTCTTCAGGTTACACATGAGGGAACTAACCCTCGTGAAGATTCAGAAACTGCAAATGCTTACGAGCAAGTTTGACTCTATCTTAATGGCAGAAAATGAATCTTTCACGGACTACTATACACGATTGCAAGACATCGTGAAACTCATGTGCTAATCTGGGAGAGAAGATTCCAGAATTTAAGATTGTAAGAAAAATCTTAAGAACTCTTCCTGAACGATTTCGCCCAAAGGTTACTGCCATTGAAACTATTAACACCCGGACGAAATACGTGTAGAAGAATTAGTTGGTTCATTACAAACTTATTGAAATGACATTTACTACTAACAATTCTTCTGGAAAGGCATCCACTTCTAAGTCTTCAGGTTATGCGTTGAAAACAACTAAGGAAGAAGACGCGGATACATCCTCCTCATACGATGACGAGAACCTTTCTATGGAGGAATTTGAGAAGCAGCTCGCTCTCTTGACAAGGAAGTTTCGCCGCAACTTTCGAAGGGGTAATTCAAGCAAATCTCCATCCTTCGGAAAGTCGAACAAAGGCAAGGGTACTTCAGGTTACAAGTCAAGAAAGCAAGAGAACTTCTCAAAGGATAAGAAAAGCTCAGAAGGACAACTACAATGCTTCAAATGTCGAGGCTACGGCCACATTGCAACGGAATGTCCTAACAAGTATCCGGCAAAGAAGAAGGCGATGCAAGTCGTCACTTGGGATGACAACTCAACGTCAAATGAGTCGTCTTCGAGTGATGAAGGAAAAAGCTCCACCGCATTCCACGCGTCCGTATCTTCACCCTTCATGTGCTTTATGGCAAGTACATCTGAGTCGTTGTCCAACTCCACTGTTGAAAAGAACGCAACGGACAACGAATCGGATGATTCGGAAGGTGAAGATTTTGCTCTAGCCTACCACAGACTTTTGAGGGACTCAAAGAAAGTGGCTAAGCAAAACAAGAGTTTGAGAGGGAGAGTGCATGATCTCGAAGAAGAAGCCAAAAGAGCGACTTCTCTCTCAAACGCTCTTTGAAGTGGAAAGGGAAAACCTGATAAAAGAAAATGCTTCCCTTCAAGAGTCCAATGAGCAACTTGAGAAGGAACATACAAATCTGGTGGATAACGCGAATCACTTCTCAAAGCTCTACAACGAGGCTCGACAGGATAACCTGGAAATGACAAAGACCATTTTTCCAACTCAAGAATGACTTACAGCGATTCTCTTCAGGAAGGAGTAAGTTGGATAGACTTCTTGGTCTTGGTCAATCAAATAGGTTCAGCCTCGGATACACTCAAACTGGAAACAGTCCAAGTTCGAGTGAGACAGTTTTTGTGCCTCAGTCGGTATCTCCTCCTCCGACACCGGAATTCAAGACAAACAACGACAACAAACCTACTTCATCCTCTTTGGGATCGTCAAGATCTAAGGTATGTTTTCGTTGTGGTGTTTCAGGGCACATAAGAAGATATTGCAAGACGGGAGTCGAACGCTCATCTCAAAGACCTCTTGCAACAACTACCAAAACGGCTCCTCCCCGAAAATCAAAGCAAAACTTTTCAAATGAAAAGAGATTTGGTAGTTCATCGCGCAAGACGATTACATCAAGGAACAACAATCGCTATAACAAGACGCCTTCACCTAGGCATATAACTTCTCGACCATTACCGACGCACTCCAAAAGGGTTTGGGTGCGCAAAGGTGAAATTTTCCCTTGTCTTGTTTCCAATGTTTCCTTGCATGCATATGATAGTTCGTCTTGGTATCTGGATAGCGGGTGTTCCCGTCACATGACCGGTGACAAAAATAGTTTTCAAAGTCTTGAGAAAATCTCCGGAGGACACGTTGTTTTCGGAGACGGTCGATCTTCCAAAATTGTTGGAAAAGGGACGGTAGCTATTCCAGATGGCCCGATTTTGAAAAACGTCTTATTTGTTGATGGCCTTATGACTAACCTCATAAGCATAAGTCAACTTTGCGACAATGGTTTTTCAGTTAACTTTTCATCGGTTGAATGCGTTGTAACTGATAAGGACCATGTCTTCTTTCTAAAAGGGGTTAGATCTGAAAACAATTGTTATGTTGTTCCTAATAAATTTTCTGAAAATTGTAACTTAGCCGCTTTGAATAATGAAACTCTTTGGCATGAAAGGCTAGGTCACTTAAATTTTAAGGAACTTACTAGAATTTCAAACAAGGACGTGGTCAAGGGGATTCCAAAGCTTTTATTTAAACAAAACGTTGTGTGTGGTGGTTGCCAAAAGGGAAAACAGTCTAGGACTGCACACAAGAACTTGAACCACGTTGGTACAAAACGGCCCTTGGAACTTTTGCACATGGACTTAATGGGGCCGACCCGTCAACCATCTTTGGGAGGTAAATGGTACATCTTTTTATTGGTTGATGATTTCTCTCGGTTTTCTTGGGTAGCATTTTTTAAAAGAGAAAGCTGATACGTTTGACTCTTTTCATGAGATTTGCTATCGTATTATGATTGAAAAGAATGAAAAGATCATTCGTGTTAGAAGTGATAGAGGTGGAGAATTCATAAATTCAAAATTTATTGATTTTTGCACTTCAAATGGAATCAAACATGAATTCTCGGCACCCTATACACCTCAGCAGAATGGTGTTGTTGAGCGCAAGAACAGGGTTGTTCAAGAGATGGCGCGTGTGATGCTTCATAGCCGGAATTTGCCGCTACATTTTTGGGCTGAAGCTGTGAACACCGCTGTCTATGTCATTAATAGAGTTTACTTGCGCCCAGGAACTTTAAATACACCATATGAGCTGTGGTTTAGTAGAAAACCCAATATCAAATATTTTCGTGTCTTCGGGAGTCGATGTTACATTTTACGTGACCGTGAAAATCTTAGAAAGTTCGACTCTCGAAGTGATGAAGGGATCTTTCTGGGTTATTCTACGAATAGCAGAGCATATCGAGTATTTAACATTGAATCTAAGACGATCGTAGAATCTATAAATATTAAAGTAGATGAAGCTTTTCACTTTGAAACTGGAAAATCTACCCTCGATATCTCTCTAGATGATGATTCTCCTGCTAGTGCATCTTCTCATAATAATACTTCCAATATTAATGATGCATCTAATGGTTCTTCTAGTTTATCTGATGTGCAGGAATCATCTCATATATCTCCGAGTACTCCGCTTCAACAAACGTTACGAATCTCCAAGGATCATCCGGAATCGAATATTATTGGAGATCCACAAGAAGGAGTCAGAACTCGGAGGCAGTTGGTTTGTGGATTCGCTTGCTACGTATCTTTAATCGAACCAAAGAACATAGATGAAGCTCTTCAGGATGACTACTGGATTAAAGCAATGCAGGAAGAGCTCCATCAATTTGAGCGAAACAAAGTCTGGGAATTAACGAAGCCTCCAAAGCAACACAATGTGATAGGTACCAAATGGATCTTCAAGAACAAGAAAAATGAGGATGGTACTATCATCAGGAACAAGGCACGATTAGTTGCTCAAGGCTACTCTCAAGTAGAAGGTATAGACTTTGACGAAACATTCGCCCCTGTAGCTAGACTCGAGTCCATTCGTATACTGTTTGCTATTGCTTGTCATTTTAAAATCAAATTATTTCAAATGGACGTTAAGAGCGCATTTCTAAATGGGTTTTTAAATGAGGAAGTTTATGTGGCTCAACCGAAAGGTTTTGTAGATCATAAACAACCTAACCATGTTTTTCGTTTGAAAAAGGCTCTTTACGGTCTGAAACAAGCACCGCGAGCATGGTACGAAAGGTTAACAAAGCACCTTTTGGAGAAGGGCTATACTCGAGGGGGAGCTGATAGGACTCTCTTTGTGAAGCATTATCAAAACAATTTCATTGTAGCACAAATATATGTCGATGACATAGTATTTGGTGCAACAAGAGATAACGATGCTTCTAAATTCGCGGAGACCATGGAAAGCGAATTTGAGATGTCCATGATGGGCGAATTGACTTATTTTCTTGGATTGCAAATTAAACAAAATGATGAAGGTATTCACTTGAGTCAATCCAAGTATGCAATGGAGTTGGTCAAAAAGTTTGATCTAGAAAATTGTAAAGATTTTTCGACTCCAATGGGAACTAGCCACAAGGGACTTGGAAGTGAATCACATAGTGAGAATGTAGACGAGAAATTGTATCGAAGTATGATTGGAAGTCTACTTTACCTCACGGCTAGTCGCCCGGATATATCTTTTGGTGTTGGGATTTGCGCGAGATATCAATCAGCACCAAAGGAGGTTCACCTGAAAGCGGTGAAAAGGATCATCCGGTATATCAAAGGATCAATTAATTTCGGAATTTGGTATCCTATGGGAACAAGTTTGGATATTGTTGGATACTCAGATGCCGATTGGGCAGGATCAGTGGATGATCGGAAAAGCACGAGTGGTGCATGCTCCTATCTTGGCCATTGCCTTGTTGCATGGCACAGTAAAAAGCAGAATTGCATAGCACTCTCGACTGCCGAAGCGGAATACATTTCAGCTGGAAGTTGCTCAACTCAACTCATTTGGATGAAAAGCGTACTGAGCGACTTCCGCATTTCAGCATCTTCGGTAACAATACTTTGTGACAACACTAGTGCTATTAACATTTCTAAAAACCCTGTGTTGCACTCTAGAACAAAACATATTGAACTTAGATATCATTTCCTTAGAGAGCTAGTTGAATCAAATACTCTTCAACTTTCATATATTTCAACTGAGGATCAATTAGCTGACATTCTAACAAAACCTTTGGATCAAAAACGTTTTATTCATTTACGAAAAGCAATTGGGATGCTTTCCTTGAAATAATCCTCTTTTTGAAATCTTTGCTTAGGATAGGTTTTGTATTTGTTTTTGTTTTGTTCATTATCTATGTTTGTACATAGGACATAAATTGAGCATAGATCATAATTGACTTTAATTGCATCTTTTCGCACATTTAGAAATTTATTATGCTTTTGCCATCATAATATTTCACTGTTGCAATGATCATTTATGTTAATTAAATCATCTTCTAAAAGTGATCAAAGTCAATTTCTCTCTCTCTATGATCTCTTGGTATAGTCATTATCTTATTTGACTGCTTAGTCGAGTATGAAATCGAGATCAATTTTTGGTTGAATACTTCATATCTTAAATAATTGATAGCCAATTGAGGGGGAGTCTTAGAAAAGGTAAAATGCTCAAAAGATGTGGAAAGAGTTACATCCCAATGAGGAGTGTGAAAACTACCACCACATGGAGGAAAGAGCTACCACCTCGGTCGTCCGAGTATTGTGTGCAGCTACCACATGTATACCAAGCATGGTTGTTCAAATTTTTGATTAAGTAAAATGCATGTTGAAATACTTGACTCTGTCAAATTTCAAGGTTGGTATAAGGTGGGTTTTTAATGAAAGATGCTCAAAGAGCCACTCTCTTCAACAGATTGTCTAGATATATTATCTACTATATTTGGGATTTCAAACATCTATTAATCTTTGTATTTCATTTTCTTTACTGAATTGATGATTTGATAAAGGCATTACTCATAAGATCAAGTTAGATGTGATTGAAGGTGTTCAACGTTAAGGGATTTAATTCTTGTAAATTCTCGTTTCATTTTTGGATATTATTGATAGTTTTGGCATAATCTAATTCTTGTTGTATGAAACGATGATTTTTGTTTAAAGTTGATACACATTTGTGCTTACAATCTTTTTCTGGTTTTTCTTGAATTTCTCTAAAATTTTCTAAAGAAAAAGTTGGGGCCGATCCGGATCGGGCTAGATGATCCGGATCCCGAACGCAGGAATTCTTCTGCGGGCTGACGATCCGGATTGTATCTGCCGATCCGGATCCCGAACGCAGTTTCTCACTGCGGGTAGCCGATCCGGATCGCAGTTATGAACTGATCCGGATCGCGGCTAGGTTTTATAAGGAACGAAAGGGGTTTTTGATTTCTTTACTCCAATCTTTTGTTCCGAAGTTTCCAGAGCCTCTCTCTCTAGATTTCATCCTTCCTGGAAGCTTTCAAACTCAGGTTCTTCAACTCCAAGTAAGTTTTATTGATCAGAATCTCGGTTTTTCACCGTTTTTCTCTTTTCCTCCTCAAACGTGATGAATTTCTTGGATCAACTTTGTTTGTGGATGGTTTTTGATCAAATCTCTTTTGAAATAAGAACTCTGGGTAGATTAGTTTTGATTATATGCTAGGTATTCTCCTGATTAACGGATTTTTAGGCTTCGATTTCTAAAATTTCGGTTTTAGGGCATATAATAGGGATTTTCGAAAATCATACAATTGATCTATTTTTAAAAGTCCTTTTGCAAAACTAATTTGATTCTTAGTCTCTCTACATGATAATGATTCTTTGGATACAATTTTTTCAATTTTTGAAAAACTAAGAATTTTTGTGTTCTTGAGTTGGTCTACACAGGATTCCTTTTCTCAAGAAACCATTAGTAATGGTGATCACTTGGATTGTCTTTCTACTTGCGGCTATGGTTCATACAAGAGACACCGTCAAGCCCAAGAGGGCTAAGAAGGCTAAGAAAGCGAAGAAAGCTAAAGATGATTCCGATACAGAATCTGAAACGGAATCAATTGACTGGGATGAACTGCAAGTTGAAGCAACGACTGTTCCCACTGCTTCAAAGGGAAAAGCGCCTGCGGAAACATCGAAGGCTCCGCCTACTGCTGCTGAAAAAGGGAAAGCTCCAATGGAAGAAACTTCTGGGAAAACAAGAAGAAAAAGTATTGCTCGCAAAAGAGGGAGTGCTCGAGGAATCACCATTGAGCAACCAGCTGCTAGCCAAGCACCTCCTCAAGACTTTGTCAGCTCGGCTAGAATAAAGGATTTTGAAAACAGAGAATGCATTGGAGAAAGGCATGTTGATGTAAAAGCCTTAAGGCAGCGTTCTCAGATGTTCGGGACTTTGTTTGACCAGAGAGGTCTTGCTTCCATTTGCAATTTCCCGGAGAACACTGGGTATTGTCTTCACTCAGTGAGGATGTTTTATCAGAATGCCTGCTATCTAGTTGATCAGGAAAGCGGGCGTCGGGATTTTCAAACATTAGTCAAGAATGTCAGAATCAAAGTAACGCCTCAGCTAATTGGTGAAGTACTAGGGATGGACGCCCGAGCCGATGGCACTCATTACCTGAAGAATCAAGCTTTCAACACCTTCTCCTGGAGAGTGGTAGTTGATGGAATCTGTGTTCCAGATACTCGGTCGACAGGAAACTCCGTTTTCTCGAAAGAACAACGACCAGAGTACCGCATCTTAAATCTCATTGTTTGTTACAATATTATTCCAAACATGAACACTAAGGTTCTTCGGTGGGAAAGAATGATATTCCTTTATCTACTTGGAAACCCCGCAGCAGCAATGGGAGCTAACTTAAACATTCCCTACGTCATCTGGTCAAGGATGGCACGATATGTGGAGCAAGCTCATCCGTCAGAGAGACTACCTTTTCCAATGATCATCATGCGCATTCTTCGCAAGTTTAAAGCTGACACAAATGCGAGTTCCTATCTGCACAGTTTAGGAACGATCAATGACACAACATTTGTAAAGTCTCTTTCGACGAAGCCAGATGAACCTTTCATACCTCTTCACCGGCAACGCGAACAACGACAACAAGCAACAACCTCTGCACCGGCAGCAGCTCCTCCAGTTCAACCAGCACCTCCGGCACAAGAAGCACCACAATCAACTTCTGATGATGATGCATCTGTTACCTCAATCTATAAAGAACAGCAAAGGCTCTCCAACGAGCAAGAACGTATATCAAATGAACTAATTGAGGTAAAGGAAGAAATAAAGAAGGTAAATAAACATCAATCAGCAATGAACAAGCGAATAAAGAAGATCTTCCAAATCCTCGGCTGTATCAGTTCAGACGAGTCTGAATAATCCGTATCCTTCTAATTTATGTTTATTATGCATATGCTTAAATCCTTCTGTTGTGCAGGTTTTTAAGTTTTAATTTGAGTTTTTAGTTCTCGAACTTAAACTGTTAACCATTCTCTCCACTTATGTAATTTTTGGCTTTATTTGTGACAAAAAGGGGGAGAGAGTTTAGAACAAGGTAAGAGTTTAGAACAATGATTGAACAATGATTGTGAACTGATGATGAAGATTTTGTGTATATCAAGGTAAGTATGATCTCAACTTCAACTTTGGTTTTCATCTTGTGATTGTTTGCATGTCTCGACTAACTATTCGACTAACTATTTGGGCATGTAATATAACTAACAAGTTGATGTTGGACTAACATTTTGACATTTGGTTTTTGAATGCATAGAAGATATGTTGGTTTTTAACTTTGATTCTCTTACATATCTGAATTCTCAAATGTCATGATGATTAGATAAACTTTGTCTCTGTACTAGGTTTTGTATGCTAAATATTCTTGAGGTATCTAACGATCTCTTTTTGTCAAGAATGATTTCTTTGTGCAGAGAGTACAGATGTCTAAGTCTAGAGTCTGTTTTAGGAGTTTATCTCATGTTTTTAAATTTTTGGATCTCCATTGTAAATTTTTGTTGTATGGTGATAGCAATAAAAATATCTTTTTGAATTTTCTTTAGTGGATCTATGTTTTGTCACGAAACCGCCAAAGGGGGAGATTGTTACGGAATTTGAGTTGGCGTAGTTTCGTGAAAGTCTCAAGTCTTGAAGATTGAAGGTGAAGAAAGTTGGATCATTTAACTCAATCTCAAGAAAGAAGAATTCAAAAGGATCAGGTATGTTTAACTAAAGTTTTTGTGCGATCCGAATACTTCTTGTAGTGTAGAAACACTTGGAAGAATCTTTCATTGCATAAAAATCAAAAACTGGACTTGGGACATGTTCAGGATCCGGATCAGGTTGTTCGATCCGGATCCCGAAGGTGGTTCGTTCATACACCAGTTCAATCCGGGTCGTAGTCTCATGATCCGGATCCCGAACAGTGAGTTTACCATTTTCCTTGAACGATCCGGATCATGCTTCGCAATCCGGATCCCGAACGTTGATGTTTGGTAAACTGTATGAACGATCCGGATCATGCACTTCGATCCGGATCCCGAACCTTCGTTTTTCTGGAACTGGCTGTTTCGTTACGACGATCCGGATCCTAGCTAGTCCGATCCGGATCGCCGTCCGTAAAATTTCCAGAAATGTTAGGTTTTTGATTCTTATCTCCTTCCTAGGGTTTCTAACCTATAAATACACCCTATGACTCCTTTTCTAGGGTGGATCCACATAGTCTTTAGCCGTCATTTTCATATACCATTTTATACGGCTATAGATCCACATATAGAGAAGAAAGGAAATCATTAGAGAATACTCTATGTTTCTTCATCTATATTGATTAGTTTGATTCTAGGTTTTCATACTCACATCTCGAGTTGAATCAAACTAATGAATACTTAGATGGTATTTCCGATCTATCTTTGATCTAAGTATTCGGCGGATCATCACCACCCAAAACAACGATTTACCCCAAAAATCGGCGCGTGGATTCGCGTGTCCTTGTGGATTCAAGGTTCAAACCGCTCTCGTGGATTCGGAGCGAGGCACGTTCGTGGATTCGAAGGGTGCTATTGGGTGAAGACCGTGGATTCGGTCGGACGTCGTGGATTCGACGTTGGACGCCGTGGATTCGGCGTTGGGCGCAGATCGTGGATTCGAGAAGCGTCGCGGAGCGAGCGGAGAAGATCCTCTAGGAGCGTATGGAAAAGGTTGAGTCGTAAGTGTGTACGGTAAATCACCTTGTACGTGTTTTAATTCTAGTGGATTTCTGCCGTGTTATCGGTCCCGTGGTTTTTTACTCCGGTGATGGAGTTTTCCACGTAAAAATCTTGCGTATTATTTTTATTTCCGCATTGGGTTTTATCGCAACGATTTTTTGAGTGTTTATACGTTTACACCTATTCACCCCCCTCTAGGTGTTTTTTCCCCTATTTAGATCCGTATTACATATAACCCAACAAGATTAAATGGTATCATAGAAAAACAACTTTAACCACAGTAATCAGTAACCAACATCCACAGTGCATAACGCCACAAGCAACTGAACATGAGATAACCAAGGTATAGGTGCGGTAGACCGTGAGTGTGCGAGGGAAAAGGGAGATTTAATTTCGGTGCGTCTGTAGGTCATGGTGCTAGACCAGTTAGGTCTAGGGTTGACTTGGTTTCTTTGTATACAGCGGATAATGGCCCGAACTGGGTTATTAACGGAGAACGCAGGGGCAGAAAGTACGGTGCCAACAGCGGCGGAGTATCAGCTTCTCCGTCAACAACTACGAGAGATGGCCGGGCAGTTAGCAGCCTTTATGGAACAAGTGCGTCAGTTGACGCAACAGCCGACTACACCAGTGGAGGTCGCCCAGGCTCCTCTGCCCGGACCAGCCGCACCAGTGACGGAACCGTCGGTGGCGGACAGCGAGACTATGGTCGCCCCTCCTCCGACCACGGTGACCGAGATACCGTCGGTTCATCTGACAACGCCTTCAGTAGCACTAACACCAGCAACTTCGGGACCTACGCCGGGAGCCACTATTGGAGACCCCTTAAGAGAGACCGTGGTGACGCCTACCCCCAGAATGTCCGCCGATGCCGCGGGGGAAGCCCCTATCCAGCAAACCGAACGGGACAGGGTGAGAGCGAACTTGACGGATTTCAAGAAGTACGACCCACCCGTGTTTGAGGGAGAGACGACCGACCCTTGGGTCGTGGAAAAATGGATAGACACCATGGAAAAGCTTTTCGGAGATTTGCTAATGGAGGAGCAGGAGCGGGTCCCCTTGGCAGTCCATTTTCTTGAGGGAAACGCCTGCATGTGGTGGAAGACGGTGTGCTCGGACCCCTCGAAGGACACCGCTCTTCCATCTTGGTCCTCGTTCCGAGAAAAACTATTTGGGGCATTTTTCTCCGACAGCATCAAACGGCAGATGGAAGATGACCTGAAGCATATCAAGCAAGGAAGGCGGACGGTTATGGGGTACCAACGGGCATTTGTGAAGTTGGTCAAATGTGTCCCCTTGTCATGAGAAATGAATCTCACAAAGCCCGTCTTTTTGTGGATGGTTTACGGAGCGACATCTTCGAGGTGGTGCAAGCGGCGGATTTGCACACCTTCTAGGAGGTGGTCGATAGAGCCACCACAATGGAGCGCGGATTTGCGATTTCACGAGCCCGACGGGAGAGCTCGGAACACAGCAGGGATAAGAAACGAACTCGGCCTTACTTCGGAAGAGAGCATACCAAGGGGAGCCGGCCTCCTAAATACCCAAGATCGCAACAAGGAATCAAGAATGCGCTGACGGGAGTACAAAGGCCGGTGGGCAAGTCTTGCATCATTTGTGACGGAATACACCAAGTGACCGAATGTCCCCATAAGCAAGACCACTGTTTTCGATGCGGCAAACCGGGGCACCTCCGTTTCAACTGCCCCTTGAAAACGGGGACACCATCCGTAGCAGCATCTACGCCTTCGTCTCAGCAATCGGGAGCAGGGAGAGTCTATACGATGACCCACTAGGGGACGGACCCACCGGAGGACGTCGTAGCAGGTAATACTCGAGTTTCATATCATCGTGTTAGAACATTTGTGTCAACACCTGAGCATCCCACTCTTTCACCTCGCTTCGTGTTTTCACCCCTACCTTAGTTATTAGAAGAAATCCCCATCGTAGAAATAAGTTCGGTCGGATCTTTAGGCTACCCCTCGAGGCAGGCGGCCTTACTCCTTCCTGCCCAGCGAGGGTGGGGCGAGTTCTTAATCTCTAAGAACTAGTGGGGTTTCCGTTAAGGGTTATCGGCGTAGCGCTTGGGACCGACGGTCGCGGCAATCTTTAAGCGGTAGTTGACTGCTTGAAGTTCCAAGTGCGTCTCCGGGAACCGGACTTACAGGAACGTGTAAACTTAGCTTATAGGAACGCCTTCTGCTCGCTTTTCCTTTCGTTGTTGCGGGCAAGAAGCTTGGTAGAAGGCAGTCGAGTAGCGTTCACGAGTTCCGTAGGGGTCTTGACATGAGAAGAACAAGTACCCCCTACCTCAGATAGATGACCTTTTCGATCAACTACAAGGAAGCAACGGTGCTCCTAAAGATTGATCTGCGGTCCGGCTATCACCAGCCTAGAGTCCGGGGTGATGACATACCGAAAACAACCTTGCGAACTCGGAATAGTCAACGTGAGTTTACGGTTATACCGTTAGACTCGTTAACGCACCAGCGGTGTTCACGGGCATGATGAATAGGATACTCAAGCCCTTCTCATACCAGTCGGTGATAGTCCTATAGTTGACGTTCTGATCTACTCTCGCACAGACAAGGGGTATGGGGAACACTCGCGAGTAATCCCCCAGACCCTCCGGGACCAGGAAATATATGCCAAACTCATAAAGTGTGAGTTCTGGCTCTGCGAGGTGGACTTTTTGGGGCATATCGTTTCGGCGTCTGGAATTGCAGTGGATCCGAGGAGGATTGAATCAGTGACCAACTGGGCTCGGCCAACAACGGTGACGGAAATCCGAAGCTTCCCAGGACGGGCAGGCTACTACAGACACTTCGTGGGAGGCCACTTCCCTAAATCGACTAACCCAAAGAGGGGAGAGATTCGTCTGGACGGCCTAGTGCCAGGAGAGTTTCAAAGAACTTAAAGACAGACACGCACAGGCACCAGTGCTCACATTGCCGAAGCCCGGAAAGGACTATAAGATTTAGTCTGACGAATCTCCAATAGGATCTTGGGAAATCAAACAACGGACACGCAACTACAACTGGTGCGAGACAGAGTATCCTCAGAGCAAAGCAGAGTTTTTACGATTGGCTCAAAAAATGTAATAAGGTTCTGGGGACGAATTCGTGTGCCCGATAAGCTAGAAATGAGGGAAGAAAATCTAGCGAAAGCATATAATGCCCCCTACACTGCGCACTCCGGAGGTACAAAGATGTACAAGGATCTGTGGCAGACCTTCTGGTGGCCCAAATTAAAGAGTGATGTGACACAATTCGTGGCGCAATATTTGGTGTGCCAACAGGTGAAAGCGAAACATCGGCAACCGGCGGGGAAACAGACGCTTCGGCTTACGAGGGAAGTAGTAGCAGGGAAGACCCCTTACGAAGAGTAATGTTGGTCTCGACCCCAGGAGAACCCTTAGAACAAAATACTTTGTACTTTCCTGCCCAATAAGGATGTGAAGACTTAGTTGTCTTATGTGTTGGCTATTTATTTATGGGTTAAATAGGTCCAACTTCCTGCCTCGTGACGATGGCCCAGGAGACTAATAAGTTGAGTTGGGTGAGCCTAATAAGTTGAGTGGGGCTGCGGTCCACAATAGACCTAACAGCAAGAGGCCCAACAATAGACCCAACGTCCAGGTAGGTTGAGTTCGGTCAAGATCCGTGGCGCTGTGTCTGTACGCTTTAAGTGTATTGGTTGTGTATCTCTAAAAGCTCGAGCTTTTGGAATTAATGGTTGGCGCCAACGATCTGACATTCGGGATCTTGGAGCGCGTAGGCCCGGTGGCATATCGGTTGGCCCTACCGCCAAACCTCGATACGGATACTGGCACGGGAGGAAAAGAAACTTCGCAACCGGACAATCCCCTACGTAAAGGTGCAATGGAGTAACCATGAGGAGCGCGAGGCGACTTGGAGACTTGAGGCGAATATGGAAGAGTGTTTTACCGAATTGTTTAGCGAGGGTTGAGATTAAGTTTCGAGGACGAAACTTCTTATAAAGTGTGAGTGGTGTAATGACACGACTTTTCTAGTAATATTTTACACTTCTGTTAGTAAAGTGCCTCTTTTAGGGAAGCTGAATTATCGAGTTTTCTTAAGTTGGTCGATGTGTTGCACGGATATTTTTTTGTGAAAGGGCTCAAAAAACGATGAACGGCGGTGCGATCGGATCTAAAATCTGACTTACGGATCTCCCGGAATGGGGTTCTGAAGGTCGCGGTAACCGTATGGTGCATCGGAATCCGTGCAAAAGATCTGGCACGCCTTTCGAGGAATTTTGGAATTTATCTCGTGGGATTAGATATTTATTGTTAAATAATAAATATCCGAATGTGGGAGATTTTCCTTTTTCGTACGTATGAAAAGGAAAAATAAAATAAAATAAAAGAAAATAAATTAAGATAATTATACCCCGTTTACCGAAAGGAAAACCCTAGTTTTAAAAGATCGTCTCCTCAAACCCTTCCCTCTTGTGCGTACCGAAGACAAAAAAATAAAACCCTAGTTCGGAGAAGAGAAAAGAAAAGAGAACCCTCTCCGGAGGAGATGTAGTGATCCGGTCTTTCGGGGTACTTTTGACTTACGTGTAGTCGTTTAGGCCTTTAAGTGAAATAGAATTATTCAATTCTTGAAGTTGGCCATTGTGGGACGCTAGTATTTTTCCGCGATTGTGCGCGGAAAAAGAAAGCCGACGGCGCGATCGGATCTGAAATCCGATATCGGGAACCCCCTAAACGGGATTCAAAGTGATACGGTAATTAGTCGTGCATCGGAATCCGTGCTAAATATCTTGCACCCGTTAGAGATAAGGTGGTTTATCTTGTGGGGGATAATTAATTAGTTAATTAATTATCCCAGACGGAAAATTAATTAATTCTCTTACGTACGAATTAAAGAGGAATTAATTAAAGGTAAAGTACGACTATATAAGGGATCCCGATTATCGGAAAGGAAAAGAAAAAGGAAATAAAAACCCTAATCGGAGAGAAGGAAAAAAAAAAGAAAAAAAAAGAAAAGACGAAACCCTAGCCGGAAGAAAGGGAAAGGAGAAAGAGAAGGAGCCCGATCTTCCCGGACGCCGAACCGAAGAAAAGAACACGACCGGACAACCTTCCCGTCGATCTTCGGTTAGTAAAATAATTTACTTAAATTATTTGGGATTTTTGTTCGTTGTCTTTTTCGTGAGTTCTTGGTTTCTTGTTTTCTCCGTCGTATCCGTCACCGTCGCCGACTTCGTCTCCTTGAAAAGGCGCGGAACGGACGGCGGAGGCGCGCGATGCCGCTAGGGCATCGCGCGGAGGAGGGTCACGGACGGCACCGCACGGGCGCCGCGCGGCCACCGCGCGGACCCGCAACCGTGCGGGTACCGCGCGGACGCCGCGCGGCTGCCGCACGGGAGGCACCCGCGCGGGCCCGCAATCTTGCGGGCACCGCGCGGGCGCCGTGCGGCTGCCGCGCGGGGGGCCCCCGCGCGGGCCCGCATCCATGCGGGCACCGCGCGAGCGCCGCGCGGGAGGCACCCGCGCGGGCCCGCACCCGTGCGGGCACCGCGCGGGCGCAGCGCGGCTGCCGCGCGGGCGCCGCGTTGCTGCCGCGCGGGCGCCGCGCGGCTGCCGCGCGGGCGGTCCCCGCGCGGGCCCGCACCCGTGCGGCGCCGCGCGGCTGCCGCGCGGGCGGCCCCCGCGCGGACCCGCATCCATGCGGGCACCGCGCGGGCGCCGCACGGCTGCCGCGCGGGCGCCGCGCGACTGCCGCGCGGGCGGCACCCGCACGGACCCGCAACCGCGCGGGCGCCGTGCCGGGCCGCACCCGCGCGGGCACCGTGCAGCCGTCGCACGGGCAACCCGCGCGGGGCACCGCGCCGCGGGGGCATCGTCCGCGGAGATACGCCGCGCGGTTCTGAGCCGCGCGGGGCTCCGGCAGACGGCGACGGCGGCTCGGGAATTCCGTTTCGTCAACCGGACAATGTTGGACTTTTCCGTCAAAAACAAATGAGTAAATCGGGTCTTATGTTTTCGGATGTAAGTACACGCTTTTAACTATAGTTATCCTTGCGGACTTCCTTTAGGTCCAGACGCGCAGCGGGGGGGCGCGAAAGATTCGAGTGTTCCGATCTCTCTCCAAATAGGTGGGTACGGTTGCTGTAAATACAACCAGTGCAGTAAGTGCATCCATCGTCATTAAAGTGCTCTCAATTTATCTAACAAAGTAGATGGACAGTTTAACCTTTCGCATAATTGTGTTATTATCTAACAATTGAAGCGGCTGCGGTCGCAATGTTCATGACACGCCGATCTCGGCAAAAACCGTTTTGGGATGCTGCACGTACACAGGCGGATTGGCCTCCGCATGGGTGTACTTTTCCGGAAGAGTGGTCTTGTATGACCCGTGTTCCTCACAAAGGGGTGGGAGCCGTGAGGACCCCTTCGCGCCCGCTGGGAATAGCACACCAGCACCGTGGAAGGGGTTAAATGCATCAAAGGAGTGCTTGCGCACGAGGGGAGACTTTGGTCTCTCCGATAAACATTCTGGGGTTGGTGCCCAATTAAATTGATAAATCTGGGGTCGGAGCCCAGCTTAATATGTGCAGGGTTTTTAGCGAAATGGTTACGGTGTTTCCGGTTTGCTCCTTATTCCTTATTGTTGTTAGACATCTACTTTGTTTGTCACTGACTTTACCCACTCCGTGACAGGCACTACGAGGGGCGTTACCCGGGAGATTGTTGAGACTGCGTCGCGAGGACCGTAGTCAGAACGCTTGGTTATTATCATTATCTCATCTCTTTTACGCATGTTAGTTAATTTGCTTGTGAGTAGAGATATTCGTGGACATGTATTACTTGGCACTGTGGATGAGTTGTACTTTTATAGTTTGGTTCTTCTGATGATGTTTCTTATGCGGCATGTTTTCATGATAAACCAAATGATTTCGAAAAGGGTTTTCTCAAAACGAAGTGCCGTGTGGGCACGGGTTTTGCAATTGCTGGCTTTATCCTTTCTAAACATTGATGCCGCTTTAATATTCCGCTTGATGTAGAATGTCTATTGTATGGTTGATGGTTGATGATTGTTGTATGTTGTTGTAAATGAGACGCCGTGCATATACAAAGGAGACTCTGTCCGCGGACAGGGAGAATTTTGTGTATGTGGCGGTCTGGCACGCACCGGGGATGAGGTTTAATGTACCATGTTCAGAGAAAAAAAAAAGGATACACACGAATTTCCGCTTTGATAGACTCAAAAACCCCCGGGGGCGTGACAGATTAAATGGTATCAGAGAAAAACAACCATAACCATAGTAGACGAGATCCACATCCACAGTGTAGGGTAGCACAAGCAAATTAGACATGAGATAACCAAGGTATAAGTGCGTAGTACGTGAGAGTACGGGGAATAGGGGAACGTAATGTAGGTATAATCGTAAGGCAGGGTATTAGGGTTATAACCTTAGGGTTAACGTGGTTTCTTTGTCTATAGCGGACGATGGCCCGGACTAGATCGTCCACCGAGAATGCGGACGCGGATAGAGTGGCCCCGACCACCGCAGAGAACCAGCTCCTCCATCAACAACTGCGGGAAATGGCCGGGCAATTAGCGACGCTGACGGAGCAGGTTCGTCACCTGGCACAGCGACAAGCAACCGCGCCAGCCGAGCGCAATCCAACCCCTCCGCCCGGAACCACCGCACCCACTACGGGACCGCAGGGACGGGTGGTACGACGACGGAACAGCCTCCATCTCCAAGGGACGCACCTACTCCGACAACCACGGGGCCCGTGATGGGAGCTACAACAGGGGAGGCAGGAACGACCCCTACCCTCGGGGGGTCCGCCGCTGTAGGAGGGGTCACGGAGCAACGAACGACGCGAGAAAGGGTCAGGACGAATTTGGCTGGGTTCAAGAAGCATGACCCTCCCACTTTTGAGGGATCAGAAACTAACCGGGACAGGAAGCGGACACAGACTTACCCGGGAGGGGGTCCGTCTGGTGGGAGCCGACCCCCAAAATACCCCAGGACACAACAAGGAAGCAAGAGTGCGCCAATCGGAAAACCGCGACCACCGAACAAGCCATGCGTTATTTGCGGAGCATCGCATCCAGTGACGGAATGCCCTAAGAGACAGGATCACTGTTACCGCTGCGGCAAGTCGGGGCATTTCCGATTCAACTGTCCTCTGAACACTGGAGCGGCATCTTCCGCAGCTTCCACCCCAACGGCACAGCCACCGGGACGGGGTAGAGCATCAACGGGAATACCCCCATGCCCTCCGACGCCAAGAGCAGAAGGAGAATCGCGACCACAGCCAGGAGGGAGGCTCTACTCCATGGGCCAACATGGAGCGACACTGCAAGAGGAGGCGGTCGCAGGTATTACCTCCGTTTCTAATTTCCGAGCACGAACCCTGTTTGACACCGGGGCGACTCGCTCTTTTATTTCCCGCACTTTTGCACAAACACATCTACTAGAAAGTAGTCCCCTTGATGTCCTACTGACCGTCCAGACCCCCGGGGGGCCAATCGCGGCAACTGGCCTAGTACCCTCTTGTTCAATAAGACTTGGAAGGTTGTCGTGCCCCTGGGACCTGGTGGTCATACCGCTAAAGGAATATGACGTAGTTTTGGGCATGGACTGGCTTACCGAGTATCAGGCGGTCATCGACTGCGAGAAGCGCCAGGTGCAACTACAGAAGCCGGGATTCCCAGAAAACGTGTACATGTTATGTAAAAGCACTTCCTTCTTGGCTATCATCTTCGCATCGCGAGCTAGGAAGTTGGTGGAGGGCGGGTGCGTGGCCTATCTAGCCTCAGTAGATTTAGCCACCCGACCCGTTCCCTCGCCTTCCGAAATTCCCGTGGTAAGGGAATTTCCGGACGTATTTCCGGCAGAGCTCCCTGGGGCGCCGCCGGAACGAGAAGTCGACTTTCCCATTGAACTACTTCCCGGCACCAAACCCATCACCAAGGCACCGTACAGGATGGCCTTCGCAGAGTTGAAGGAACTCAAGGCACAGTTGGAGGACCTTTTGGATAAAGGCTTCATCAGACCTAGCGCGTCACCCTGGGGCGCGCCCGTCCTGTTTGTGAGAAAGAAGGACGGAAGTCTCCGGTTGTGCATCGACTACCGGGAGATAAATAAGGTCACCGTTAAGAACAAGTACCCCCTGCCAAGGATCGACGACCTCTTCGACCAACTACAGGGGGCGACGGTGTTCTCAAAGATTGACCTGCAGTCGGGCTATCATCAGGTCCAGGTCAAGGGGGAGGACATCCCCAAAACGGCTTTTCGGACTCGCTACGGTCATTACGAATTTACAGTAATGCCGTTCGGGCTCACGAATGCCCCGGCAGTGTTCATGGACATGATGAACAGGGTATTCAAACCTTTCCTGGATTTATTCGTGGTGGTCTTCATCGACGGTATCCTCATCTACTCCCGTACAGACGAGGAACATGAAGAACATCTGCGCACAGTCCTCCAGACCCTACGGGAACAGAAACTCTACGCCAAACTCAAAAAGTGTGAGTTTTGGCTCCGAGAGGTTGGCTTCTTGGGGCACGTAATCTCAGCGGCTGGAGTCGCAGTCGATCCGAAGAAGATAGATTCGGTGACGGACTGGTCCCAACCGACGACGGTAACAGAGGTTCGAAGCTTTCTAGGATTAGCCGGGTACTACCGGCGCTTCGTGGAGGGTTTCTCCAGGATAGCCACCCCCTTAAACCGTTTGACTAAAAAGGAGGAAAAGTTCATCTGGACGGACAAATGTCAGAGGAGCTTCGAGGAGCTCAAGGATAGATTGACGCGAGCACCGATTCTCGCCCTACCAGAACCAGGGGAGGATTATGAAGTGTATTGCGATGCGTCGCGAAATGGACTGGGTGGAGTGCTCATGCAACGGGGAAAGGTTATAGCCTATGCGTCAAGGCAGCTCAAAGAATACGAGCGAAACTACCCCGTGCACGATTTGGAACTCGCAGCAGTTGTGTTCGTCCTCAAGCTTTGGAGACACTACCTGTATGGGGCACACTGCAATGTGTACTCAGATCATAAAAGTCTTAAGTACCTTTTCACCCAAAGGGAGTTAAATTTGCGACAAAGACGGTGGCTCGAGCTATTGAAGGATTACGATTTAACGATCCACTACCACCCGGGAAAGGCAAACGTGGTGGCCGACGCCCTGAGCCGTAAGGGACAGGCCGAGAAGGCAGGGGTAAGTACCATCACCCAGCAAGATGGTCTGATTGCGGAATTTTCACGATTAAGACTAGAAGTAGTACCAGCGGGTACAGTCGAACGACTTCTGACACTGGTGGTCAGACCTACCCTGCTTGACAGAATTCTCGAAGGGCAGTCGACTGATGACCAACTCCAGCTGGTGCGAGGTAGAGTAACTGCCGACCCAGGAGGTGATTTCACAGTAAACTCCGACGGCACCATACGATTTCGGGGACGAATCTGCGTGCCGGATCTACCAGAACTCAAAGAGGAAATCCTGCGGGAGGCGCATACAGCTCCATATACAGCGCATCCCGGGGGAACGAAGATGTACAAGGACGTCAAACAGACCTTCTGGTGGCCCAAAATGAAGGGAGACGTGACTCGATTTGTGGCACACTGCCTGGTGTGCCAACGAGTGAAGGCCGAACACCAGCGTCCAGCAGGAAAATTGCAACCCTTACCGGTGCCCGTGTGGAAGTGGGACATGATTACCATGGATTTTGTGACCGAGTTCTCGAGATCGTCACAGGGACACGATGCAATATGGGTAATCGTGGACCGTCTGACGAAATCGGCCCACTTTCTGCCCATACACACGACGTGGGCGCGGGAACGACTGGCGCAAACCTACATCAACGAGATAGTAAGGCTGCATGGGGTGCCGACGTCCATCACGTCGGACAGGGACACGCGATTTGTGTCAAACTTTTGGCAGAGCCTGCAGCGAGCAATGGGAACCAAGTTGCACTTCAGTACGGCTTTTCACCCGCAGACCGATGGACAATCAGAGCGGGTGATACAAATTGTGGAGGACATGCTTCGGGCATGCGTTTTAGACCTGGGCGAAGGATGGGCACGGTGCTTGCCCCTAGTGGAATTTGCCTACAATAATAGCTACCAGGCCAGCATTCAGATGGCACCATACGAGGCCCTGTACGGGCGCCGCTGTCGGTCTCCAATATGCTGGGACGACCTGGGTGAGCGTAAGTTTCTGGGCCCAGATTTGGTGGAGGAGACCGAAGCAAAAGTGCGATTGATTAGACAGAGGCTACTAACCGCCCAGAGCAGACAGAAAAGCTACGCGGACAACAGACGTCAGGACTTAGAGTTCATGGTGGGTGAGCACGCGTTACTCCGAGTTTCGCCCTCCAAAGGGAACCGACGCTTCGGCATAAAGGGAAAGTTAAGCCCGAGGTACGTAGGACCGTTCGAGATCCTAGAACGCGTAGGACCGGTGGCGTACCGATTAGCCCTGCCGCCGAATCTCGAACGAGTCCATAACGTATTCCATGTCTCAATGCTCCGGAAATACTTAGCTGACCCCTCTCATGCCTTGGATGCCTCCACCATCGAGTTGCGAGAGGATTTAAGCGTCGAGGAGACGCCGGTGCGGATTTTGGCAAGAGAGGACAAGAAGTTGCGCAATCGAACTATCCCCTATGTGAAGGTCCAGTGGAGCAACCACGAAGAGCGCGAGGCAACGTGGGAACTGGAATCGAAGATGAGGGAATGTTTTCCCGAATTAATTAATGGGGTTTGTATATAAGTTTCGGGACGAAACTTTTTATAAAGTGTGAGTGGTGTAGTGATCCGGTCTTTCGGGGTACTTTTGACTTACGTGTAGTCGTTTAGGCCTTTAAGTGAAATAGAATTATTCAATTCTTGAAGTTGGCCATTGTGGGACGCTAGTATTTTTCCGCGATTGTGCGCGGAAAAAGAAAGCCGACGGCGCGATCGGATCTGAAATCCGATATCGGGAACCCCCTGAACGGGATTCAAAGTGATACGGTAATTAGTCGTGCATCGGAATCCGTGCTAAATATCTTGCACCCGTTAGAGATAAGGTGGTTTATCTCGTGGGGGATAATTAATTAGTTAATTAATTATCCCAGACGGAAAATTAATTATTCTCTTACGTACGAATTAAAGAGGAATTAATTAAAGGTAAAGTACGACTATATAAGGGATCCCGATTATCGGAAAGGAAAAGAAAAAGGAAATAAAAACCCTAATCGGAGAGAAGGAAAAAAAAAAGAAAAAAAAAGAAAAGACGAAACCCTAGCCGGAAGAAAGGGAAAGGAGAAAGAGAAGGAGCCCGATCTTCCCGGACGCCGAACCGAAGACAAGAACACGACCGGACAACCTTCCCGTCGATCTTCAGTTAGTAAAATAATTTATTTAAATTATTTGGGATTTTTGTTCGTTGTCTTTTTCGTGAGTTCTTGGTTTCTTGTTTTCTCCGTCGTATCCGTCACCGTCGCCGACTTCGTCTCCTTGAAAAGGCGCGGAACGGAAGGCGGAGGCGCGCGATGCCGCTAGGGCATCGCGCGGAGGAGGGTCACGGACGGCACCGCACGGGCGCCGCGCGGCCACCGCGCGGACCCGCAACCGTGCGGGTACCGCGCGGACGCCGCGCGGCTGCCGCACGGGAGGCACCCGCGCGGGCCCGCAATCTTGCGGGCACCGCGCGGGCGCCGTACGGCTGCCGCGCGGGCGGCCCCCGCGCGGGCCCGCATCCATGCGGGCACCGCGCGGGCGCCGCGCGGCCGCCGCGCGGGCCCGCATCCATGCGGGCACCGCGCGGGCGCCGCGCGGCCGCCGCGCGGGAGGCACCCGCGCGGGCCCGCACCCGTGCGGGCACCGCGCGGGCGCCGCGCGGCTGCCGCGCGGGCCCGCATCCATGCGGGCACCGCGCAGGCGCCGCACGGCTGCCGCGCGGGAGGCACCCGCGCGGGCCCGCACCCGTGCGGGCACCGCGCGGGCGCCGCGCGACTGCCGCGCGGGCGGCACCCGCACGAACCCGCAACCGCGCGGGCGCCGTGCCGGGCCGCACCCGCGCGGGCACCGTGCGGCCGTCGCACGGGCAACCCGCGTGGGGCACCGCGCCGCGGGGGCATCGTCCGCGGAGATACGCCGCGCGGTTCTGAACCGCGCGGGGCTCCGGCAGACGGCGACGGCGGCTCGGGAATTCCGTTTCGTCAACCGGACAATGTTGGACTTTTCCGTCAAAAACAAATGAGTAAATCGGGTCTTATGTTTTCGGATGTAAGTACACGCTTTTAACTATAGTTATCCTTGCGGACTTCCTTTAGGTCCAGACGCGCAGCGGGGGGGCGCGAAAGATTCGAGTGTTCCGATCTCTCTCCAAATAGGTGGGTACGGTTGCTGTAAATACAACCAGTGCAGTAAGTGCATCCATCGTCATTAAAGTGCTCTCAATTTATCTAACAAAGTAGATGGACAGTTTAACCTTTCGCATAATTGTGTTATTATCTAACAATTGAAGCGGTTGCGGTCGCAATGTTCATGACACGCCGATCTCGGCAAAAACCGTTTTGGGATGCTGCACGTACACAGGCGGATTGGCCTCCGCATGGGTGTACTTTTCCGGAAGAGTGGTCTTGTATGACCCGTGTTCCTCACAAAGGGGTGGGAGCCGTGAGGACCCCTTCGCGCCCGCTGGGAATAGCACACCAGCACCGTGGAAGGGGTTAAATGCATCAAAGGAGTGCTTGCGCACGAGGGGAGACTTTGGTCTCTCCGATAAACATTCTGGGGTTGGTGCCCAATTAAATTGATAAATCTGGGGTCGGGGCCCAGCTTAATATGTGCAGGGTTTTTAGCGAAATGGTTACGGTGTTTCCGGTTTGCTCCTTATTCCTTATTGTTGTTAGACATCTACTTTGTTTGTCACTGACTTTACCCACTCCGTGACAGGCACTACGAGGGGCGTTACCCGGGAGATTGTTGAGACTGCGTCGCGAGGACCGTAGTCAGAACGCTTGGTTATTATCATTATCTCATCTCTTTTACGCATGTTAGTTAATTTGCTTGTGAGTAGAGATATTCGTGGACATGTATTACTTGGCACTGTGGATGAGTTGTACTTTTATAGTTTGGTTCTTCTGATGATGTTTCTTATGCGGCATGTTTTCATGATAAACCAAATGATTTCGAAAAGGGTTTTCTCAAAACGAAGTGCCGTGTGGGCACGGGTTTTGCAATTGCTGGCTTTATCCTTTCTAAACATTGATGCCGCTTTAATATTCCGCTTGATGTAGAATGTCTATTGTATGGTTGATGGTTGATGATTGTTGTATGTTGTTGTAAATGAGACGCCGTGCATATACAAAGGAGACTCTGTCCGCGGACAGGGAGAATTTTGTGTATGTGGCGGTCTGGCACGCACCGGGGATGAGGTTTAATGTACCATGTTCAGAGAAAAAAAAAAGGATACACACGAATTTCCGCTTTGATAGAGTCAAAAACCCCCGGGGGCGTGACAGAAGAAAAAAAGGAAAAAATGAGAAAGCGGAGGAACCCGATCGCCCCGATTGACGTGCCGGAGACCGAAGAACGAGACGCCATCATCTACGGGGAGCGGATCCGGATCCCCAATGCCGCGAGGGACAAGATCGATTCTTTAATCCTGATAGATCGAGGTTAGCGATCGTTATTTCTTTAGGTCGGATTAATCAAGGGTTTTTCGTGTTCTTTTGAGGTTGATTTATTCGGTAGATTGATCGGGGATTTTTTTGGGTTTTGATCAATGTTTTGTTCGTGTTCTTGACCGGGTTTGATCGATGTTTTTTAATCGGTCTTTTGATCGAGTTTCCGATCGATGTTTCGATCAATGGTTTGATCGTTAGATTTATCGCGGAGTTGTTTGGGGTTATTTGGGTGTTCCGTCGGAGCATGGGGGAGTAAACGGGAGGCCGTCGCCGCCGTCATCATATTCGCGGGATCGTCGCCGGAGTCGCACAGGAGCGAAAACGGAGAAGAAACCGCGAAACTGGATATTACTGTGCATCCCGTACAAACTCCCTCGCCGCGGTCCACGGCTCGGGGCGTGCACCCGGCGCACGCCCCCACAGCGCGGAGGCACGGACCCGGCGCACGCCCCCGTGCGCCAGCGTGACTTGATGCTGCGCGGTGCACGCTTTAAGTGTGCACCCGGCGCACATCTCCGCACCCGGAAGGCATGGACCCGGCGCGCGCCAGCACCGTGCGCGGCCCGGCCCATCCCGCCTAGGTGCACGCCTCCTGGGTGAGCCCGGTATGCGCGCGCAGCCGCCCGATGCGCAGACCCGGTCCACGTCTGCTCCGTGCACCACCCGTCAGCCGGAAGTTCGGTAGCTCCGTTTTGGGTCCGTTTTTCACCGTTTTGAGCGCCGTTTTCGCCGTTGGGATCACCGTTTCCGCCGTTTTCTTGGCATGGCTACTTGGGATCATTTAGGCCACAGTTTTGCCATGTCATGTGCTAGTTTCGCCGACGCTCCGCGTCTTGACAAAATCGTCGGGGTCGCGCCGTCGGGTCTTTTTCTCATCGTTTTCACCGTCGGGGTCTTCTCGGCTTGACTGTTGACGTCCCGAGTTGGCTACCGGCTGAGAATTGGGTTTTGTTGGATTTCCGTTAGTGGTTTTGGGTTCCGATGGAGTTCGCAATGATAGAGTCGCGATCCGGTCGTTGTTAACCATCGGTTTTACCGTCAGAGATCGGGCTTGTTTTGAGTTTTCGGTTTTACTTGACAGTTTTGACTATACGGTTTTTGATTTGACGTCGCGGTCCTCTTGGCACAGTGATTTCGGTTTTTCGTGGGTTTATTGTTACAGTGGTCGGGACCACTGATTTTACCTGTGTCACGCCACGGAACCAGGGCTCGCCAACAGATCCGTCGTGCACACGGAATTTCCCATGTACACGAAGCGTCGGCAACCTGCTCAGATATAAATGTACAATAAAAGAGCATAATACAGAGCTGAACTAAAAGAACTACATAATATCTCAGACTGGAAAAGAAATAAAAACTGTAAAAATACAATAAACTCCCAGCTCACCAAAATAATACATCCAGCTGGCCAAAGCCAGACCTCAAAATAAAGGTGAACTACTACCGTCTGAGTAAAACGGGTACAATATCTGTCTATTAGCAGCTCACAGCCTCACAGGAGATCTATCTACTCAGCGATCCCCTTACCTCGATCAGCTACCGATGGCCCAGCAGCTCCCGCAGAAGACTCTGCAAAACAAGGGAAAGAAAGAGAGAAAAACAACAATGGGGGTGAGAACCACTAGTAAACCAGTAGCCTCCCCCTGTGGGTAAAGCCTCAAACTCCGACGTACCCACTAAGTCTACCAGAGGCAAAGAATGAGGAAAGTAGTAAGCTATAAGACTACAAGAAAAACAAGGAACTACCACTAGTATGCCTCTAAATGCAGTGCCAAAATGAATGACTGTAAGTATGCATCAGTAACCGCATTAGTCCAAATAAACCCAATCTAGCCACCAGTAAAAACTGGTACCGCCTGCTACCGCTATCATCATCGTGCAAGCTGATCCGCGCCAAAGTGATAGCAAAGAGTCAATGTCGTCCGGTACCCATTTGGTACCCCGCACGCTTCGAAGTGGCACTCGTGGGGAGCTACCCACACGAGGAAAGTAACAATGTCATAAGTATCATAAAAGCAGGACTGGATCATGACTATGATCAAAGTGGAACAAATCCCTCCACTAATGAAATCCCGATCCCCCAATCTGATGCAAAGATAAACATCTGGTCGACCGCCCAATGTCCGCGGTCGCCGCAATACCCCACAAGTCCACAATCTGATAAAATAACCAACATCTGGTCAACCGCCTAATATCCGCGGTTACCACAATGCCCCACAATCCATAATCAAGTACGACCTGTCCCAGACTCCAAAGTCCCAACTACACTATCCCAAACCCCTGCTCGAACCCGAGCAACATGAATCAAAAGTCTAAATGAAAAGGAGAAATGAAACAATCATGGTTTCTCCTAAGTCAATTCCCAATATGATAGTGTAGCAATAAATAGTGGCCTATCTAGATGTCCATACAAGCACGCAAATGTCCTCATGAAAGATAAAGAAAGTGTATCAAATAGTAGCTCCACATGTGTGTCAAATAATCAATCCGCATAGATATAACCATCATGCCAAAATCACTAACCAATTACACATGTCTATGATCCCTGATCCATAATAAATCACCAAAGTAGTACCCGCATATAGATATGTCATCATGTCTCAACCATTAACTCATTTAACCAACTTTCACGCAAATCTATGTGCTAACATGGCATGCTAACATATCACCATCATAGTATATCAATCCCACAAAATAGGCCAATGATAAATCAGGATCATTTAGTTAAGCATGATTTCTAATGGGGTGCCAAATAAATTAGGGGTCTCTCTAATAGTCCTAGTGAGTAAATCGCAGTAAGAGGTAAGCAACAACGACCCACCTGGCACGCAAATCCACACCCAAAAAGCCTCCTCGCTGTCCACGGCCCTCTAATCCCGCAACTCACTGAAAACAGTGCACAGCTGTACAGAACAACGCACCCGGTATAAATACAAGTCCCAAAAATACAGCATTTGCTATTTTTCCAAATAGCTCGAAAAAAAGAGGGATTTTCACCTCTGTACAGTGATCTGAAAAATCCAGAAAAATTACGGTTGCGTTCCTTGCGATGAGTAGATCAAAATCGACTCATTAAACGCCTTGATCTGATACTCCTAGCCCAAGATATAAATCGGAGAAGTCGATGCTGTCCAGAACACACCACAGCAAAAAGGGGGTCAAAGAAGCCTCGGGAACCATGCCAAAAGTGCAAAATGGAGCGAAGTGATCAACAGGAAAATCGAAGCCTTACCTCTTAGGAACGCGCTGCCATAAAAATTGCTCAAAAATTCCTCCTGGTTAGAGCACAGGAATTTTCCGACGGAACTACGACGGAAATGGGCCGAAAAAGGGGAAACGTCGAAGTGCACCGCGTCGCAGATAACTCACTATCGGTAACTCCAAAAATTCTGAAATTTCTAGGGGAGAGAGAGAAGAGAGAGAGGAACAATTTTCCTAGAGGGCCCAAGCTCTATTTCTCTCTCTACAGCTTGAAAACCGAGGTGAGAAAGGGAGGGGGGAAAGATCCTATATATAATGGGCCAAGGAATATTCTTGGGCTCCACACAGGATCCGGACAGAACAGCAAACACCGAAATGGACCAACCAGGAGGCACCACGTGTCCACAAAACAGCAAACATCCATGCAAGGGCCACTCAGAAGCCACCACGTGTCACCCGGGTGCACGTGCCCGGTCCCCGCGCCGGGTCTTCCGGAAAATGTCGGCCAATGGGGTGCTGCCACGTGTCACAGACAACGCCGCCTTCTAGAAATCGTCCAACCAATCAGAACACGCCACGTGGCAAATGAAATCTTCGGTGCTCCCGGTGCACGCGCCTGTCCGTGGACCCCGCCGCCTGCGCGCCTGCCCGTGCCTACCCGCGCCGCGCTCCGCCGCGCTCTGCCGCGCTCCGCCGTGCTCCGCTGCTCGCCGCCGGGCCGCCGGTTGCCGGAACAGTGATTCCGGCCGCCGGAATTACTGTTCCGGTGAACAGTACCTTTGTGACGAAAAATCAAGTAAATATACCATTTTGATTGTTTTCACGCGCTGAGTCCAAATCCGCTGTCCATTTTTCCAAATTCTCATCCGAAATTTTGCCGGAAGCCCCCGAAAAAGCCCACTTGATCCGATTTTCGTGCCGGGTCCATTTATGAGATCCAATTTCGATACTACAAGCTCCATTACATTGTGTAAGCTTCCTGTAGTCACTAATAAAGCTGCAAAAACATCTACAAAAGTCTGGATCATCACAACCTGTTTAGGGTAAAGTGTTAAATTGTGCTTTTGGTTATTTTATTAGGCAGCGTGAAGTTCTGACTGTTTAGGAGGGTCGCAGGAGCGGTCGTTTATCTTCATTCCAGGTGGGTACTCGTGCAATAAGTGCAGTAAGTGCAATAAGTGCAGTAAGTGCAATAAGTGCAATATGTCATCGTAAAAGTGTAATAACCTGTCTAATAAAGTAGATGAGATGTTTAACTTGATTTAACCTTTCGCATGAATATGAACCGGATCTTCTGTTATTAACTGTGGCGACTAAGTGTCGCGATGATCGTACATGCCAGTTTCGTGTCACGCCCCCGGGGGTTTTTGAGTCTATCAAAGCGGAAAATTGCGTGTATTATTTTTTTTTCTTCTTAACAAGGTAACTTAAACCTCATCCCCGGTGCGTGCCAGACCGCCACATACACAAATTCTCTCTGCCCACGGACAGAGTCTCCTTTGTATATGCACGGCGTCTCATTTACAACAACATACCTCAACCATCAACCATACAATAGACATACATCGTCAAACAGAGTACAGTAGTTTAACTAATGTTTAAAAGACTGGTGTCCACTCGACACCTTGTTGTTTTATTTTCAAGCGGAATACTAAAGCGGCATCAGTGTTTAGAAAGGATAAAACCAACGGTTGCAAACCTGTGCCCACACGGCACTTCGTTTTGAGAAAACATTTTCGAAATCATTTGGTTCATCATGAAAGCGTGCCGCATATGGAATCATCACTAAAAGCATCAAAGTATAAATGTACACCTCATCCACAGCGCTACGTATTACACGTCCACGGCTAATACGATCCACAAGCAAATTAACTAAAAGAAGCATAAGGGAAATGAGATAATAAACCCAAGTATCTGACTACGGTCCTCGCGACGCAGTCTCACCGCCCTCCCGGCTAACGCACCTCGTAACACCTGTCACGGAGTGGGTAATGTCAATGACAAACAAAGTAGATGTCTAATAACAATAAGGAATAAGGAGCAAACCGAAAACACCGGAACCTTTCGCTAAAACCCTGCACATAATTAAGCTGGGCCCCAACCCCAGATTTATCAATTAAGTTGGGCACCAACCCCAGAGTCCCTGTCGGGGAGACTAAAGTCTCCCCTCGTGCGCAAACACCTCTTTGATGCATTTAACCTCTTCACGGTGCTGGTGTGCTATTTTCAGCGGGCGCGAAGAGGTCCTCACGGCACCCACCCCTTTGTGAGGTACACGGGTCAAAAGAGACCACTTCTCCGGAAAAGTACACCCATGCGGAGGCCAATCCGCCTGTGTACGTGCAGCATCCGAAACGGATTTGCCGAGATCGGCGTGTAGTGAGCACCACGACCGTAGCCGCTTCAATTGTTAGATGAAATACAATTATGCGAAAGGTTAAACTGTCCATCTACTTTGTTAGATAAATTAAGAGCACTTTAATGACGATAGATGCACTTACTGCACTTGTTGCACTTATCGCAACCGTACCCACCTATTTGAAGAGAAATCGGAACACCTGAATCCTTCGCGCACCCCCGCTGCGCACTTGGACCTAAAGAAAGTCCGCTAGGATAACTATAGTAAAAAACGTGTACTAACATCCGAAAACAAAAGACCCAATTTACTCTTTTCGACGGAAAAGTCCAACACCGTCCGGGTTGACGAAACGAAAATCCCGCGCCGCCGTCGTCGTCCGCCGGAACCCCGCGCGGTTCGGAACCGCGCGGCGCGTCTCCGCGGCGACGCCCACGCGGCGCGGTGCCTCGCGCGGGTGTTGCCCGTGCGGCGGCCGCGCGGTGCCCGCGCGGGTGTTGCCCGTGCGGCGGCCGCGCGGTGCCCGCGCGAGTGCGGCCCCGCACGGCGCCGGCGCGGTTGCGGGTCCGAGCGGGTGCCGCCCGCGCGGCAGCCGCGCGGCGCCCGCGCGGTGCCCGCACGGTTGCGGGTCCGCGCGGGTGCCGCCCGCGCGGCAGCCGCGCGGCGCCCGCGCGGTGCCCGCACGGTTGCGGGTCCGCGCGGGTGCGGCCCGCGCGGTTGCGGGTCCGCGCGGCACCCGCGCGCTTGCGGGTCCGCGCGGCAGCCGCGCGGCGCCCGCGCGGTGCCCGCACGGTTGCGGGTCCGCGCGGGTGCCGCCCGTGCGGCAGCCGCGCTGCGCCCGCGCGGTTGCGGGTCCGCGCGGGAGCCGCGCGGCGCTCATGCGGTGCCCGCGCGGTTGCGGGTCCGCATGGGTGCCGTCCGTGACTCTCCTCCGCGCGATGCCCTAGTGGCACCGCGCACCTCCGCCGTCCGTTCCGTGCCCTAGCATGATGACAACGACGGCGACGGTGACGGATACGACGGAGAAACCAAGAACTCAAACAAAAGAGACGACGGAAAAATCCCAAATAAATTATAACAATTATTTTACTAACCGAAGATCGACGGGAAGGTTGTCCGGTCGCGTTCTTGCCTTCGGTTCGGTGTCCGGGAAGATCGGGCTCCTTCTCTTTCTCCTTTCCCTTTCTTCCGGCTAGGGTTCCGTCTTTTCTTTTCTTTTTTTTCTCTTCTCACCGATTAGGGTTTTTATTTCTTTCTTTTCCTTTCTTTCCGATAATCGGGATCCCTTATATAGCTCGTATTAAATCTTTAATTAATCTCCTTTTTAATTAGTACGTAAGAGAATTCTATTTTCCCTCATGGATAATTAATTAACTAATTAATTATCCCCTACGAGATAACCCACCTTATCTCTAACGGGTGCAAGATATTTTGCACGGATTCCGATGATTGACTTAATCACCGTATCACTAGGAATTCCGTTCCGGGAGATCCCGATATCGGATTTCAGATCCGATCGCACCGTCGGCTTTCTTTTTCCGCGCTCTATCGCAGAAAAATACCAGCACCTCACAATGGCCAACTTTAAAGAATTGAATAATTTTATTTCACTTAAAGGCTTAAATGACTATATGTAAGTCAAAAATACCCCGAAAGGCCGGATCACTACATTTCGGCTATCATGTTTTTACATGCTGCACGTACACAGGCGGATTGGCCTCCGAATGGGTGTACTTTTCCGGAGAAGTGGTCTGAATGACTCGTGTGCCCCACGATTTGTGTAGGTGCTAGTGGGGACCTCTTCACGACAGCTAAAAGTCCCGCACTAGCTCCGTGAAGGGGTTAAAAACATCACGTAAGTAAAGTAATTGTTCACGAGGGGAGATCGTCAACTCCCCGACAGGTACCATGTAATTAAATCAACTGATGTGGACTCATGAGGAGGAAAAGCGAAAGGTTCCAGTGTATTCGGTTTGCTTTAAAATACTGTTAATTGTTTTGATCATCTACTTTATTTGTCACTGACTTTACCCACTCCGTGATAGGTTTGACTAGGTGTAGTAGTCGGGACGATGGTGAGGCAGCGCCTAGAGGACATTAGCCGTATGAGGTTTATTCGTCGTTCTTGCTTTGGGTTATCTCATCTCCTTATATTTTGTTTAAGTTCTCAATTGCTAGACTGTGGAATATCGTGGATGTTGGATTGTGAGTTTGTTTTCGTGATGTGATCTTTATTATGCTTCTTATTGACTTGTATGTGGCATGTTTTATACCAAACAAAAAGGGTTTCGAAAATGTTTTCCAAAACCAAGTGTCGTGTGGGCACTACTTTGTAAACCTCTGGATTTATCCTTTCAAAAGATGTCGCCGCCCTATTGTGATTTGTGTTAACACTTTGGAAAAACTGGTTGTCGTGTGGACACCGTTTGCAAACCCGTAGCTTATCTCTTGATGTGATTAAATAGAATTACTCTCTCTCTTTTTGTATTCGCTGTGACTGTGTGGTTAAAGAAGATAATGTTCTGAATGTGACGCCGTGAATATACAAAGGAGACTCTGTCCGTTTAAAGGGTGAATTTGTACATGTGGCGGTCTGACGCGCACCGGTAGGCGAGGTCGTTTACAGGAAAAATATATATATGATTTTCTGCTGATCGTTAGGCCTCTGGGGCGTGACACCATGCCTCCATCTAAATGCTCAAGAGGGGAGAATCAAAAAATGGTATGCAACCACTAGCACATGAAGTGCACAATCGACCCAATCGAGCTGACTGCCACATCTGGTCCAGTCAACCTGCGCCCACCTACAACCACCTCCCGCTGACAGACAGGAATCATGTAGGGCGTCCAAACGGACTAACTCGCTATCGAGTAGTGGCTCATGCAGGCTATAGTCAAAATCCACGCTCTCTCTCTCAGAACGGATAGTCTCAAGATCACTAACCTCTCGCACAACGGTCGACTAACTCACAACGACCTCGGGACCACCGTCAAACCAAACGGCTCCCAACAACACTAGCACTGGTCTAAACACAGCTACTAGACTCCACTCAGTCCCCCGGGCACGAGTGCAACAATAAAAGTATCTGACCGAACAAACCCAATCGAATGAACCGGTATAAAACCCGGTACTGCCTGCTCTGTCATCAATCTCACGAACTCAGTATCTCCACTGTCCAAATGGTGTAAACACTGGTACTGCCTGCTATGCCTGCCAAATCGGGTATGCCAGCCTACGCATAACACCGATAGGGGATAGGAGTCTCAAGGACTCAAAGTCTGTATATCGCGCATTCCGGAGTGGCACTCGAGGGGAGCGACCCACACGAGTAAAGTATCTCTGTCATCAGTATCACAAGTATCAAAGTGGGAAAGATCAGTATCAGTATCAAAGTATCTCTGTCATCTATATAGCAGGACTAGATCATGACTATGATCAAAGTGGGAAAGCCCAACCACTAAAGAAGACCCTGGTCCTCAATCAGATGCAAAAATACTCAAATAGTGGGAAACTCCGTCCACTAGAGAAATTTGATACCCAATCTGATGCATAAATAAATATCCGGTCAATCGCCCAATATCCGCGGTTGCCGCAATACCGTGCCGTCTATAATCAAGTCCTATAACCGACCTCCGGTCAACCGCCCAAAGTCTGCGGTCACCGCAAAACCCTGCCAACTGCAATCCAGCACAACCTGTCCCTGACACCAATGTCCCGGCTACACTACCCCAGACCTCTGCTCGCACCCGAGCAACACAGGCCGCCTAACTAATAAAGAAGGAGAAAAGGATAACATGGTTTCTCCTAAGTCAAGTTCCAATATGTAGTGCAGCAGTAAAAGATGGCCTAACTATATGTCCATGCAAGCATGCTTTTGTCCTCAGAAACGATAAAAGAGGGTGAAACATATAATAGCAAAGCATGCTAAAATGCTCCTACTATGCTGTACCAATCTCACACAAGTAGGCTAATGAATAAACATGTACAATAACCACATGATCTAGGCCATTCTTCAAGCTTTTCCTCTCGATGCTAAATATGGGTTGTACATTAAACATGCATGCTATCAGTCATGGAGGGGTGACATTCCCACAAGTGCACTTACATTCACCGTAACATAATCATCCATGAAGATCTTATCATTGCCTTATACAGTTACTAATATTAAGCTTACCCACCTGAAGTGCTCAATCCAAGGCAAACCTGGGGTTGGTGAAGAGCTGAACCCGTATCCACGGTACATGTCGCGCCAACCTCGGCTCCTAGCAGTGTTCCAAAAACATTCGTGAACCTTCCTGGGTACAACAAAAGGTCCAAAGTTACACTTTTATTCCAAAATATCCAAGTACATACAAATCTGTTGGAACAGTCCCAAAGATGCGGATTTTTCACCTGCAGCAAGAACTCAGAAAAATCCAACATAAATACTGTCGCGATCGTCGCGTCGAAACCTTCGAAACGGGTACCTGCACGTCCAATTCCGAGCCCCGTAGGCCGAGTTACAATTTCCACAACACAGGGTGCGCAAAACCTCGCAGCAACACAACTGTAATACTCTACACAGTAAAGGGGGAAGAAGTATACCTTCGGGCAAGCCTCAGAAAATTCCACGAAAAATATGACAATAATCCTTGCGACGCTTAGATGCAAAAAGTGTATAGGAACGTCTCCATCCGACGCCTGAGCGCGGAGATAAAAATTCGGCAAGGTGTCGCTGTCCAGAAATTCCATCAGCGGCAAAGGGGGTTAAAAATGTACCCGGAACACCAAACAAAGCTCAAAACTGAGAAAAGTAGACAATACAAGAATCATAGATCTACCTCTCGTGAATCCAACGCCATGAGAATCGTCCAAAACAACTGTTGGGGTAGCTCTGTGGACCTCTCAGACCAAAATGCGATGATAACGGGCCTTCGATGAAGGAACGTTGCTCTGCGCTACGATGCCGAAGTCGTCAACGTCGCGGCCTCCAAAAAATTCGGGCCTTCTCCAAGAGATGCACAGCGAGGAGGTCAAAAACTTTGGTGAAGGGTGCACTAGCCGAAGAGCTCGGGAAAAAGCTCTACTCGGTGAGCAAAAGGGCCTATTTATAGGCTCAATCCGAAAAATCAGAAATTTGGCTTTTGGGCCGTTTTTCCGAGCGCCCGCACGAACCGGGCGGCTACAGTGTTGGGCCCGGCCCAACACTGTTCACGCCCGGAATGCCCAGGGCCCGCCACGTCTCACCCGAACAGCGGACAGCCGTGCAGGGCCATCCGCTGTCACGCCCCGGGGTCGAAACTGCGACCCGGGCTCGCCAACAGATCCGCCACCTATGCTAAAACCCGCATAGGCGAAGCGTCTAACCTGCAAAAGATAGTACTATAGCTACACAAATATCAGAGCTGAAATAAAATACTGTAAAATAAAATCCAATCACTGTACATCAAGAAATAAAGTACAATATCCATTTCCTCGAATACAGGTAATCAACATACAATGTCCTCAATACAGCATCTCTCAACTCTCGAAGGAAATAAACTAAAACTATAGTACATCAGTCTCAACTCTGTCTCTCCAAATACAAAAGATCTCCCTCCAAGGATAACAGTAAACATCAGCTGACGGCTATCAGGAATCTCCAGCCAGGGGGTACAGCTGCGCACATCGGGTAGTACAGATCTAGCTCGCGACTCCCTCGCCCCGGACAACGATCAAAGATCAGCAACTCCCGAAGAGGACTCTGCAACACAGGGGGAAGAAAAAGAAAGGGAAAAACAACAATGGGGGTGAGAACCACTAGTAAACCAGTAGCCTCCCCCTGTGGGTAAAGCCTCAAGCTCCGGCGTACCCACTAAGTCTACTAGAGGCAAGAAAAAGGGACAAGTGGTAAAGCTGTAAACAGAACTACCGAATAAAAGGGGACAACACCACAAGTATGCCTCTAAATGCAACACCGAAAGGAATGACGGTATGAGTGCATCAGGAAACAGTATCTGACCAAATAGACCCAATCTAGTGCCACCAGTAAAAACTGGTACTGCCTGCTCTGCTGTCGAACTCAAGAACTCAGAACTCACTATGGTGCCCGGCGCTCGGCACGGTGTAAAGCCTACTCCGGAGTGGCACTCGAGGGGAGCGACCCACACGAGTAAAGCATCACTGTATCAAGAATCTCTGTAACCACTGTCTCATAATAGCAGGACTAGATCATGACTATGATCAAAGTGGGAAACTCCGTCCACTAATAAAACCCCGATCTGATGCAATAGTATTCGAGAAGTGGGAAACACTATCCACTAGAACAAATCTGATACCCAATCTGATGCAATAGTAAACATCCGGTCAACCGCCCAAAGTCCGCGGTCACCGCAACAACTCACAACCCACAACTGGGGAAAATAACTAAGATCCGGTCAACCGCCTACTGTCCGCGGTTGCCGCAATAACCCATAATCCAACATCAAGTACACCCTGTCACTGACCCGCAGGTCCCGGCTACACTATCCCAAACCTCTGCTCGAACTCGAGCAACCTGACTCGAAAGTCTAAATAAAAGGAGAAAGAAAGCAATCATGGTTTCTCCTAAGTCAAATCCCAATATGATAGTGTAGCAATAAATAGTGGCCTATCTAGATGTCCAAATAAGCATGCAAAAGTCCTCAGCAATGTGAGAGAGAAAAACATCAAATAACAGTTCCACATGTGTAACTAATAATAAATCCACATAGATATACCCAATATGCTAAAATCATCAGTCAACTACACATGTAAATAATACCTGATCCATAATAAATCCCAAAGTGGCACCCGCACATAGATAAGTCATCATGTCCCAACATTTAATCCATTTAATCCACTTTCATAAAATCTATGTGCTAATATGGCATGTTAATTATCACTATTAAATATGTCCCCGCAATCATGTTTCCACAATAATATTATCCAATAAAATTCCCAACATGTTATATCCACATGATTAGTCTCAAATGATAGGCTCACATTTATATCAGTCAAACATGCATCGCAATCAATCAATATGTTCAATAGTGGGCTTCTCTAATAAACTTAGTGAGCAAGTCAGAAGTAGAGGTATGCAGCAACCACCCACCTCGAAAAGCGTGCACAACACCAAAAGAGACCTCTCGCTGCCCGTTGTCCTCTAACACAGCAATCCATCTCAAACTATGCCCCACTGCACAAAACATTGCCACAATTAATCCTAAAACTGTACAATTCCTTACTGTCCAAAATCGGCCCCAAAATGGCTAAATATCACCTCTGTCCAGTCCCCAAGAAAATCCAGAAAATTCACAGTCGCGTTCCTCGCGAAAAGTAGCCCCAAAACGACTGTTTAAACGCCCAGATCTGATACCTGTAGGCCAAGATAAAAATAAAACAACGTTGCATCTCAAAACCTCCCAAATCAAAATTCCTGTAGCAATCAGTCCAAGAAAAGCTTAATTATCACCTTCGAAACAATTACCTAAAATCCCAGGAAAATCACCACTGTGTTCCTCGCGACGAGTAGATCAAAATCGAGTCCTGAAACGCCTTGATCCGATGTTCCTAGGCTGAGATATAAAATCGACAAGCCAGTGCTGTCCAAAATCCATCACAGAAAAATGGGGGTCAAAGATGTCTCGGGAAACGTGCCAAAAGTGCGAAACGGAGCGAAGCGATCAACACAAAAATCGAAGCCTTACCTCTCAGGAACACGCTGTCGTAGAAATCGTCCAAGAACTCCTCCTGGTTTGCTCACAGCGAATTTCTGACTGAACTGTGACAGCAATGGGCCGAAATGGGGAGAAAACCGAGGCGAACTGTAAAACCGATATCACCGTTGCCGAGCATCCAGAAATTCTGGGAATCCACCACGAGATCAAGGGAATCAAGTGGGAAAACTTTCATAAAGAACTCACCCTCCCATTCTCTCCCTACAGCTCGAAAAAAGGAAAGGAAATGAGGGAAGTGGGCTGCCTTATATAGGCCCACCAAAACAATTCCATTAATACCCGGGGTGTCCCCGGTTTCGGGCGCCCGAATCTTTCGGGCCCCGAAACCGGGCGCACACAGTAACTCGGCCCGGCCCGGCCCACTCCGCGCACGCGATCCGGTCGGACCGCACGACCGTCCAACCCGCTCCCCGCACCGACACGTGTCCCAGAACACCGAACAGCGGATCCGACCGCTCCTCTCACGCCACGTGGCGCACCCTGGTCAACGGGGCAGTTGGCGCCCGCCAATGGCGGGCCGCCACGTGGCGCCCGCGTGCGCCACCCTGCCACCGTGCCCGCCACGCCAGCCGGCCGCCGCCTGCCACCGCCGCCTGCCACGCCACCTGCCCCGCTGCACGCGCACAGTAGCACACCCAATCCTCGCGCGCCACGTGTCACGGCCAAACGATCGCTGCACCCGGTGCATGATACACCAAACACCGAACCAATGAAATGATGCCACGTGTCTTCCCGCCCAATCCACCATGCACCACACTTTCCCATAGACCGTGACCTGTGAACCATCAAATGGGAAGCCGCCACGTGGCACCCCGCTCCGGTGCACGCCTATCGTGTGGACCGCGCAACCGCGCGCCCTGCCCGCGCGCCCTGCCCGCGCCCACGCGCCCTGCCCGCCGCCGCTTTCCGCCTGCCCGAGGCCACGCCGCCGCTCTCCGCCGCTGCCCGCCGCCGCCGGCCGCTGCCGGCGATCGCCGGAATCACTGTTCCGGCGTGAACAGTAACCCGAGCTCAAAAACATCAAGTGGGTAGTCCATTTTGACCGTTTTCGCGTGCTGAATCCAAATTTGACGTCCATTTTGCCAAATTCCAACTCTAAAATTTGCCGGAGGCTCCCGGAAGTGTATTCTTAGCCCGAATTTCGCGCGGAGCCCAAATTTAATATCCGATTCGCGCGAAACCACCTCTAAACCCTCCACGGGGTCCTCTGATCACTCAGATGATCCAAATAAGCCCGACGTCCGACACTTATGTCCAATTATGCCCCAAACACCTCCAACACACTCTGTAGGCCTCCAATAGCCACCCCAACGCACTGCAGCAGCTCTGCGGAGATCCGGGTCATCACATCCTCCCCCACTAAAAGAAAGTTTCGTCCTCGAAACTAAAGTCGTTCCTCAATACGGAAACTCAGCCAAATAAATGGGGGTAATTATCCCATCATCCACCACTCAGGCTCCCAAGGCTGACAAATACCTCTTCCAAAGATGCGATGCGGTCCTCGGGTCTCTAACTAGAACAAAATAAAGGCGGGCTCTCCAGAAAAACCGTACCAACTCAACCAAGTACGGCTGGGCTAACCGCTCGAGCTACCAAGAAATCTGCATCGGTACAAGCCTCCGCTCCTCCCAGGGCCTCAGATAATCCAACCACAAGTCCACGGCACACAAGCTCGATCCGAATACCTCTGTACTCCCGAGGTATCCAATATAAGTCCTCCAACTGATCACATAACTCTGATCTCTAATCCAAAAACCATCAGGGTGTAGCAACACCTCCTCAACTCTTGGGCATCAGCACACAACTATAAGCAGTCGAGAGAACCAGATCGCGAATCAATCTTCGAGCAGCTCCAGTACCCTTGGAGCTGGTAAATCCAATCCTCCAGGCTCGAAAAAAGGTACCTGCTCCAGACGATCACTTCATCAAATTCCGGGAGTTGTGTCCTCAACTCCCAAACCAGTGACATGCTAGGCAACTCCGAAAGGAAAGGAGCCCTAACCAGGGGGAGGGGTCCTCGCCCGGTCGCTCCCAAATCTTGACCATCCAAGCGAACCATTCAGCCGCGGTCTATCATCCAAAGAGTCCTCAGTGACACCACCATACGCCACGTTTGTCTCGACAGTCCACACAGCGCCAGCTGCGGAGTCAACAAACTCAACCCCAAATAGCTCTCCTGCTCCGGGTATCCGCCACCACAGTGGCCCTATCGGGGTGATAAAGGATGCTTGCCACAAATCCGACTGTAACTTCCTAGCTACCATGGGAGGCATCACTGTATCTCACAAATCCATCTCCCAACACTGGCGATGCTGAAATCAGGGTTGGTATCAATCTCATCATCCGATCGTCAAGCTCTACTGGCACTATCCGGCTCACAAGCTCCTCACCTCAACAAATAACTGCCGGTCTTGGCCAATCTTGCATAGCATCCATTAAGGTCAGATTACCACCGCTGCCCCTTACGGCTAGAACAAGTAATCCAGGAAGATATGCTCCCAAAGTTAAAACTCGTATCACAACGGCTTGACATACAGCTTCTTCCTCACAGACCTTGTTACACCATCTACAAGTATTCCACCAGCTCTAAACCATATAGAGATGGGGTAAAAATCAAAATATCCAGAAGAATACCTCCAATAATTCTTCCAAGTGCAGCAAGAATACACAATTCCTCAAATCCTAAGACGACAGGGCCTTAGTCCTCCCATCTAGCCTCACTGCACTCATAATGTCCCTACCAGGTCCAGAACACCATCTTGGCGAGATACTCAACTGTATGATCCAAAAGATACCTGCATCCTAAGCAGACCACTGTCGGGGTATAGTTCCATCAAAAGGTCCTAAATAATATCCAGACCTGTCTGCGGTCGCATCATGCAAGGACCCTCATTGTCGTGTGCCAACGACGTGGCACTAGATCGAACAGACCCTCGGTCCATCAGATCCTGCGACTGCGCCATCAGCTCTGCCAGCTCTACAGGTGATATCCAATGAGGTGCTATCGGGGTTGACATGGTTCCTTGAACCACGTCAATCGCAATCTCAATCTCCCTAACCGGCGGCATCATTACCAGCTCCGGTGGAATCACACCCGGGATCTCACGATAATAGGGATATCCTCGCGTCCCGGTGCCGCCGTAGGCACCTCGCGCATAGTCGCTGCAACCTGTGTGCTCTGACTGTCTCAATGACCAAGTCTCTAATGTCGGCTTGCGGAAGATCATAACCTTCTCTTTCCACAGTCATACACCATGTGGCACTGTGCCAACCAATCCCACGCACTGGGTCAAACACTGACCAGGTACAAATACCAATAAGTCTGCCGATACCACTCGAGGTCTCAACAGCACTGGACATGATCCCCAAACCTCCCCCACATGCACCACCCCAACAGGAACCTGTACCTTAAGTGCATGTGGTAACAAATCTACCTCTAGTCCATGTAGGAATGCAACCTGCCCTAACTTCGACTGCTGTGATGAAATCACACCTGCGACGACCCAATCCACTGCCTTGGCGCCCTCCACCCAGGCATCACAGTCTCAACCGCTCAATGTAGGTGGTCGTCACTTAATCTGCCTGAAAATTAAGGCTATCCACCAAAAAGGAGCACAATTCTCTGCCTTTGCTCCCACTGAGGCAATGAATACGATCTTCCGCAGACAACAAATCCACGCTACCGCTGCGCCACTCTGATAACGATGCTGATGCTACCACCGGGGTCCACCTGACCTCTGACATCTCAGAAAATCCATTATTGCAATCGTCATATGACAAAACACAGTTGATTCATGCAATTCCTCATGCCAATATCCTTACTAAGCTCACCCCTCAATCACATATATTGTACCCCAAACGTGCAGGTTATCCATTACAAAGGGTAGCATTCCCATGGGTAAGCTTACATAATCCGTCCACAAGGATATCAACCATCCATGAAAGGAAAAACGAAAGTGCCACAGCCAACCGATCTGTCCCCCAACACTTAGCGCCAGGCGCCTCTATCCAGAACTCGTTTCTGGCGGCAGATTCCTATCCAAAGGAACTGCAACAGTACGCTCCATACACAATGCCTACTCCATCGAGGCATGCAAAATCCAAATCCAAAACAGAGGATCAGATAAACTAAAAGGGTATCATGGCGCAATCCACTCCCAGTCACACACACCCTATGCGCCTCGTCCCTCGAAACTTGGAGCGCGCAGTTCAACAACTGCATAAACTCTCTAGCACAGGGAGACTCTCAATGGATCACTCCATCACCACCAACCACGATTCTGCCTCCAAAGGCTCCAACTCAATCCATAAATCAGGGTGGTTCATCTGCCAAAACTGGCTCTATCGATTGATAATGTCTCATAGCTCCTCCACTATCAGCAATCCACCCCGCCCCGGTGCCTCGGCACTCACATTGGCACGGAGGGGGCCACCCGCTCCATCGGCGCCTCAGAAATCACTGCCGCTGAGAATACTGTAACCAGGTGGTCTCAGAAGAAAGACACTGTCGGGCTGCCCACTGCTCCGACAACTGTGTCACCCAGACCAGCGGCTCACTATGTCGCTGGCATACCTCAAATAATCCTACCATCGGGGCCTGAAGCTCTCTAACCTCAATCCGGATATCCGGCCCCAAAATAATCTGCTCAAGCTCCACCGCTGCGACGAGTGCACACCAATCCGCACAACGCGTCGGGGAGACACCGCTCACCCGACCAACAGCACCACAGCACAAAACAAAACTCGACCTAATTCGGCGAGAGTCTAGAGCATGTCAACCGTTCCGCCGCATTATGTTGTCTGCAGCCAACATAATTGCTTAGGAGAATAACATGCCAATCACTCATCCCATCACTCGGGAGAGGTATAAAACTCAATCAGGACTCCCGCAAAACTCACGACTCTCTCGAAGTCATCCTAGGGTCCAGCCATAAGCCTAGGGTTTCTACAGTCCCAACTGACCTATCCCTAAGCTCTGATACCAACCTAATCTGTCACGCCCCGGGGTCGAAACTGCGACCCTGGCTCGCCAACAGATCCGCCACCTATGCTAAAACCCGCATAGGCGAAGCGTCTAACCTGCAAAAGATAGTACTATAGCTACACAAATATCAGAGCTGAAATAAAATGCTGTAAAATAAAATCCAATCACTATACATCAAGAAATAAAGTACAATATCCATTTCCTCGAATACAGGTAATCAACATACAATGTCCTCAATACAGCATCTCCTCAACTCTCGAAGGAAATAAACTAAAACTATAGTACATCAGTCTCAACTCTGTCTCTCCAAATACAAAAGATCTCTCTCCAAGGATAACAGTAAACATCAGCTGACGGCTATCAGGAATCTCCAGCCAGGGGGTACAGCTGCGCACATCGGGTAGTACAGATCTAGCTCGCGACTCCCTCGCCCCGGACAACGATCAAAGATCAGCAACTCCCGAAGAGGACTCTGCAACACAGGGGGAAGAAAAAGAAAGGGAAAAACAACAATGGGGGTGAGAACCACTAGTAAACCCAGTAGCCTCCCCCTGTGGGTAAAGCCTCAAGCTCCGGCGTACCCACTAAGTCTACTAGAGGCAAGAAAAAGGGACAAGTGGTAAAGCTGTAAACAGAACTACCGAATAAAAAGGGGACAACACCACAAGTATGCCTCTAAATGCAACACCGAAAGGAATGACGGTATGAGTGCATCAGAACAGTATCTGACCAAATAGACCCAATCTAGTGCCACCAGTAAAAACTGGTACTGCCTGCTCTGCTGTCGAACTCAAGAACTCAGAACTCACTATGGTGCCCGGCGCTCGGCACGGTGTAAAGCCTACTCCGGAGTGGCACTCGAGGGGAGCGACCCACACGAGTAAAGCATCACTGTATCAAGAATCTCTGTAACCACTGTCTCATAATAGCAGGACTAGATCATGACTATGATCAAAGTGGAAACTCCGTCCACTAATAAAACCCCGATCTGATGCAATAGTACTCGAGAAGTGGGAAACACTATCCACTAGACAAATCTGATACCCAATCTAAGCAATAGTAAACATCCGGTCAACCGCCCAAAGTCCGCGGTCACCGCAACAACTCACAACCACAACTGGGGAAAATAACTAAGATCCGGTCAACCGCCTACTGTCCGCGGTGCCGCCATAACCCATAATCCAACATCAAGTACACCCTGTCACTGACCCGCAGGTCCCGGCTACACTATCCCAAACCTCTGCTCGAACTCGAGCAACCTGACTCGAAAGTCTAAATAAAAGGAGAAAGAAAGCATCATGTTTCTCCTAAGTCAAATCCCAATATGATAGTGTAGCAATAAATAGTGGCCTATCTAGATGTCCAAATAAGCATGCAAAAGTCCTCAGCATGTGATAGAGAAAAACATCAAATAACAGTTCCACATGTGTAACTAATAATAAATCCACATAGATATACCCAATATGCTAAAATCATCAGTCAACTACACATGTAAATAATACCTGATCCATAATAAATCCCAAAGTGGCACCCGCACATAGATAGTCATCATGTCCCAACATTTAATCCATTTAATCCACTTTCATAAAATCTATGTGCTAATATGGCATGTTAATTATCACTATTAAATATGTCCCCGCAATCATGTTTCCACAATAATATTATCCAAATACAAATTCCCAACATGTTATATCCACCATGATTAGTCTCAAATGATAGGCTCACATTTATATCAGTCAACCTGCATCGCAATCAATCAATATGTTCAATAGTGGGCTTCTCTAATAAACTTAGTGGAGCAAGTCAGAAGTAGAGGTATGCAGCACCCACCACCTCGAAAAGCGTGCACAACACCAAAAGAGACCTCTCGCTGCCCGTTGTCCTCTAACACAGCAATCCATCTCAAACTGTGCCCCACTGCACAAAACATTGCCACAATTAATCCTAAAACTGTACAATTCCTTACTGTCCAAAATCGGCCCCAAAATGGCTAAATATCACCTCTGTCCAGTCCCCAAGAAAATCCAGAAATTCACAGTCGCGTTCCTCGTGAAAAGTAGCCCCAAAACGACTGTTTAAACGCCCAGATCTGATACCTGTAGGCCAAGATAAAAATAAAACAACGTTGCATCTCAAAACCTCCCAAATCAAAATTCCTGTAGCAATCAGTCCAAGAAAAGCTTATTATCACCTTCGAAACAATTACCTAAAATCCCAGAAAAATCACCACTGTGTTCCTCGCGACGAGTAGATCAAAATCGAGTACTGAAACGCCTTGATCCGATGTTCCTAGGCTGAGAAATAAAATCGACAAGCCAGTGCTGTCCAAAATCCATCACAGAAAATGGGGTCAAAGATGTCTCGGGAAACGTGCCAAAAGTGCCAAACAGAGTGAAGCGATCAACATAAAAATTGAAGCCTTACCTCTCAGGAACACGCTGTCGAAGAAATCGTCCAAGAACTCCTCCTGGTTGCTAACAGGAATTTCTGACTGAACTGTGACAGTAATGGGCCGAAATGGGGAGAAAACCGAGGCGAACTGTAAACCGATATCGCCGTTACCGAGCATCCAGAAATTCTGGGAATCCACCACGAGATCAAGGGCATCAAGAGGGAAAACTTTCATAAAGAACTCACCCTCCATTCTTCCCTACAGCTCGGAAAAAGGAAAGGAAACGAGGGAAGTGGGCTGCCTTATATAGGCCCACCAAAACAATTCCATTAATACCCGGGGTGTCCCCGGTTTCGGGGCGCCGAATCTTTCGGCCCCGAAACCGGGCGCACACAGTAACTCGGGCCCGGCCCGGCCACTCCGCGCACGCGATCCGGTCGGACCGCACGACCGTCAACCCGCTCCCCGCACCGACACGTGTCCCAGAACACCGAACAGCGGATCCGACCGCTCCTCTCACGCCACGTGGCGCACCCTGGTCAACGGGGCAGTTGGCGCCCGCCAATGGCGGGCCGCCACGTGGCGCCCGCTTGCGCCACCCTGCCACCGTGCCCGCCACGCCAGCCGGCCGCGCCTGCCACCGCCGCCTGCACGCACCTGCCCCGCCGCACGCGCACAGAGTAGCACACCCAATCCTCGTGCGCCACGTGTCACGGCCAAACGATCGCTGCACCCGGTGCATGATACACCAAACACGAACCAATGAAATGATGCCACGTGTCTTCGCCCAATCCACCATGCACCACACTTTCCCGTAGACCGCGACCTGTGAACCATCAAATGGAAGCCGCCACGTGGCAAACCCCGCTCCGGTGCACGCCTATCGCGTGGACCGCGCAACGCGCGCCCTGCCCGCGCGCCCTGCCCGCGCCCACGCGCCCTGCCCGCCGCCGCTTTCCCGCTCCGCCCGAGGCCGCGCCGCCGCTCTCCGCCGCTGCCCGCCGCCCGCCGGCCGCTGCCGGCGATCGCCGGAATCACTGTTCCGTCGTGAACGGTAACCCGAGCTCAAAACATCAAGTGGGTAGTCCATTTTGACCGTTTTTCGCGTGCTGGATCCAAATTGACGTCCATTTTGCAAATTCCAACTCTAAAATTTGCCGGAGGCTCCCGAAAGTGTATTCTTAGCCCGAATTTCGCGCGGAGCCCAAATTTAATATCCGATTCGCGCAAAACCACCTCTAAACCCTCCACGGGGTCCTCTGATCACTCAGATGATCCAAAATAAGCCCGACGTCCGACACTTATGTCCAATTATGCCCCAAACACCTCCCAACACTCTGTAGGCCTCCAATAGCCACCAAACGCACTGCAGCAGCTCTGCGGAGATCCGGGTCATCACATCTGCTGCTACACGTGGCGCGCGGAGGCGTCGACACGTGGACCGCATCAGCAAACGACCGGCCCACGTGCCGCGCCTGCGCCGCCGCCGGCCACCCTGCACGCACGCACCCCGAGGCGGCCTGCACCGCTCCGTGGGGACCGCGCGCATGTGGACCCGCCAACCAGTGGCCGCCACGTGTCCTCCCACCGTCCACCGACACCGCTCATTTTCCCCGTGGACCGCGCCCACAACACCAACAAGTCACAAGCTGCCACGTGTCTTGCCACCGGTGCACGCCGGCCCGTGGACCGCGCGCCTGCCCGAGCGCCCGCGCGCCTGCCCGCGGTCGCTCCGCCTCCTGCCCGAGCCTGCGCCGCCGCGCTCCGCCACTGCCCGCCGCCGCCGACGCTGCCCCCGGCCGCGGAACTGTAATAGCTGCCTCGAATCCTGTGCCGGGTCATCCGGGCTCCGAAAAATACATAAGTAAGTTGTTCCATTTTTCAACGTTTTCGCGCGCTGAATCCGAATCCGCTGTCCGTTCTGCCAATTCCAACCAAAAATGCCAAAGGCATCCAGAAAGGTGTTCTTTTGTCCAAACTTCGTGCTGAGCCCAATTTTAATATCCATTGCGCGCAAAACCACTTCTAAACATTCGACGAGGTCATCTGACTACTCTCGTGATCCATTAAACACACTGAGTCCATCACTAGTGTCCAATTGGTGCACAAACGCCACCGACACGCCACATAGGCCTCCAGGAGCTACTGGTCAACCAGTAATCTCATCGTAGGGATCCGGGTCTCACAGAGTGTGTGAGCAAGACTAAGCTTTCCAAAAGAAGGCAAGTGCTTAAAGAGCAAGAGAAAGAATGTGGTGACCGGATCTCTGCGGGGCTTCTACAGTGTGATCAGCAGCTCTTGGTGCCTATGTGGCGTGGCGGCGGTGTTTCTGCACTAATTTGGACACAAGTGTGGACTTCGGGTGTTTAAATGGATCATTAAGTGATCGGAGGACCCCGTTGGATGTTTAGAAGTAATTTCGCGCGAAGCGGATATTAAAAATGGACTCTGCGCGAAGTTTGGACCAAGAAACACCTTTCCGGATGCCTTCGGTAATTTTTAGAAATGGAATTTGGCAAATCGGACACCGGATTTGGACTGGCGCGCGAAACGGTCAAAATAGGCTATTTACATGCATTTTTTCGGAGTTGCTTTACAGTAATTACCTGTTCACTGGCCGGAACAGTGTTCCCGGCGATCGCCGGCGGCGGCGGGCAGCGGCGGAAGGCGGCGAGCTGGCTCGGGCAGGCGGCAGAGCGGCGGGGGCAGGTGCGGCGGGCGCGGGCAAGTGCGCGGGCAGGCACGCGAGTGCGGGGCAGTGCGCGCGGGCAGGGGGCGAGGTACGGGCGAGGGTGCACCAGGGGAGGACACGTGGCGCTTGTTGTTACTGGGGCGGTGTTGTGCGCGCGGTCCACGCAAGGAGCGGAGCAGGTGACCGGGGCAGGTGACCGTACGGCGGGCAGGTGACCGAACGGCGTGCGGGGTGAAGAATGGGCAGCCACGTGTTAGCACAGGATTGGGCCACGTGGTGCGACCGCAGCGGCTGACGCCGCTGTCGCTGTGCGGTGTGCCACGTGGCGCTCGGGGATTGGTTCTTTTTGGTGTTTGCTGTTTTGGGACACGTGGCGCTCCAGGGACGTTCCGGGCTCGACGTGTTTGGGGTACGTTTTGGGGTCCCTGTAGCAGCCCGAATCATTCGGGCGCCCGAAAAATAGGACACAGATGTCATATTTGGATTTGTTGAGTTGGGGCTATAATAGCCCTATTTGGCCTGCGTTTTGGAGGCTTTCCCGTGGTCATCTTCTCCTGAGCCCTGAGCAAAGTTCTTCATCATCTTGTGCTTCTATCTTCTGAGGAAGTTTGGAAATTTTTGGTGGCACGCACTTCGAGTTTGCAGCTCTTCGGCGCAGTGCAACTTTCCTTCACCGGTGATCCCCTTCGTCGCGTTTCGGTGCGCAGCTCCCTTGGCTTAATCTTATCATCGTTTTGACGTTTTTTGCGGCGCGCGTTCACGAGAGTACGTCTTCGATTCTTGTGGATCATTTCGTCTCGATTTGAGGTTCTTGGCATGGTTTACAAGGCATCTCTGAGCCACTATTTTGCGGTGGATTTTTTGGATAGCGGAGGCTTGTCGAATTTATCTCTGCGCTCGTGCATCGGAATGAGGCGTTTATAGACTCGATTGATATCTACTCTTCGCGAGGAACGCACCCGTAATTTTTATTGGATTTTTCTGAGGATGACTCGAAGTGATAATTAAGCTTTTTTGGGACTTTGTTTTCAGCAGAAATGTGTTCTTGAGGGAATGGCTTCCAACGTTTGTCCGAATTGTTTCTTGGCCTACAGGTATCAGAACGAGGCGTTTAAAGAGTCGATTTGGGGCTACTTATCGCGAGGATCGCAACCGCAATTTTATGGAATTTTTAGAGAACTGTTTTGCAGGTGAAAATCTCCCTCCTCTTGTGCGTTGGTAAAAACAGGTGTGCTGTTTTTGGGGATTTGTGGTGATGGTTATTGATTGTTGGTGATGTAGTTGTTTGGAACAGAGGTTATGCGGCTGTTACCGAGGATGCGGTTTTAGCAGATTTGGTTTTCGTGTGGCTGCGTACTTCCACCGACTTCAGCTTGCCTGCGATGCGTTCAGGTGGTGCTTTATTCTGAACAACGGGGACGGTTCTCTAATTCTAACATGTTAGAGCTTGGTGCAGGTGTAGGTTACAAGACCGGGGATTGATCGGGAAGCTAACAATGGTGACTTTATGAGAATGGCAAGTTAAGTATTTATATAGGGACATGGTATAATCAGATATTCATGGTGATGATTAGCGGAAGCTTACCGCTAAGGCAAGGTACCATATTGATTAATATACATGCCATGTAGCACATAATCTTTTTATGAGGCTGTTTATGCAATGGGATAGGATTATGCGTTATGTGCAGGTTCTACTCTGAGGAAGCGATTATGGACGGGGAATTATGGACAGGTATGGTTATTGAT
>CM055063.1:27240539-27295094 GCA_029204045.2 Tillandsia leiboldiana
CCGAACAGCGGACAGCGTGCAGGGCCATCCGTGTCACGCCCCGGGGTCGAAAACTGCGACCCGGCTCGCCAACAGATCCGCCACTATGCTAAAACCCGCATAGGCGAACGCGTCTAACCTGCAAAAAGATAGTACTTAGCTACACAATATCAGAGCTGAAAAATAAATGCTGTAAATACAATCCAATCACTGTACATCAAGAATAAAGTACAATATCCCTTCCCGGAATACAGGTAATCAACATACATTGCTCAATACAGCATCTCTCAACTCTCGAAGGAAATAAACTAAAACTATAGTAAATCAGTCTCAACTCTTTCTCTCCAAATACAAAGATCTCCCTCCAGGATAACAGTAAACATCAGCTGACAGCTATCAGGAATCTCCAGCCAGGGTGTACAGCTGCGCACATCGGGTGGTACAGATCTAGCTCGCGACCACCTCGCCCCGGACAACGATCAAAGATCAGCAACTCCCGAAGAGGACTCTGCAACACAGGGGGGAGAAAAAGAAAGGGAAAACAACAATGGGGGTGAGAACCACTAGTAACCAGTAGCCTCCCCCTGTGGGTAAAGCCTCAAGCTCCGGCGTACCCACTAAGTCTACTAGAGGCAAGAAAAAGGGACAAGTGGTAAAGCTGTAAACAGAACTACTGAATAAAAGGGGACAACCCCCACAGTATGCCTCTAAATGCAACACCGAAAGGAAATGACGGTATGAGTGCATCAAGGAAACAGTATCTGACCAAATAGACCAATCTAGTGCCACCAGTAAAAACGGGTACTGCTGCTCTGCTGTCGAACTCAAGAACTCAGAACTCACTATGGTGCCCGGCGCTCGGCACGGTGTAAAGCCTACTCCGGAGTGGCACTCGAGGGAGCGACCCACACGAGTAAAGCATCACTGTATCAAGAATCTCTGTAACCACTGTCTCATAATAGCAGGACTAGATCTGACTATGATCAAAGTGGGAAACTCCGTCCACTAATAAAACCCCGATCTGATGCAATAGTATTCGAGAAGTGGGAAACACTACACTAGAACAAATCTGATACCAATCTGATGCAATAGTAAACATCCGGTCAACCGCCCAACGTCCGCGGTCACCGCAACAACTCACAACCCCACAACTGGGGAAAATAACTAAGATCCGGTCAACCGCCTACTGTCCGCGGTTGCCGCAATAAACCCCTAATCCAACATCCAGTACACCCTGTCACTGACCCGCAGGTCCCGGCTACACTATCCCAAACCTCTGCTCGAACTCGAGCAACCTGACTCGAAAGTCTAAATAAAAGAAAGAAAGAAAGCAATCATGGTTTCTCCTAAGTCAAACCCAATATGATAGTGTAGCAATAAATAGTGGCCTATCTAGATGTCCAAATAAGCATGCAAAAGTCCTCAGCAATGTGAGAGAGAAAAACATCAAATAACAGTTCCACATGTGTAACTAATAATAAATCCACATAGATATACCCAATATGCTAAAATCATCAGTCAACTACACATGTAAATAATACCTGATCCATAATAAATCCCAAAGTGGCACCCGCACATAGATAAGTCATCATGTCCCAACATTTAATCCATTTAATCCACTTTCATAAAATCTATGTGCTAATATGGCATGTTAATTATCACTATTAAATATGTCCCCGCAATCATGTTTCCACAATAATATTATCCAATAAAATTCCCAACATGTTATATCCACATGATTAGTCTCAAATGATAGGCTCACATTTATATCAGTCAAACATGCATCGCAATCAATCAATATGTTCAATAGTGGGCTTCTCTAATAAACTTAGTGAGCAAGTCAGAAGTAGAGGTATGCAGCAACCACCCACCTCGAAAAGCGTGCACAACACCAAAAGAGACCTCTCGCTGCCCGTTGTCCTCTAACACAGCAATCCATCTCAAACTATGCCCCACTGCACAAAACATTGCCACAATTAATCCTAAAACTGTACAATTCCTTACTGTCCAAAATCGGCCCAAAATGGCTAAATATCACCTCTGTCCAGTCCCCAAGAAAATCCAGAAATTCACAGTCGCGTTCCTCGCGAAAAGTAGCCCAAAACGACTGTTTAAACGCCCAGATCTGATACCTGTAGGCCAAGATAAAAATAAAACAACGTTGCATCTCAAAACCTCCCAAATCAAAATTCCTGTAGCAATCAGTCCAAGAAAAGCTTATTATCACCTTCGAAACAATTACCTAAAATCCCAGGAAAATCACCACTGTGTTCCTCGCGACGAGTAGATCAAAATCGAGTCCTGAAACGCCTTGATCCGATGTTCCTAGGCTGAGATATAAAATCGACAAGCCAGTGCTGTCCAAAATCCATCACAGAAAAATGGGGGTCAAAGATGTCTCGGGAAACGTGCCAAAAGTGCGAAACGGAGCGAAGCGATCAACACAAAAATCGAAGCCTTACCTCTCAGGAACACGCTGTCGAGAAATCGTCCAAAACTCCTCCTGGTTTGCTCACAGCGAATTTCTGACTGAACTGTGACAGTAATGGGCCGAAATGGGGAGAAAACCGAGGCGAACTGTAAAACCGATATCGCCGTTGCCGAGCATCCAGAAATTCTGGGAATCCACCACGAGATCAAGGGCATCAAGGGGAAAACTTTCATAAAGAACTCACCCTCCCATTCTCTCCCTACAGCTCGAAAAAAGGAAAGGAAATGAGGGAAGTGGGCTGCCTTATATAGGCCCACCAAAACAATTCATAATACCCGGGTGTCCCCGGTTTCGGGCGCCGAATCTTTCGGGCCCCGAAACCGGGCGCACACAGTAACTCGCCCGGCCCGGCCCACTCCGCGCACGCGATCCGGTCGGACCGCACGACCGTCCAACCCGCTCCCCGCACCGACACGTGTCCCAGAACACCGAACAGCGGATCCGACCGCTCCTCTCACGCCACGTGGCGCACCCTGGTCAACGGGGCAGTTGGCGCCCGCCAATGGCGGGCCGCCACGTGGCGCCCGCGTGCGCCACCCTGCCACCGTGACCGCCACGCCAAGCCTGGCCAGCCGCCTGCCACCGCCGTCCTGTGCCACGCCACCTGCCCCGCTGCACGGCACAGTAGGCACACCCCACTCCTCGCGCGCCACGTGTCACGGCCAAACGATCGCTGCACCCGGTGCATGATACACCAAACACCGAACCAATGAAATGATGCCACGTGTCTTCCCGCCCAATCCACCATGCACCACACTTTCCCATAGACCGTGACCTGTGAACCATCAAATGGGAAGCCGCCACGTGGCACCCCGCTCCGGTGCACGCCTATCGTGTGGACCGCGCAACCGCGCGCCCTGCCCGCGCGCCCTGCCCGCGCCCACGCGCCCTGCCCGCCGCCGCTTTCCGCCTGCCCGAGGCCACGCCGCCGCTCTCCGCCGCTGCCCGCCGCCGCCGGCCGCTGCCGGCGATCGCCGGAATCACTGTTCCGGCGTGAACAGTAACCCGAGCTCAAAAACATCAAGTGGGTAGTCCATTTTGACCGTTTTCGCGTGCTGAATCCAAATTTGACGTCCATTTTGCCAAATTCCAACTCTAAAATTTGCCGGAGGCTCCGGAAGTGTATTCTTAGCCCGAATTTCGCGCGGAGCCCAAATTTAATATCCGATTCGCGCGAAACCACCTCTAAACCCTCCACGGGGTCCTCTGATCACTCAGATGATCCAAATAAGCCCGACGTCCGACACTTATGTCCAATTATGCCCCAAACACCTCCAACACACTCTGTAGGCCTCCAATAGCCACCCAACGCACTGCAGCAGCTCTGCGGAGATCCGGGTCATCACATCCTCCCCCACTAAAAGAAAGTTTCGTCCTCGAAACTAAAGTCGTTCCTCAATACGGAAACTCAGCCAAATAAATGGGGGTAATTATCCATCATCCACCACTCAGGCTCCCAAGGCTGACAAATACCTCTTCCAAAGATGCGATGCGGTCCTCGGGTCTCTAACTAGAACAAAATAAAGGCGGGCTCTCCAGAAAAACCGTACCAACTCAACCAAGTACGGCTGGGCTAACCGCTCGAGCTACCAAGAAATCTGCATCGGTACAAGCCTCCGCTCCTCCCAGGGCCTCAGATAATCCAACCACAAGTCCACGGCACACAAGCTCGATCCGAATACCTCTGTACTCCCGAGGTATCCAATATAAGTCCTCCAACTGATCACATAACTCTGATCTCTAATCCAAAAACCATCAGGGTGTAGCAACACCTCCTCAACTCTTGGGCATCAGCACACAACTATAAGCAGTCGAGAGAACCAGATCGCGAATCAATCTTCGAGCAGCTCCAGTACCCTTGGAGCTGGTAAATCCAATCCTCCAGGCTCGAAAAAAGGTACCTGCTCCAGACGATCACTTCATCAAATTCCGGGAGTTGTGTCCTCAACTCCCAAACCAGTGACATGCTAGGCAACTCCGAAAGGAAAGGAGCCCTAACCAGGGGGAGGGGTCCTCGCCCGGTCGCTCCCAAATCTTGACCATCCAAGCGAACCATTCAGCCGCGGTCTATCATCCAAAGAGTCCTCAGTGACACCACCATACGCCACGTTTGTCTCGACAGTCCACACAGCGCCAGCTGCGGAGTCAACAAACTCAACCCCAAATAGCTCTCCTGCTCCGGGTATCCGCCACCACAGTGGCCCTATCGGGGTGATAAAGGATGCTTGCCACAAATCCGACTGTAACTTCCTAGCTACCATGGGAGGCATCACTGTATCTCACAAATCCATCTCCCAACACTGGCGATGCTGAAATCAGGGTTGGTATCAATCTCATCATCCGATCGTCAAGCTCTACTGGCACTATCCGGCTCACAAGCTCCTCACCTCAACAAATAACTGCCGGTCTTGGCCAATCTTGCATAGCATCCATTAAGGTCAGATTACCACCGCTGCCCCTTACGGCTAGAACAAGTAATCCAGGAAGATATGCTCCCAAAGTTAAAACTCGTATCACAACGGCTTGACATACAGCTTCTTCCTCACAGACCTTGTTACACCATCTACAAGTATTCCACCAGCTCTAAACCATATAGAGATGGGGTAAAAATCAAAATATCCAGAAGAATACCTCCAATAATTCTTCCAAGTGCAGCAAGAATACACAATTCCTCAAATCCTAAGACGACAGGGCCTTAGTCCTCCCATCTAGCCTCACTGCACTCATAATGTCCCTACCAGGTCCAGAACACCATCTTGGCGAGATACTCAACTGTATGATCCCAAAAGATACCTGCATCCTAAGCAGACCACTGTCGGGGTATAGTTCCATCAAAAGGTCCTAAATAATATCCAGACCTGTCTGCGGTCGCATCATGCAAGGACCCTCATTGTCGTGTGCCAACGACGTGGCACTAGATCGAACAGACCCTCGGTCCATCAGATCCTGCGACTGCGCCATCAGCTCTGCCAGCTCTACAGGTGATATCCAATGAGGTGCTATCGGGGTTGACATGGTTCCTTGAACCACGTCAATCGCAATCTCAATCTCCCTAACCGGCGGCATCATTACCAGCTCCGGTGGAATCACACCCGGGATCTCACGATAATAGGGATATCCTCGCGTCCCGGTGCCGCCGTAGGCACCTCGCGCATAGTCGCTGCAACCTGTGTGCTCTGACTGTCTCAATGACCAAGTCTCTAATGTCGGCTTGCGGAAGATCATAACCTTCTCTTTCCACAGTCATACACCATGTGGCACTGTGCCAACCAATCCCACGCACTGGGTCAAACACTGACCAGGTACAATACCAATAAGTCTGCCGATACCACTCGAGGTCTCAACAGCACTGGACATGATCCCCAAACCTCCCCCACATGCACCACCCCAACAGGAACCTGTACCTTAAGTGCATGTGGTAACAAATCTACCTCTAGTCCATGTAGGAATGCAACCTGCCCTAACTTCGACTGCTGTGATGAAATCACACCTGCGACGACCCAATCCACTGCCTTGGCGCCCTCCACCCAGGCATCACAGTCTCAACCGCTCAATGTAGGTGGTCGTCACTTAATCTGCCTGAAAATTAAGGCTATCCACCAAAAAGGAGCACAATTCTCTGCCTTTGCTCCCACTGAGGCAATGAATACGATCTTCCGCAGACAACAAATCCACGCTACCGCTGCGCCACTCTGATAACGATGCTGATGCTACCACCGGGGTCCACCTGACCTCTGACATCTCAGAAAATCCATTATTGCAATCGTCATATGACAAAACACAGTTGATTCATGCAATTCCTCATGCCAATATCCTTACTAAGCTCACCCCTCAATCACATATATTGTACCCCAAACGTGCAGGTTATCCATTACAAAGGGTAGCATTCCCATGGGTAAGCTTACATAATCCGTCCACAAGGATATCAACCATCCATGAAAGGAAAAACGAAAGTGCCACAGCCAACCGATCTGTCCCCCAACACTTAGCGCCAGGCGCCTCTATCCAGAACTCGTTTCTGGCGGCAGATTCCTATCCAAAGGAACTGCAACAGTACGCTCCATACACAATGCCTACTCCATCGAGGCATGCAAAATCCAAAATCCAAAACAGAGGGATCAGATAAACTAAAAGGGTATCATGGCGCAATCCACTCCCAGTCACACACACCCTATGCGCCTCGTCCCTCGAAACTTGGAGCGCGCAGTTCAACAACTGCATAAACTCTCTAGCACAGGGAGACTCTCAATGGATCACTCCATCACCACCAACCACGATTCTGCCTCCAAAGGCTCCAACTCAATCCATAAATCAGGGTGGTTCATCTGCCAAAACTGGCTCTATCGATTGATAATGTCTCATAGCTCCTCCACTATCAGCAATCCACCCCGCCCCGGTGCCTCGGCACTCACATTGGCACGGAGGGGGCCACCCGCTCCATCGGCGCCTCAGAAATCACTGCCGCTGAGAATACTGTAACCAGGTGGTCTCAGAAGAAAGACACTGTCGGGCTGCCCACTGCTCCGACAACTGTGTCACCCAGACCAGCGGCTCACTATGTCGCTGGCATACCTCAAATAATCCTACCATCGGGGCCTGAAGCTCTCTAACCTCAATCCGGATATCCGGCCCCAAAATAATCTGCTCAAGCTCCACCGCTGCGACGAGTGCACACCAATCCGCACAACGCGTCGGGGAGACACCGCTCACCCCGACCAACAGCACCACAGCACAAAACAAAACTCGACCTAATTCGGCGAGAGTCTAGAGCATGTCAACCGTTCCGCCGCATTATGTTGTCTGCAGCCAACATAATTGCTTAGGAGAATAAACATGCCAATCACTCATCCCATCACTCGGGAGAGGTATAAAACTCAATCAGGACTCCCGCAAAACTCACGACTCTCTCGAAGTCATCCTAGGGTCCAGCCATAAGCCTAGGGTTTCTACAGTCCCAACTGACCTATCCCTAAGCTCTGATACCAACCTAATCTGTCACGCCCCGGGGTCGAAACTGCGACCCGGGCTCGCCAACAGATCCGCCACCTATGCTAAAACCCGCATAGGCGAAGCGTCTAACCTGCAAAAGATAGTACTATAGCTACACAAATATCAGAGCTGAAATAAATGCTGTAAAATAAAATCCAATCACTATACATCAAGAAATAAAGTACAATATCCATTTCCTCGAATACAGGTAATCAACATACAATGTCCTCAATACAGCATCTCTCAACTCTCGAAGGAAATAAACTAAAACTATAGTACATCAGTCTCAACTCTGTCTCTCCAAATACAAAAGATCTCTCTCCAAGGATAACAGTAAACATCAGCTGACGGCTATCAGGAATCTCCAGCCAGGGGGTACAGCTGCGCACATCGGGTAGTACAGATCTAGCTCGCGACTCCCTCGCCCCGGACAACGATCAAAGATCAGCAACTCCCGAAGAGGACTCTGCAACACAGGGGGAAGAAAAAGAAAGGGAAAAACAACAATGGGGGTGAGAACCACTAGTAAACCAGTAGCCTCCCCCTGTGGGTAAAGCCTCAAGCTCCGGCGTACCCACTAAGTCTACTAGAGGCAAGAAAAAGGGACAAGTGGTAAAGCTGTAAACAGAACTACCGAATAAAAGGGGACAACACCACAAGTATGCCTCTAAATGCAACACCGAAAGGAATGACGGTATGAGTGCATCAGGAAACAGTATCTGACCAAATAGACCCAATCTAGTGCCACCAGTAAAAACTGGTACTGCCTGCTCTGCTGTCGAACTCAAGAACTCAGAACTCACTATGGTGCCCGGCGCTCGGCACGGTGTAAAGCCTACTCCGGAGTGGCACTCGAGGGGAGCGACCCACACGAGTAAAGCATCACTGTATCAAGAATCTCTGTAACCACTGTCTCATAATAGCAGGACTAGATCATGACTATGATCAAAGTGGGAAACTCCGTCCACTAATAAAACCCCGATCTGATGCAATAGTACTCGAGAAGTGGGAAACACTATCCACTAGAACAAATCTGATACCCAATCTAATGCAATAGTAAACATCCGGTCAACCGCCCAAAGTCCGCGGTCACCGCAACAACTCACAACCCACAACTGGGGAAAATAACTAAGATCCGGTCAACCGCCTACTGTCCGCGGTTGCCGCAATAACCCATAATCCAACATCAAGTACACCCTGTCACTGACCCGCAGGTCCCGGCTACACTATCCCAAACCTCTGCTCGAACTCGAGCAACCTGACTCGAAAGTCTAAATAAAAGGAGAAAGAAAGCAATCATGGTTTCTCCTAAGTCAAATCCCAATATGATAGTGTAGCAATAAATAGTGGCCTATCTAGATGTCCAAATAAGCATGCAAAAGTCCTCAGCAATGTGAGAGAGAAAAACATCAAATAACAGTTCCACATGTGTAACTAATAATAAATCCACATAGATATACCCAATATGCTAAAATCATCAGTCAACTACACATGTAAATAATACCTGATCCATAATAAATCCCAAAGTGGCACCCGCACATAGATAAGTCATCATGTCCCAACATTTAATCCATTTAATCCACTTTCATAAAATCTATGTGCTAATATGGCATGTTAATTATCACTATTAAATATGTCCCCGCAATCATGTTTCCACAATAATATTATCCAATAAAATTCCCAACATGTTATATCCACATGATTAGTCTCAAATGATAGGCTCACATTTATATCAGTCAAACATGCATCGCAATCAATCAATATGTTCAATAGTGGGCTTCTCTAATAAACTTAGTGAGCAAGTCAGAAGTAGAGGTATGCAGCAACCACCCACCTCGAAAAGCGTGCACAACACCAAAAGAGACCTCTCGCTGCCCGTTGTCCTCTAACACAGCAATCCATCTCAAACTGTGCCCCACTGCACAAAACATTGCCACAATTAATCCTAAAACTGTACAATTCCTTACTGTCCAAAATCGGCCCCAAAATGGCTAAATATCACCTCTGTCCAGTCCCCAAGAAAATCCAGAAAATTCACAGTCGCGTTCCTCGTGAAAAGTAGCCCCAAAACGACTGTTTAAACGCCCAGATCTGATACCTGTAGGCCAAGATAAAAATAAAACAACGTTGCATCTCAAAACCTCCCAAATCAAAATTCCTGTAGCAATCAGTCCAAGAAAAGCTTAATTATCACCTTCGAAACAATTACCTAAAATCCCAGAAAAATCACCACTGTGTTCCTCGCGACGAGTAGATCAAAATCGAGTACTGAAACGCCTTGATCCGATGTTCCTAGGCTGAGAAATAAAATCGACAAGCCAGTGCTGTCCAAAATCCATCACAGAAAATGGGGGTCAAAGATGTCTCGGGAAACGTGCCAAAAGTGCCAAACAGAGTGAAGCGATCAACATAAAAATTGAAGCCTTACCTCTCAGGAACACGCTGTCGAAGAAATCGTCCAAGAACTCCTCCTGGTTTGCTAACAGTGAATTTCTGACTGAACTGTGACAGTAATGGGCCGAAATGGGGAGAAAACCGAGGCGAACTGTAAAACCGATATCGCCGTTACCGAGCATCCAGAAATTCTGGGAATCCACCACGAGATCAAGGGCATCAAGAGGGAAAACTTTCATAAAGAACTCACCCTCCCATTCTCTCCCTACAGCTCGGAAAAAGGAAAGGAAACGAGGGAAGTGGGCTGCCTTATATAGGCCCACCAAAACAATTCCATTAATACCCGGGGTGTCCCCGGTTTCGGGCGCCCGAATCTTTCGGGCCCCGAAACCGGGCGCACACAGTAACTCGGCCCGGCCCGGCCCACTCCGCGCACGCGATCCGGTCGGACCGCACGACCGTCCAACCCGCTCCCCGCACCGACACGTGTCCCAGAACACCGAACAGCGGATCCGACCGCTCCTCTCACGCCACGTGGCGCACCCTGGTCAACGGGGCAGTTGGCGCCCGCCAATGGCGGGCCGCCACGTGGCGCCCGCTTGCGCCACCCTGCCACCGTGCCCGCCACGCCAGCCGGCCGCCGCCTGCCACCGCCGCCTGCCACGCCACCTGCCCCGCCGCACGCGCACAGTAGCACACCCAATCCTCGTGCGCCACGTGTCACGGCCAAACGATCGCTGCACCCGGTGCATGATACACCAAACACCGAACCAATGAAATGATGCCACGTGTCTTCCCGCCCAATCCACCATGCACCACACTTTCCCGTAGACCGCGACCTGTGAACCATCAAATGGGAAGCCGCCACGTGGCACCCCGCTCCGGTGCACGCCTATCGCGTGGACCGCGCAACCGCGCGCCCTGCCCGCGCGCCCTGCCCGCGCCCACGCGCCCTGCCCGCCGCCGCTTTCCGCCTGCCCGAGGCCGCGCCGCCGCTCTCCGCCGCTGCCCGCCGCCGCCGGCCGCTGCCGGCGATCGCCGGAATCACTGTTCCGTCGTGAACGGTAACCCGAGCTCAAAAACATCAAGTGGGTAGTCCATTTTGACCGTTTTCGCGTGCTGGATCCAAATTTGACGTCCATTTTGCCAAATTCCAACTCTAAAATTTGCCGGAGGCTCCCGAAAGTGTATTCTTAGCCCGAATTTCGCGCGGAGCCCAAATTTAATATCCGATTCGCGCAAAACCACCTCTAAACCCTCCACGGGGTCCTCTGATCACTCAGATGATCCAAATAAGCCCGACGTCCGACACTTATGTCCAATTATGCCCCAAACACCTCCAACACACTCTGTAGGCCTCCAATAGCCACCCAAACGCACTGCAGCAGCTCTGCGGAGATCCGGGTCATCACATCTGCTGCTCTACACGTGGCGCGCGGAGGCGTCGACACGTGGACCGCACTCAGCAAACCGACCGCGCCCACGTGCGCGCCTGCGCCGCCGCCGGCCACCCTGCACGCACGCACCCCGAGGCGGCCTGCACCCGCTCCGTGGACCGCGCGCATGTGGACCCGCCAACCAGTGGCCGCCACGTGTCCTCCCACCGGTCCACCGTACACCCGCTCATTTTCCCCCGTGGACCGCGCCCACAACACCAACAAGTCACAAGCTGCCACGTGTCTTGCCACCGGTGCACGCCGGCCCGTGGACCGCGCGCCTGCCCGAGCGCCCGCGCGCCTGCCCGCGGTCGCTCCGCCTCCTGCCCGAGCCTGCGCCGCCGCGCTCCGCCACTGCCCGCCGCCGCCGACGCTGCCCCCGGCCGCCGGAACTGTAATAGCTGCCTCGAAATCCGTGCCGGGTCATCCGGGCTCCGAAAAATACAAGTAAGTAGTCCATTTTCAACGTTTTCGCGCGCTGAATCCGAATCCGCTGTCCGTTCTGCCAAATTCCAACTCCAAAAATTGCCAAAGGCATCCAGAAAGGTGTTCTTTTGTCCAAACTTCGTGCTGAGCCCAATTTTAATATCCATTGCGCGCAAAACCACTTCTAAACATTCGACGAGGTCATCTGACTACTCTCGTGATCCATTAAACACACTGAGTCCATCACTAGTGTCCAATTGGTGCACAAACGCCACCGACACGCCACATAGGCCTCCAGGAGCTACTGGTCAACCAGTAATCTCATCGTAGGGATCCGGGTCCTCACAGGGAGTGTGTGAGCAAGACTAAGCTTTCCAAAAGAAAGGCAAGTGCTTAAAGAGCAAGAGAAAGAATGTGGTGACCCGGATCTCTGCGGGGCTTCTACAGTGTGATCAGCAGCTCTTGGTGGCCTATGTGGCGTGGCGGCGGTGTTTCTGCACTAATTTGGACACAAGTGTGGACTTCGGGTGTTAAATGGATCATATAAGTGATCGGAGGACCCCGTTGGATGTTTAGAAGTAATTTCGCGCGAAGCGGATATTAAAAATGGACTCTGCGCGAAGTTTGGACCAAGAAACACCTTTCCGGATGCCTTCGGTAATTTTTAGAAATGGAATTTGGCAAATCGGACACCGGATTTGGACTCGGCGCGCGAAAACGGTCAAAATAGGCTATTTACATGCATTTTTCGGAGTTTGCTACAGTAATTACTGTTCACTGGCCGGAACAGTGTTCCCGGCGATCGCCGGCGGCGGCGGGCAGCGGCGGAAGGCGGCGGCGCTGGCTCGGGCAGGCGGCAGAGCGGCGGCGGGCAGGTGCGCGGGCGCGGGCAGGCGCGGGCAGGCACGCGAGTGCGCGGGCAGGCGCGCGGTCCACGGGCGAGGCGTGCACCAGGGGAGGACACGTGGCAGCTTGTTACTGGGGCGGTGTTGTGCGCGCGGTCCACGCAAGGAGCGGAGCAGGTGACCGGGGCAGGTGACCGTACGGCGGGCAGGTGACCGAACGGCGTGGCGGGCGTTGAAGAATGGGCAGCCACGTGTTAGCACAGGATTGGGCCACGTGGTGCGACCGCAGCGGCTGACGCCGCTGTGCGCTGTGCGGTGTGCCACGTGGCGCTCGGGGATTGGTTCTTTTTGGTGTTTGCTGTTTTGGGACACGTGGCGCTCCAGGGACGTTCCGGGCTCGACGGTTTGGGGTACGTTTTGGGGTCCCTGTAGCAGCCCGAATCATTCGGGCGCCCGAAAAATAGGACACAGATGTCATATTTGGATTTGTTGAGTTGGGGCTATAAATAGCCCTATTTGGCCTGCGTTTTGGAGCTTTTCCCGTGGTCATCTTCTCCTGAGCCCTGAAGCAAAGTTCTTCATCATCTTGTGCTCTATCTTCTGAGGAAGTTTGGAAATTTTTGGTGGCACGCACTTCGAGGTTTGCAGCTCTTCGGCGCAGTGCAACTTTCCTTCACCGGTGATCCCCTTCGTCGCGTTTCGGTGCGCATGCTCCCTTGGCTTAATCTTATCATCGTTTTTGACGATTTTTGCGGCAGCGCGTTCACGAGAGGTACGTCTTCGATTCTTGTGCTGATCATTTCGTCTCGATTTGAGTTCTTGGCATGGTTTACAAGGCATCTCTGAGCCACTATTTTGCTGGTGGATTTTTGGATAGCGGAGGCTTGTCGAATTTTTATCTCTGCGCTCGTGCATCGGAATGAGGCGTTTAAAGACTCGATTGATATCTACTCTTCGAGAGGAACGCACCCGTATTTTTATTGGATTTTTCTGAGGATGACTCGAAGGTGATAATTAAGCTTTTTTGGGACTTTGTTTTCAGCAGAAATGTGTTCTTGAGGGAATGGCTTCCAACGTTGTCCGAATTGTTTCTTGGCCTACAGGTATCAGAACGAGGCGTTTAAAGAGTCGATTTGGGGCTACTTATCGCGAGGATCGCAACCGCAATTTTTATGGAATTTTTAGAGAACTGTTTGCAGGTGAAAATCTCCCTCCTCTCTGCTGGTTGGTAAAAACAGCGTGTGCTGTTTTTGGGGATTTGTGGTGATTGGTTATTGATTGTTGGTGATGTAGTTGTTTGGAACAGAGGTTATGCGGCTGTTTACCGAGGATGCGGTTTTAGCAGATTTTGGTTTTCGTGTGGCTGCGTACTTCACCGACTTCAGCTTTGCCTGCGGAATGCGTTTCAGGTGGGTGCTTTATTCTGAAAACCAGGGGACGGTTCTCTAATTCTACATGTTAGAGTTGCGTGCAGGTGTAGGGTACAATACCTGGGATTGATCGGTAAGCTTAACAATGTTGACTTTATGAGAATGGCAAGTTAATTATTTATATTATGACAATGGTATTAATCAGATATTCATGTTGATGATTAGCGGAAGCTTACCTAAGGCAAGGTTACCCTATATGATTAATTATCATGCCATGTTAGCACATAATCTTTTTATGAGGCTGGTTTATGCAATGGGATAGGATTATGTAGTTATGTGCAGGTTCTACTCTGAGGAGCGATTATGGATCGAGAATTATGGACAGGTATGGTTATTGATAGGTTGGCATGAGGTTTCTTTTTCTTTATTATTCTTTGAGGACAAATGCATGCTTGTTTGGACATATAGCTAGGCCGTCTTTTACTGCTACACTATATACCAGAATTTGACTTAGGAGAAACCATGTTATCCTTTTCTCCTTCCTTGTTAGTCAGGCGGTCTGTGTTGCTCAGGTGCGAGTAGGGGTCTGGGGTAGTGTAGCCGGGACATTGGTGTCTGGGATGGGTTGTGCTGGATTGAGGCCGGCAGGTTATTACGGCAACCGCGGATATTGGGCGGTTGACCGGATGTTTACTTATGCATCAAATTGGGGATAGGATTCCTTTAGTGGACAGAGCTTCCCACTTTTGTTTATCATCGCATTGATCGGGGGATTCGGGTTATCTTTAGTGGAGGGTTCTTCCCACTTTGATCATTGTCATGATCCAATCCTGCTATACAGGGATACTCGATACAGAGATACTTGTGATACTGATGACAGAGTTACTCTACTCGTGTGGGTCGCTCCCCTCGAGTGCCACTCCGGAGTGTGCGACCGGACGGATCGATGCCGGTCTGTTACCTACTTTTGTATGCGATCGGACGGTTCGATGCCGATCTGTTGCTTACTTTGTGATGCGACCGTACCGGTTCGGAGTCGGTCTGTATCCCGCGATTGAGTTCTGGAGTTCAACAGCAGAGCAGGCAGTGCCAGTTTTACTGGTCTATCTATTGGGTCTGTTCAGACAGATACTTTTACTTTTGCACTCGTGCCTGGGGGACGAGTGGAGGCGGCAGTGTGTTTAGACCAGTGCTAGTGTTGTTGGGAACCGTTTGGGGTTTGACGGTGGTCCCGTGGTCGTTGTAAGCTCTTTGACCATTGTGTGAGAGGTTGAGCATCTTGAGTTTATCCGTTCTGTGAGAGAGGGCATGGATTTTGACTATAGCCTGCATGAGCCACTACTCGATAGCGAGTTAGTCCGTTTGGACGCCCTACGTAATTCCTGCCCGCCAGCGGGAGGTGGTTGTAGGTGGGCGCAGGTTTGACTGGACCCGATGTGGCAGTCAGCTCGATTGGGTCGATTGAGCACCACGTGTGCGAGTGTTGCATATTTTTATCAGAGTTTCTCCATTTGAGCTTCTAGATTGAGGCATGGTAGCTGTAGAGTGTCTCCAGCTTCTTCTTTCAGTTTTATTGCATTGGTCATCTTTTACCTCTTGTGGACTTGGTGGGCAGATCGTCGGGCCTAGTGGCGACACCCACTGAGAACTCCTTTTTGATGTAGTTCTCACACCCGTTGGGGGTTTTCCCCCCTTTTGTCCCTTCTCTCCTATGTTTTGCAGAGTCTTAGCGGGTGTTGATGATTCTGCGGTTGCTATCCGAGGCGAGGGAGCCGCGAGCTAGATCCCTACCTATCTTTGGAGAGTAGCGGTACCCCTTTCAGAGGAGATCTTCAGTACAGTCGATAGATTAGTGTTTTTATTTTCTCTTTGAGAGACTGATGTTTGGTGAGGATCTGACTTGTACTGAGAGTCTGTACACTGTTGTATCATTTATTTATTTAGGATTACCTCCCTGCTGAGTCCAGAGATTTGTATTTGAGGTTATTGTATGATTATCATTTATGGGAGATGGACTTTGTACCTTTAGTTCCTGTTGTACAGATCATTGGTTTTAATTTTACGGCAGTTTTATCTTTAGCTCTGATATCTGTTTAGCTGTAATATCTTTTCTTGCAGGTTAGACGCTTCGCCTGTGCGGGTGTTGCACAGGTGGCGGATCTGTTGGCGAGCCCGGGTCGCAGTTTCGGCCCCGGGGCGTGACAGATTAGGTGGTATCAGAGCCTAGGTTGTGGGTCATGGTGGACTTAGAAACCCTAGGCTTGTGGTTGGACCCTAGGATGACTTCGCGAGAGTCGTGATTTGTAGCGAGAGTCCTGATTGAGTTTTACACCTCTCCCAAGGGACGGGATGAGTGATTGGCATTTTATTCTCCTAAGTGGTTATGTTGGCTGCAGACAACATAACGCTATGGAATGGGTGACATGCTCTAGACTTTCGCTGGATTGGGTCGAGCGTTGTTGTGTGCTGATTTGTGGTTTCGTCGTGGCGAGCGGTGTCTCCCCGACGTTGTGTTTGGGACCCTTGCGCATCCTGTCATAGCAGTTGAGCTTGAGCGGTTGATTTTGGGCCGGATACCCGGATTGAGGTCAGAGAGCTCCGGACCCAGATGACAGGATTGTTAGAGGCATATCAGCGATTGAGTGAGCAGCTAGTTTTGGTGACCCTGTTGTTAGAGCAGTGGGCAGCCTGACAGTACTTCCCTTCTGAGACCACCAGGTTGTAGTATCCCCAGCGGCAGGGGTTTCTGTGGCGCCAATGGAGTGAGTAGCCCCCTCCGTGCCAATGTTTAATGCCAAGGCACTGAGGCATGATGGATAGTTGACAGCTGATGAGCTGTGGGACATCATCGATCGACGAAGCCAGTTTTGGCAGATGAACCACCCCGACTCGTAAGATTGAGCTTGGAGCCTTTGGAGGCAGAGTCGTGGTTGGTGGTGATGGAGTGATCAATTAAGAGCCTCCCTGTGCTAGAGAGTTTATGCAGTTGTTGAACTGCGCGCTCCAGGTTTCGAGGGACGAGGCGCATAGGATATGGGAGACTGGGAGTGGATTGTGCCAGGATACCTTTCAGTTTATTCGGTCCCTCCTGTACAGATTTTGGATTGTGGATGCCTCGATAGAGTAGGCATTGTGCTTGGAGCTGGGCACTGCAGTCCCTTTGGATGGGGACCTGCCGCTAGAGGCGAGTTCTGGAGGGAGGCGCTTGACGCTAGGTGATGGAGGACAGATCGGCTGGCAGATGCACTTTCGCTTTGCTTTCCTGGATAGTGGATATCCTTGTGGATGGTTAATGTAAAGCTTACCCGAGGGAATGTTACCCTTTGTGATCGATAACATGCATATTTGGGGTATAATATGTGTGATTGAGGGGTGAGCTTAGTAAGGATAACTGTATAAGGAATTGCATGAATTAATGGTGTTTTGTCATATGACGGTTGCATTAATGGATTTATGAGATGTCGGTGATCGGGTGGACCCCGATGGCAGCATCAGCCTCTCTATCAGAGTAGCGCAGCGGTAGCGTGGTTTTGTAGTCTGCGGAGGACCGTATCCGTCGCCGCAGTGGGAGTAGAGACAGAGGTCGTGCTTCCTTTGTGATTGGTTTGGATATTTTCTGGCAGACTGAGCGACAACCGCTTGCATCGTGTGGATGAGTTTGTGCCGCCTGGTTGGAGGGCGCCACGGCAGTGGATCGGGTTGTTGCAGGTGTGATTTCATCATAGCAGTCGGAGTTAGCGCACTGTGCATTCCGGCATGGACTTGAGGCAGAGTTGTTACCACGTGCACTAGGGGTACAGGTTACCATCGGTGTTGTGCATGTGAAGGAGGCTTGTGGATCATGTCCAGTGCCGTTGAGACCATGGGTTATACCGGCAAACCTATTAGTATGGGTGGCAGTTCGGTGTTTTGACCCAGTGCTTGGGATTGGTTGGCACAGTACCACTAGATGGTTAAGTGCGGAGAGTGATGACTGTGACATTCTGCGAGGCAGACAAAAGGAGGCTTGTTATATGGAGACTGTTCGAGCACCCAGGTTATAGCGACTGTGTGAGAGGAGTTTATGGCGGCACCGGGACTAAAGGATATTTCTATTGCTGCGAAATCCCGGGTGTGAGTCCACTCGAGCCGATGATTATGCCGCCAGTTAGGGAGATTGAGATTGCGATTGACGTGGTTCTAGAAACCGCGCCAACATCGATAGCACCTCATGGATATTATCTATAAGAGCTGGGAGAGTTGATGGCACCGGTACAGGGATCTGATGTATCGAGGGTCTGTTTGACCTTGTGACACGTTGTTGATACACGACTGTGAGAGCTCTTTTGTGGTTTGAGTACAGGCAGGTCTGGGTATTATTTAGGACCTTTTGATGGAGTTATACTCCGGCAGTTGTTGACTGATGCATGTACAGATCTTGGAATCATACAGCTGAGTGTTTCGCCAGATGGCGTTCGGGACACGGTAGGGCATTATGAGCTCATAGTGAGGCCAAATGGAATGAGCAATGCCCTGTTGTTTTCGAGATTTGAGGAATGGTGTGCTCCAGTTGTACTTGGACAGATTGGGAGTGGTGTTCCTCAAGGATATTATGATTTACTCCCTGAGTGACCTGGAATAAGAGGAGCACTTGTGGATGTGCTATAACGCTTGGGTGGAAGAAGCTGTATGTCGTGTTATTGGACTACAAGTTTTAGCTTCTGAAGCTTACCTTCTTGGGTCACTTTGTGCTAGCCGTAGGGGTGGCGGTGGAAAATCCGGCCAATATGGATACTATCTGGGAATTGGCCGAGATCTATATTTATGGTCAAGGTAAGGAGCTTCTTGGACCTGGCAGTGCCAGGAGAGCATGGCTAGTGGATAATGACACTGATATCAGCGCCGACTTTTGCATTGCTAGTGCGGGGTGATGGACTTGCGAGTTGTAGCAATGCCTTCCATGGTGGCGATGGAGTTACTGTTGATTTACTTTTCAGCATTCTGGATCACCCCGATAGGGCCACTGTGTTGGCGGATATCTGGAGCAGGAAAGCTGTCTGGGGTTGAGTTGGATGATTCCACAGCTGGCGCTGTGTGGGACCATTATGGTGTACAGAGTTTGAGACTGTGTCCTGGAGGATTCCTTTTGATGGTAGACTGCGGTGGAGCAGCCCACGCTGATGGTCAGAATTTGAGAGTGACCGAGTGAGGACCCCGACTTGTTGAGACTTCTTCCCTTCTTGGATGATCGCGTGAAGGTGCTTCGGGTTGCCTTGGTTGAGTTGACTCAGGTTGTGGTTTGGTGCATGTTGCACTAGTGGTTATTTCCTTTTTCCCCCAGCCTTTTGTGGAATTCTTGATGGTTCCTCCACGTCTCATCTCAGGAGAGTTATGCTTGTGGATCCCTCGCCCGTGATTGACTCGTTTCGTTCGAGATCTATGAGAGTCTGGAGTGCGAGGGATGCCCGTTGCGAATTCTGGCTCGTGGGATGAGAGGATCGCGCAATCGGGCCATGTCGTTCTGGTTGCTGATGTTGTCGTTGAGGAGTAGTCACGGGGGGGGTGAGTGCTGACTTGGAAGCTAGAGACGATGTTGCTGGGTGCCTACCCTGATTTTTGAGACTCCTTGTGAGTTGCTTTAGTTTCGAGGACGAAACTTTCTTTTAGTGGGGGAGGATGTGGTGACCCGGATCTCTGCGGGGCTTCTACAGTGTGATCAGCAGCTCTTGGTGGCCTATGTGGCGTGGCGGCGGTGTTTCTGCACTAATTTGGACACAAGTGTGGACTTCGGGTGTTAAATGGATCATATAAGTGATCGGAGGACCCCGTTGGATGTTTAGAAGTAATTTCGCGCGAAGCGGATATTAAAAATGGACTCAGCGCGAAGTTTGGACCAAGAAACACCTTTCCGGATGCCTTCGGCAATTTTTAGGAATGGAATTTGGCAAACCGGACACCGGATTTGGACTCAGCGCGCGAAAACGGTCAAAATGGGCTATTTACATGCATTTTTCGGAGTTTGCTACAGTAATTACTGTTCACTGGCCGGAACAGTGTTCCCGGCGATCGCCGGCGGCGGCGGGCAGCAGCGGAAGGCGGCGGCGCTGGCTCGGGCAGGCGGCAGAGCGGCGGCGGGCAGGTGCGCGGGCGCGGGCAGGCGCGGGCAGGCACGCGGTCCACGGGCGAGGCGTGCACCAGGGGAGGACACGTGGCAGCTTGTTACTGGGGCCGTGTTGTGCGCGCGGTCCACGCAAGGAGCGGAGCAGGTGACCGGGGCAGGTGACCGTACGGCGGGCAGGTGACCGAACGGCGTGGCGGGCGTTGACGAATGGGCAGCCACGTGTCAGCACAGGATTGGGCCACGTGGTGCGACTGCAGCGGCTGGCGCCGCTGTGCGCTGTGCAATGTGCCACGTGGTGCTCGGGGATTGGTTCTTTTTGGTGTTTGCTGTTTTGGGACACGTGGCGCTCCAGGGACGTTCCGGGCTCAACGGTTTGGGGTACGTTTTGGGGTCCCTGTAGCAGCCCGAATCATTCGGGCGCCCGAAAAATAGGACACAGATGTCATTTTTGGATTTGTTGAGTTGGGGCTATAAATAGCCCGTTTGGCCTGCGTTTTGGAGCTTTTCCCGTGGTCATCTTCTCCTGAGCCCTGAAGCAAAGTTCTTCATCATCTTGTGCTCTATCTTCTGAGGAAGTTTGGGAATTTTTGGTGGCACGCACTTTGAGGTTTGCGGCTCTTCGGCGCAGTGCAACTTTCCTTCACCAGTGATCCCCTTCGTCGTGTTTCGGTGCGCATGCTCCCTTGGCTTACTCTGATCATTGTTTTTGACGATTTTTATGGCAGTGCGTTCACGAGAGGTACGTCTTCGATTCTTGTGTTGATCATTTCGTCTCGATTTGAGTTCTTGGCATGGTTTACGAGGCATCTCTGAGCCACTATTTTGCTGGTGGATTTTTGGACAGCGGAGGCTTGTCGGATTTTTATATCTGGGCTCGTGCATCGGAATGAGGCGTTTAAAGACTCGATTGATATCTGCTCTTCGAGAGGAACGCACCCGTATTTTTATTGGATTTTTCTGAGGATGATTCGAAAGTGATAATTAAGCTTTTTTGGGACTTTGTTTTCAGCAGAAATGTGTTCTTGAGGGAATGGCTTCCAACGTTGTCCGAATTGTTTCTTAGCCTACAGGTATCAGAACGAGGCGTTTAAAGAGTCGATTTGGGGCTACTCATCGCGAGGATCGCAACCACAATTTTTATGGAATTTTTAGAGAACTGTTTGCAGGTGAAAATCTCCCTCCTCTCTGCTGGTTGGTAAAAACAGCGTGTGCTGTTTTTGGGGATTTGTGGTGATTGGTTATTGATTGTTGGTGATGTAGTTGTTTGGAACAGAGGTTATGCGGCTGTTTACTGAGGATGCGGTTTTAGCAGATTTTGGTTTTCGTGTGGCTGCGTACTTCACCGACTTCAGCTTTGCCTGCGGAATGCGTTTCAGGTGGGTGCTTTATTCTGAAAACCAGGGGACGGTTCTCTAATTCTACATGTTAGAGTTGCGTGCAGGTGTAGGGTACAATACCTGGGATTGATCGGTAAGCTTAACAATGTTGACTTTATGAGAATGGCAAGTTAATTATTTATATTATGACAATGGTCTTAATCAGATATTCATGTTGATGATTAGCGGAAGCTTACCTAAGGCAAGGTTACCCTATATGATTAATTATCATGCCATGTTAGCACATAATCTTTTTATGAGGCTGGTTTATGCAATGGGATAGGATTATGTAGTTATGTGCAGGTTCTACTCTGAGGAGCGATTATGGATCGAGAATTATGGACAGGTATGGTTATTGATAGGTTGGCATGAGGTTTATTTTTCTTTATTATTCTTTGAGGACAAATGCATGCTTGTTTGGACATATAGCTAGGCCGTCTTTTACTGCTACACTATATACCGGAATTTGACTTAGGAGAAACCATGTTATCCTTTTCTCCTTCCTTGTTAGTTAGGTGGTCTGTGTTGCTCAGGTGCGAGCAGGGGTCTGGGGTAGTGTAGCCGGGACATTGGTGTCTGGGATGGGTTGTGCTGGATTGAGGCCGACAGGGTATTACGGCAACCGCGGATATTGGGCGGTTGACCGGATGTTTACTTATGCATCAGATTGGGGATAGGATTCCTTTAGTGGACAGAGCTTCCCACTTTTGTTTATCATCGCATTGATCGGGGGATTCGGGTTATCTTTAGTGGAGGGTTCTTCCCACTTTGATCATTGTCATGATCCAATCCTGCTATACAGGGATACTCGATACAGAGATACTTGTGATACTGATGACAGAGTTACTCTACTCGTGTGGGTCGCTCCCCTCGAGTGCCACTCCGGAGTGTGCGACCAGACGGATCGATGCCGGTATGTTACCTACTTTTGTATGCGATCAGACGGTTTGATGCCGATCTGTTACTTACTTTGTGATGCGACCGTACCGGTTCGGAGTCGGTCTGTATCCCGCGATTGAGTTCTGGAGTTCGACAGCAGAGCAGGCAGTGCCAGTTTTGCTGGTCTATCGATTGGGTCTGTTCAGACAGATACTTTTACTTTTGCACTCGTGCCTGGGGGACGAGTGGAGGCGGGCAGTGTGTTTAGACCAGTGCTAGTGTTGTTGGGAACCGTTTGGGGTTTGACGGTGGTCCCGTGGTCGTTGTGAGCTCTTTGACCATTGTGTGAGAGGTTGAGCATCTTGAGTTTATCCGTTCTGAGAGAGAGGGCATGGATTTTGACTATAGCCTGCATGAGCCACTACTCGATAGCGAGTTAGTCCGTTTGGACGCCCTACGTAATTCCTGCCCGCCAGCGGGAGGTGGTTGTAGGTGGGCGCAGGTTTGACTGGACCCGATGTGGCAGTCAGCTCGATTGGGTCGATTGAGCACCACGTGTGCGAGTGTTGCATATTTTTATCAGAGTTTCTCCATTTGAGCTTCTAGATTGAGGCATGGTAGCTGTAGAGTGTCTCCAGCTTCTTCTTTCAGTTTTATTGCATTGGTCATCTTTTACCTCTTGTGGACTTGGTGGGCAGATCGTCGGGCCTAGTGGCGACACCCACTGAGAACTCCTTTTTGATGTAGTTCTCACACCCGTTGGGGGTTTTCCCCCCTTTTTGTCCCTTCTCTCTTTGTTTTGCAGAGTCTTAGCGGGTGTTGCTGATTCTGCGGTTGCTATCCGAGGCGAGGGAGCCGCGAGCTAGATCCCTACCTATCTTTGGAGAGTAGCGGTACCCCTTTCAGAGGAGATCTTCAGTACAGTCGGTAGATTAGTGTTTTTATTTTCTCTTTGAGAGACTGATGTTTGGTGAGGATCTGACTTGTACTGAGAGTCTGTACACTGTTGTATCATTTATTTATTCAGGATTACCTCCCTGCTGAGTCCAGAGATTTGTATTTGAGGTTATTGTATGATTATCATTTATGGGAGATGGACTTTGTACCTTTAGTTCCTGTTGTACAGATCATTGGTTTTAATTTTACGGCAGTTTTATCTTTAGCTCTGATATCTGTTTAGCTATAATATCTTTTCTTGCAGGTTAGACGCTTCACCTGTGCGGGTGTTGCACAGGTGGCGGATCTGTTGGCGAGCCCGGGTCGCAGTTTCGGCCCCGGGGCGTGACAAAGAAAAGGGCACACTGTGCAAAAGAGGCTAAGAGCCCAGGACAAAAGAAAAAAAAAAGAAAAGAAAAGAAAAGGATAAAATGGGCGTACCTTCGGGGGTGAAACGTAGCTCTTGTCGTAGCCAAGGGCAGTATCCCTCTCCTGGGCAGTGACCTGTATGACAAGTTCCCCGTTGGGCGAGGTAGCACTTGCGGGTGCTATCGCCAACCTTGAAATTCTTGTCTTGTGGTAGCATGACTACCGGGCTGGGGCCCTTTGGGCAAGAATTTTCGAGGGTTCAGCAACTTGAACTAAAGCACAAGACTGTGAAAAAGGTAAAGAGGAAAATAGAGTGGCCTAGGTGGCTGGGTTAGTATAACCTATTTGTAGCGGCATAGTGGCCGAGTTTTGGATAGTGGCCCAGAGGGGCAAGATTGATAGCAGTGAGACAGGGAACATACACAGATAGTGTAGAGTTAATCATACATGTTTATGATCCTGTTAGTTAGCATTTGCAGTTATTTTAGTATGTATTATCTTGCTATCTACTTCCATTGGACCAAGTGGTGTAGAACATTCTTTCTCGGTGGTTGAACCCACTAGGAACTTTAAGTAGTTCTTGTTGGGTTATATGTAATAATGGATCTAAATAGGGGAAAAAACACCTAGAGGGGGGTGAATAGGTGTAAACAATAAACACTCAAAAAATCATTGCGCAATTAAAAACCCAATGCGGAAATATAAATGAACACGCAAGATTTTTACGTGGAAAACTCCAAACCGGAGTAAAAAACCACGGGACCGATAACACGGTGAAATCCACTAGAATTAAACACGTACAAGGTGATATACCGTACTCACAGACGACTCAACCTTTTCCATACGCTCCTAGTTGATCTTCTCCGCTCGCTCCGCAACGCGTCTCGAATCCACGATCTGCGTCCAACGCCGAATCCACGGCGTCCAACGTCGAGTCCACGACGTCTGACCGAATCCACGGTCTTCACCCAGTAGCACGCTTCGAATCCACGAACGTACCTCGCTCCGAATCCACGAGAGCGGTTGCACCTTGAATCCATAAGGCCACGCGAGTCCACGCGCCGATTTTGGGGTAAATCGTTGTTTTTGGGTGGTGATGATCCGCCGAATACTTAGATCAAAGATAGATAGGAAATACCATCTAAGTATTCATTAGTTTGATTCAACTCAAGATGTGAGTATGAAAACCTAGAATCAAACTAATCAATATAGATGAAGAAACATAGAGTAATATCTAATGATTTCCTTTCTTCTCTATATGTGGATCTTAGGCCGTATAAAAGATGACGGCTTGTATGTGGATTTACGGCTTCCTTTTGGATTAACCCTAGAAAAAGAATCATAGGGTCTATTTATAGGTTAGAAACCCTAGGAAGAAGATAAGGATAAAAAACTGTCCGTTTCTGGAAATTTTCACGACGGCGATCCGGATCGGATTAGCTGTGATCCGGATCGTCGTAACGAGTCAGGCAATTCCAGAAAAAACAGGGTTCGGGATCCGGATTGTAATGCACGATCCGGATCGTTCATGTATTCCAGCAAATTCCCATGTTCGGGATCCGGATCGAAATGACTATGATCCGGATCGGATTTGCCAATGAACAAGCACCCTTCGCGATCCGAATTGGACTGTCTGATCCGAATCCTGAACATGTCCCATGTCCAGTTCTTGATTTTTATGCGATAAAAAATTCTTCCAAGTGTTTCTACACTACAAGAAGTATTCGGATCACCAAAAATATTTAGTTAAACTTACCTGATCCTTTTGAATTCTTCTTTCTTGAGATTGAGGTATATGATCCAAACTTCATTCATCTTCAATCTTCAAGACTTAACACTTTCACGAAATGCGCCAACACAAAACCCGTAACAATCTCCCCCTTTGGCGGTTTCGTGACAAAACACAGATCCACTCAAGAAAATTCAAAAAGATATTTTTGTTGCTATCACCATACAACAAAAATTTACAATGGAGATCCAATACATGAGATAAACTCCTAAAACAGACTCTAGACTTAGACATCTGCACTCTCTGCAAAAAGAAATCATTCTTGACAAAAAGAGATCGTTAGATACCTCAAGAATATTTAGCATTCAAAACCTAACAGAGATAGAGTTTATGCTCACCATGACATTGAGTAATTCAGATATGTAATAAGATCACAATCAAACATTGACATATCTTCTAAGCAATAAGATTCCAAATGTCATAACTTTGCTTTGTTAGTAATCAAACAACTTGTTAGTAATAATACATGTCGAAATAGTTAGTCGAATAGTTAGTAGGGACATGCAACAAATCACAAGATAAAAACCAGAAGTTGTGATACTTACCTTTCACCAAAGTCAAAGTTTGTAATAAGTTCTCACAGAGTTCACTCTAAACTCTCTCCCCCTTTTTGTCACAAACTAAGCCAAAAATTCAAAATTTAAGGAGAGTTAAGAGGTTCAAAATCAAGAAAAACCTGAGAACTAAAACTAAAACAAAGTAAAAGCAGAACATTAAAACCTAAAAACTGAAATCCTGCACAAAAGAATTAGTGGACAAACGATTCAAGCATCTGAATCTGAGTCATCCGAGGCGGAGTCCTCAGAGCTCGTGCAACCCAGCTTTTTCAAAATTCCTTTAAGCAATCCCGAAATCGTAGAACACTCTTGTTTCATCTGATGTATGTCCTTGGACATCTTTCTGAGTCCTAGAGCCATTTTGTCTTGCTCTTGTTTAATGGAAGACTCCAGGTTTCCCTTTTGGTCAATTCTTCTGGAAGTTGAGGAACGTTGTGTGACGATTGACGGAGCAGTCTGTCCTTCATTCCGAGGAGATCTTCTTGGCAAAGAATGTGAATTGTCAAGAGGTTCATTGCTTGGCACATTCTTTTTCCTTGCTTGTTACTTAAGTATTGAGGAAGACTTTAGTTGCTTCTTGTTCTTTAGGTAAACCTTATTTTCTTCATCAATACCTTATTGTACTTCATCAAGAAATGTGTCCCAATCTTCTTCGTCTTCAGATTCAGTGTCAATTTGAGAGATATTCTTTGGATTCTCTTGACATGGTTCATTTATTTCAATACCTCGAGCTCGTCCAGGTCGTCGAGCGAGTCTTTTTCTTTTTAGTATGGATGAAGAGGTCATTGGTGCTTTTCCTTTTTCCGTAGCAGTGGGTGGAGCCTTTTCCTTTGATGTCTCTGCACGGGCTTTCCCTTTCGATGCAACAGAGGTTTTCTGTGGCGATTTTCCAGGATGTGTTTCATCATCTGACAACTCATCCCAATTGACTTCATCCTTTTTAGCCCTCTTGGGCTTGACAGTGTCTCTCGTATTTACCATAGCAGCCAGAAGGAGAATGATCCACGTGATCACCATTGCTATTGGTTTCTTGTGAGAAGAAAATCCTGTGAGGAACACCTCAAGAACACGAAAAAATTGTTAATTTTCAAAAATTAGAAAAATTGTACCCAAACAATCATTATCGTGTAGAGAGACTAGGAATCAAATTAGTTTTGCAAAAATAATTTTAAAAATAGATCAATTGCATGATTTTCAAAAATTCCCATTATATGCCCTAAAACCGAATTTTCAGAAATCGAAGCCCAAAAATTCGTTAATCAAGAGAATACCTAGCATATAATCAAAACTAATCTACCCAGAGTTCTTATTTCAAAAGAGATTTGACCAAAAACCATTCACAAATGAAAAAGTTCCATGATTTCTACTCACGTTTTGAGCAAACAAGGAAAAACAGTGAAAAACCGAGATTTTGATCAATAAAACTTACTTGGAATCGAAGAACTCGAGTTTGAAAGGCTCCAAGAAGGATGAATTCTAGAGAGAGAAACTCTGGAGTCTTAAGAACAAAAGATTGGAATAAAAGAAATCAAAATCCCTCTTGTTCTAATAAAACCCTAGCCGTGATCCGGATCGGATCGAGATTTCGATCCGGATCGGCTACCCGCAGGAAACACCTGCGTTCGGGATCCGGATCATTCATGTCCGATCCGGATCGGCTCCAACTTTTTCTTCAGAATAATTTAGAAAAATTCAATAAAATCCGGAAAAAGTATGTAAGCATTTTAGCACATCAACTTTAAACAAAAATCATCGTTTCATGTCAAGAGAAATAAATTATGTTAAATCTATCAATAACATTCAAATAATGACATGAAAATTTACAGAAATTAAAACCTTTAAAGTTGATCAAGTTCATACACATCCATCATGATCTTATGAGTACGGCGTTTATCAAATCATTAAAATGATAAAGAAAATGAATTACCAAGATCAATATAGATGTTTGAAATCCCAAATAAATTATATAATGTATCTAGTCAATCTGTTGAAGAGAGTGGCTCTTTGAGCATCTTTCATTTAAAAAACCCACCTTATACCAACCTTGAAATTTGACGGAGTCAAGTATTTCAATCATGCATTTTATTTAATCAAAAATTACAAACCCATGCTTGGTATACATGTGGTAGCTGCACACAGTACTCGGACGACCGAGGTGGTAGCTCTTTCCTCCATGTGGTGGTAGTTTTCACACTCCTCATTGGGATGTAACTCTTTCCACATCTTTTGAGCATTTTACTTTTCTTTGACTCCCCCTCAATTGGCTATCAATTAATTTAAGATATAAAGTATTCAACCAAGGATTGATCTCGAATTCATACTCAACCAAATAGTCAAATAAGATAAAAACAATACCAAGAGATCATTGAGAGAGAAATTGACTTTGATCAATTAAAAATGATTTAATTTAAATAAATGATCAATGCATCAACTGAATTATTATGATATCCAAAGCATAATAAATTTCTAATTATATGAAAGGATGCAAGTAAAGTCAATAATACACATGCTCAATTAATGTACTATGTATAAACATAGATAAAGAACAAAAACACAAAAACAAAACCTAACCTAAGCAAAAGTTTCAAAAAGAAGTTTATTTCAAGGAAAGCATTCCAATTGCTTTACGCAAATGAATAAAACGTTTTTGATCCAAAGGTTTTGTTAAAATGTCAGCTAATTGATCTTCAGTTGAAATATATGACAGTTGAAGAGTATTTGATTCAACTAGCTCTCTAAGAAAAAGATATATAAGTTCAATGTGTTTTGTTCTAGAGTGCAACACGGGGTTTTTGGAAATGTTTATAGCACTAGTGTTGTCACAAAGAATTGTTACCGAAGTTGCTGAAATCCGGAAGTCGCTCAACACACTTTTCATCCAAATGAGTTGGGTTGAACAACTACCCGCTGAAATATATTCCGCTTCGGCAGTCGAGAGTGCAATGCAGTTTTGCTTTTTACTATGCCATGCAACAAGGCAATGACCAAGATAAAAACATGCACCACTCGTACTTTTCCGATCATCCACAGATCCTGCCCAATCGGCATCTGAGTATCCAATAATATCTAGACTTGTTCCCATAGGATACCAAATTCCGAAATTTATGGTTCCTTTAATGTATCGGATGATCCGTTTCACCGGTTTCAGGTGAACCTCCTTTGGTGCAGATTGATATCTCGCGCAGATCCCAACACCAAAAGATATATCCGGGCGACTAGCCGTGAGGTAAAGTAGACTTCCAATCATACTCCGATAAAGTTTCTCTTCTACATTCTCACTAAAAGATTCACTTCCTAATCCTTTATTGCTAGTTCCCATTGGAGTTGGAAAATCTTTACAATTTTCTAGATCAAACTTTTTGACCAACTCCAAAGCATACTTGGATTGACACAAACGGATGCCTTCGTCACTCTGTTTCACTTGCAATCCAAGGAAATAAGTCAATTCGCCCATCATTGACATCTCAAATTCGCTTTCCATGGTTTCAGCGAATTTAGAAGCATCATTATCCTTTGTTGCTCCAAAAACAATGTCATCGACATAGATTTGTGCAACAATGAAGTTATTCTGATAATGCTTCACAAAGAGAGTCCTGTCAGCTCCCCCTCGAGTATAGCCCTTATCCAATAGGTGCTTTGTCAACCTTTCGTACCATGCTCGCGGTGCTTGTTTTAAACCGTAAAGAGCCTTTTTCAAACGAAAAACATGGTTAGGTAGTTTACAGTCTACAAAACCTTTCGGTTGAGCCACATAAACTTCCTCATTTAAAAACCCATTTAAAAACGCGCTCTTAACGTCCATTTGAAACAATTTTATTTTAAAATGACAAGCTATCGCGAATAATATACGAATGGACTCGAGTCTAGCTACAGGGGCGAAAGTTTCATCAAAGTCTATACCTTCTACTTGAGAGTAGCCTTGAGCAACTAAACGTGCTTTGTTCCTGATGATGGTACCATCTTCATTTTTCTTATTCTTGAAAATCCATTTGGTACCTATCACATTGTGTTGCTTTGGAGGCTTTGTTAATTCCCAGACTTTGTTTCGCTCAAACTGATGGAGCTCTTCCTGCATTGCTTTAATCCAGTAGTCATCCTGAAGAGCTTCATCGATGTTCTTTGGTTCGATCAAGGAAACGTAGCAAGCGAATCCGCAAACCAACTGTCTCCGAGTTTTGACTCCTTCTTGTGGGTCTCCAATGATGTTTGATTCAGGATGATCCTTGGAGATTCGTAACGTTTGTTGTAACGGAGTACTCGGAGGTACATGAGATGATTCCTGCATATCAGATAAACTTGAAGAACCATTAGATGCATCATTAATATTGGAAGTATTATCATGAGAAGATGCACTTACAGGAGTATCATCATCAAGAGAGATATCGAGGGTAGATTTTTCAGATGCAAAGTGAAAAGCTTCATCTACTTTAACATTTATAGATTCTACAATCGTTTTAGATTCCATGTTAAATACCCGATATGCTCTGCTATTTGTAGAATAACCCAAAAAGATCCCTTCGTCACTTCGAGAATCGAACTTACCAAGATTTTCGCGATCACGCAAAATAAAACATCGACTCCCAAAGATACGAAAGTATTTGATATCCGGTTTTCTACTAAACCACAGCTCATATGGTGTATTTAAAGTTCCTGGGTGCAAATACACTCGATTAATGACATAGACAGCGGTGTTCACAGCCTCAGCCCAAAAATGTAGCGGTAAATTCCGGCTATGAAGCATCACACGCGCCATCTCTTGAACAACCCTGTTTTTGCGCTCAACAACACCATTCTGCTGAGGTGTATAGGGTGCCGAGAATTCATGTTTTATGCCGTTGGAAGTGCAAAAATCAATGAATTTGGAATTAATGAATTCTCCACCTCTATCACTTCTAACACGAATGATCTTTTCATTCTTTTCAATCATAATACGATGGCAAATCTCATGAAAAGAATCAAACGTATCAGCTTTCTCTTTTAAAAATGCTACCCATGAAAACCTAGAGAAATCATCAACCAATAAGAAAATATACCATTTACCTCCCAAAGATGGTTGACGGGTCGGCCCCATTAAATCCATGTGCAGTAATTCCAAGGGTCGTTTGGTACCAACGTGGTTCACGTTCTTGTGTGCAGCCCTTGATTGTTTTCCCTTAAGACAACCTCCGCACACAATGTTGTTTTTAAATAAAAGTTTAGGAACCCCCTTAACCACGTCTTTATTTGAAATCTTTGCTAGTTCTTTAAAATTTATTGTCAGACCCCGAGTTCAAAAATCAGTGTATAAAATTTTTTTTTTTTTTTATAAATCAGAGTTGCAAAAATAGCCAGGGCAATGACAGACCGCCACATATATAGAAGAGTCCCAATCCCCCGACCCGGCCCACTAGCAATAATAACTTGTTGGGCCCAAACCACAGCCCAAAATGCTTAAACCCAGTTATTATTACTAGTGTCCATGCCTCATATAAATCCAATCACAATTCCATCCACATCCGATGTGGGACTATTGGGGGCGTCACAGACTCCCCCCGTTTAGGCCTGACGTCCTCGTCAGTCCAAACACACACAGCAGCCCAAGATCACCAGGCGATGTGAGACTCGTCTCGCTAGTCCTGTCATCCAGACCCAGACTCAGCCGAGACTCGCCGCACACTTCCGGCTGGTTATTGGCTCTGATACCAAATGTAACGACCCGGCCCACTAGCAATAATAACTTGTTGGGCCCAAACCACAGCCCAAAATGCTTAAACCCAGTTATTATTACTAGTGTCCATGCCTCATATAAATCCAATCACAATTCCATCCACATCCGATGTGGGACTATTGGGGGCGTCACATTTATGTGACCTAGTCTTTCATGCCAAAGTGTTTCATTATCCAAAGAAACTAGGTTACATTTTTCTGAAATTTTATTAGGAACAACATAGCAATTGTTTTCAGATCTAACCCCTTTTAAAAAGAAGACATGGTCCTTATCAGTTACAACACATTCAACAGATGAAAAGTTAACTGAAAAACCATTGTCGCAAAGTTGACTTATGCTTATGAGGTTAGTCTTAAGGCCATCAACAAATAACACGTTTTTCAAAATCGGGCCATCTGGAATAGCTACCGTTCCTTTTCCAACAATTTTGGAAGATCGACCGTCTCCGAAAACAACGAGTCCTCCGGAGATTTTCTCAAAGTTTTGAAAACTATTTTTGTCACCGGTCATGTGACGGGAACAACCGCTATCCAGATACCAAGACGAATTATCATATGCATGCAAGGAAACATTAGTAACAAGACAAGGGAAGATTTCACCTTTGCGAACCCAAAACCTTTTAGAATGCGTCGGTAATGGTCGTGAGGTTATTCTCCTAGGTGAAGGCGTCTTGTTAGATCGATTGCTGCTCCTTGATGATGTCGTCTTGTGCGGTGAACTACCAAGTCTCTTTTCCTTTGTATGATTTGCATTTGATTTCTGAGGAATCACCTTTTTGGTAGTCGTTGCAAGAAATGTCTGAGTTGAGCGTTTGGCTCCTGTCTTGCAATATCTCCTTATGTGCCCTGAAATACCACAACGAAAACATACCTTTGCGCTTGACGGTTCCGAAGAGAAAGAAGTAGGCTTGTTGTCGTTGTTTGTCGTGAATTCCGGTGTCGGAGGAGGAGATACCGACTGAGGCACAAAAACTGTCCCACTCGAACTTGGACTGTTTCCAGTTTGAGTGTACCCGAGGCCGAACCGATTTGTTTGACCAAGACCAAGAAGCTTATCCAACTTACTCCTTCCGGAAGAAAATCTCTTTAAGTCATCCTTTAGTTGGAGAATGGTCTTTGTCATTTCCAATTTATCTTGTTGGGCCTCGATGTAGAGCTTTGAGAAGTGATCCGCTTTATCCACCAGTTTTGTATGTTCCTTCTCAAAAAGCTCATTGGACTCTTGAAGGGAAACATTTGCTTTTATCAGATTATCCCTTTCCACTTCAAGATCGATCGAGAGAGAAGTTACCCTTTTTACTTCTACTTCGAGATCCTGTAATCTCCCTCTCAACCCCTTGTTTTGTTTAGCCAGTTTCTTTGAATCCCGTAAAAGTCTGTGGTAGGCTAAAACAAAATCTTCACCTTTCGAAACATCTGATTCATTGTCCGTTGCATTCTTTTCAACAGTGGAGTTGGACAGCGAGTCGGATGTACTTGCCATTAAGCACATGAAGGGTGAAGATGTGGACGCGTGGAATGCCGTTGCGCTTTCTTCTTCATCACTTGAGGATGACTCATTTGACGTTGAGTTGTCATCCCAGGTGACGAGTTGCATCGCTTTCTTCTTAGACGGATTCTTAGTTGGACACTCGGTTGAGATATGGCCGTATCCTCGGCACTTGAAGCATTGGACTTGTCCTTCTGTGCTTTCTTATCCTTAGAAAAGCCTTCTTGCTTTCTTGACTTGTAACTTGAAATACCCTTGCCTTTCTTCGACTTTCCGAAGGATGGAGTTTTACTTGAATTACCCCTTCGAAAGTTGCGTCGAAACTTCCTTGTCAAGAGAGCGAGCTGCTTCTCAAATTCCTCCATAGATAGGTTCTCGTCATCGTCTGAGGAGGATGAATCCGTGTCTTCTTCCTTTGTTGTTTTCAAAGCATAACCTGAAGACTTAGAAGATGATGCCTTTCCCGAAGAATAGTTAGTAGTAAATGTCATTTCATAAGTTTGTAAAGAACCAACTAATTCTTCTACACGGATTTCGTCTGGGTGTTTAATAGTTTCAATGGCTGTGACCTTGGAACGAAATCTTTCAGGAAGAGTTCTTAAGATCTTTCTTACAATTTTAAATTCTGAAATCTTCTCTCCCAAGTTAGCACATGAGTTTACGATGTCTTGCAATCGTGTGTAATAGTCAGTGAACGATTCATTTTCTGCCATGAAAATAGAGTCAAACTTGCTCGTAAGCATTTGCAGTTTCTGAATCTTCACAAGGTTAGTTTCCTCATGCGTAACTTGAAGAACATCCCAGATTTCTTTCGCAGTCTCACATGCCGAGACGCGAGAGAACTCAGTTTGTGATAAGGCATTAAATAAAGCATTTATTCCCTTGCCATTGTAAGAAGATAAGTCAATCTCTTCCTTGGTCCATTTCGACCTAGGTTTGATGGTGCGAACATCACCAATAATTTCAGTTGGATTAGACCATCCTAATTCAATTGATTGCCACACCCGTTCGTCGATGGAAATTAAAAAGGCTTTCATCCGTACTTTCCAGTACGCATAATTTGTTCCATCAAAGAATGGGGGTCTGTTGATGTTTCCACCTTCAACCATTGTTTATAACCCTATTCCCGCTCCGATACCACTTGTTGGGTTATATGTAATAATGGATCTAAATAGGGGAAAAAACACCTAGAGGGGGGTGAATAGGTGTAAACAATAAACACTCAAAAAATCATTGCGCAATTAAAAACCCAATGCGAAAATATAAATGAACACGCAAGATTTTTACGTGGAAAACTCCAAACCGGAGTAAAAAACCACGGGACCGATAACACGGTGAAATCCACTAGAATTAAACACGTACAAGGTGATATACCGTACTCACAGACGACTCAACCTTTTCCATACGCTCCTAGTTGATCTTCTCCGCTCGCTCCGCAACGCGTCTCGAATCCATGATCTGCGTCCAACGCTGAATCCACGGCGTCCAACGTCGAGTCCACGACGTCTGACCGAATCCACGGTCTTCACCCAGTAGCACGCTTCGAATCCACGAACGTACCTCGCTCCGAATCCACGAGAGCGGTTGCACCTTGAATCCACAAGGCCACGCGAGTCCACGCGCCGATTTTGGGGTAAATCGTTGTTTTTGGGTGGTGATGATCCGCCGAATACTTAGATCAAAGATAGATAGGAAATACCATCTAAGTATTCATTAGTTTGATTCAACTCAAGATGTGAGTATGAAAACCTAGAATCAAACTAATCAATATAGATGAAGAAACATAGAGTAATATCTAATGATTTCCTTTCTTCTCTATATGTGGATCTTAGGCCGTATAAAAGATGACGGCTTGTATGTGGATTTACGGCTTCCTTTTGGATTAACCCTAGAAAAAGAATCATAGGGTCTATTTATAGGTTAGAAACCCTAGGAAGAAGATAAGGATCAAAAACTGTCCATTTCTGGAAATTTTCACGACGGCGATCCGGATCGGATTAGCTGTGATCCGGATCGTCGTAACGAGTCAGGCAATTCCAGAAAAAACAGGGTTCGGGATCCGGATTGTAATGCATGATCCGGATCGTTCATGTATTCCAGCAAATTCCCATGTTCGGGATCCGGATCGAAATGACTATGATCCGGATCGGATTTGCCAATGAACAAGCACCCTTCGGGATCCGGATTGGACTGTCTGATCCGGATCCTGAACATGTCCCATGTCCAGTTCTTGATTTTTATGCGATAAAAAATTCTTCCAAATATTTCTACACTACAAGAAGTATTCGGATCACCAAAAATATTTAGTTAAACTTACCTGATCCTTTTGAATTCTTCTTTCTTGAGATTGAGGTATATGATCCAAACTTCATTCATCTTCAATCTTCAAGACTTAACACTTTCACGAAATGCGCCAACACAAAATCCGTAACAGTTCTCACACCCTTGGGTGACCATTTTTTCAGATTCAGGTACATCGAGCGAGGCGCACGTCAGGGGCAAGGGCCCAACGGCATAGAGACCTAGAGGGTCTAGAAGATGTATTCCTTTTTATATTTTGAGTGAACTATGTATTGTGAGGAAAAAGAATGTAAATTTGTAATTTTATTTAAGTTTCAAGTAGAGAGATGAAAATTGTAATAACTTTTATATTATGGTTCACTCATGTATGCCTTCATTTATGGTTTAAACTGGTTGTTTAATGAATGAAAGTTTTTAATTAGTAGTGGTTTTTAGTACTCTGATATTGAGCTTCCGCATACACTTGATGTGTTGTTTTGGATGTTACCGTTCCTTTCGGGTATAGAGAGGTCATGTTCGATTTGCGGGTCTGTTGACGTGCCCGAACCGACCAAAATGGCAGCCTCGGGGCGTGATACAGTACCAAGAACCAGGCGCCCAAATTGTCACGCCCCGGGGTCGAAACTGCGACCCGGGCCCGCCAAACAGATCCGCCACCTATGCATACCTGCATAGGCGAAGCGTCCTACCTGCAAGAAAAGTACTATAACTAAACAGATATCAGAGCTATAAATAAAAATCTGCTGTAACTAAAATCAATCACTGTACAACTGGAAATAAACAACACTGTCTGCCTCCCAAAATAATAATAATACAAATCCTCGAGTACAAGCTCTAAACCCAACCGGGAGGTAACTCCAATATATATATACAACAGTGTACAGTCTCTCAATACAAAATATCCTCACTACAAGTCTCTCAAAAGAGGAAAAGAAACCGCTAATCTACTGATGATCTCCTCAGAAGGGTACCGCTACTCTCCAACGCCGGGTAGGGATCTAGCTCGCGACTCCCTCGCCACGATCAACAACCGCAGAGTCGGCAACACCTGCTAAGACTCTGCAAAACAAAGAAGAGGAGAGAAAAGGGGGGAAAACCCCCAAAGGGTGTGAGAACTACTCCAAAAAGGGAGTTCTCAGTGGGTACCACCGCCAGACCCGACGGTCTGCCCACCAAGTCCTCAAGAGACAAAAACTAACCCAAGTCATAAGACTGAAATGAGTACGCTGGAAACTCTCAACAGCTGCCCTGCCCCTAACTAAAGGCTAAAAGGGGGAGAACCAAACAGTGGTATGCAACCCCTAGCACATGAAGTGCACCACCGACCCAACCGAACTGACTGCCACATCTGGTCCAGTCAAACCTGCGCCCACCTACAACCACCTCCCGCTGACGGGCAGGAATTACGTAGGGCGTCCAAACGGACAAGCTCGCTATCGAGGAGAGAAACATGCAGGCTATGGTCAAAATCCACGCTCTCTCTCAGACGGATAGAATCAAGATGCTCAACCTCTCACACAGCGGTCAAAGTACTCGCAACAACACGGGACCACCGTCAACCAGACGGCTCTCAACAATACTAGCGCTGATCTAAACTCAACTACCAGTCTGCACTCGGCCCCCAGGCACGAGTGTAACAATAAAAGTATCTGACCGAAATAAACCCAATCAAATGAACCGGTATGACACCCGGTACTGCCTGCTCTGCTGTCGAACTCAGTAACTGATCGGCACACGGCTCGATCTCAAGATATGTAACGGACCGGCACACGGCTCGGTCAAAAATATAAGTAACAGACCGGCACACGGCTCGGTCAAGCCTACCTCCGGAGTGGCACTCGAGGGGAGCGACCCACACGAGGTAAAGTACATCTCAGTAACAAGTATCCCTGTCAAGTGTCTCAATGTAGCAGGACTGGATCACGACTCTGATCAAAGTGGGAAAGCTCAACCACTAAGGAAAGACCCGACCTCAATCGGATGCACTAAACGATAAGTGGGAAACTCCATCCACTAAAGAAACTGATACCCAATCAGGTGCATAGAGAAACACCCGGTCAACCGCCCAATATCCGCGGTTGCCGCAAAGCCCCACAACTAAACCACCTGCCCAGACACGATGTCCCGACTGTACACTACCCAGACCCCCTGCTCGAACCCGAGCAACACTGACCACCTGACTAACAAGAAGGAGAAAAGAAAAGCATGGTTTCTCCTAAGTCAAGTTCCAATAAGTAGTGCAGCAGTAAAAGATGGCCTAACTACGTGACCATACAAGCATGCAATTGTCCTCAAGGAAATAAAAGGGGGCTAAAGCATAATAATAGTTCCTTAGGAATAAGCAACATGCCGGAATCCCAAAACTAGACCTGTCCACAATTCAGGGTTCATCAATAGAATGATCATAATAACTCCTCAGAGTACAAATCCGCACATAGCTACGAAATCCTGTCCCAAGCATAATCCATCACAAGAAAGACTATGTGCTAACATGGCATGTTACATAATTTCATAGGGTAACATTAACCTAGGTAAGCTTACACTAGTCATCACATAGATGCCCAAGTCATGCAAGTCCTCAGCATACCTCATAAATACTATTCTTGCAATCATTTATACCGATATCATTAACAAGCTTACCTACTTACCAATATAAACTATGTACCCTACACATGCATGCATCAGTCATAGAGGGGTGACATCCCCACAAGTGGACTTATACTTGCCACAACATAAACATTGCCTTAAACAATTACTGATAATAAGCTCACCCACCTAAAGCGCTTAACCCAAGGCAAACCTGAAGTCGGTGAAGTGGGTAGACGCACGCGGTCCAAAATCTGCCAACATAACACCCACGATACAAGTCGCGCAAGCCTCGGCTTCAAACAGCTAAAAACACCCCTGGGCACAACAATAACGCTCAACATTACACTTTTATTCCAAAATTAACCAAACATACACAATCTAAAAATCAGTCCCAAAGCCGCGCATATTTCACCTGCTGCAAGTGCCCAGAAAAATCCAATAAAAATACCACAGTAATCCTCGCGTCGATACCTTCGAAACGAGTACCTGCACGTCCAATTCCGAGCTTCCTACACTGAGAAACAATTCGGACAAGGGAACCACCCCGAATCAAACTACACTCAAAAACTGTAGCAACAATTACTGTTCACAGATAATCTTCACCTTCGAGAAATATTCAGAAAATTCCAAGAAAATTTGGGCATATTCCTCGTGATGTGTAGATGCAAATCGCCTCTTGAATCGCCCCAATCCGATGCCTGTGCGCGAAGATATCACCAAAACACCGCGCCGCTGTCCCAGAACTCCGCCCAGAAAAAGGGGTTACAAGATGATCCGAAAGACCCATGAAAAGCTCGGAATGGGAAAAACCAGTAAACATGGAAAACATAGCCCTACCTGTCGTGAAGCCAACGGCGCAAGAATCACTGAAAAAGGTGCTCGGGGTAAGCCGGGGGAGTCCTCGCACCAAAACGCGACGAAGAAGACCACAAACGAACGAGCGTCGCGCCGCGCCGTAAAAATAGAAACCTTGATAAGCGTGCCACCAAAAATCCCAAAACTTTGCAGAAAGATGCAGCCAAACACGAGGATCAACTTTGCTGAAGGCACCCCGGCGAGAAGAGGCTCGGAAATGGTGGAAAAAGGGAGAAGAAGAGAGCTCGGATCGCTATTTATAGGCAGCTGAAACAATGGAAAATACCGGATATGTCCGGATTTCCGGGCGCTGGGAATTTTCGGGCGCGCACTGTAGCAGCCCGAAATCCCCGCGCCCGAACACTGTAGCCGCCCGAATCCCTCCTGGGCCGCCACGTCGCCCGCCAAACAGCGGACAGCAACCCCAGCCGCTCCCCGCGCGACACGTCGCGCCCCCCAGACGCCGACACGTGTCCTCCCCAAGCGCGGGAATCCGCCCCGAACCGCGCCCACGTGCGCCTGACGCCGCCGCCTGCCACCCTGCCGCGCACAGTAGACCCACCAATCGGAGAACGCCACAGTGTCATGCCACTGCCTAGTGACCCGGTGCACGAAATCGTGTGGACCGAACCAATGCAAACCTGCCACGTGTCACCCCCGGTCCACCGTGCGCCCCGCACTCACCCCGTAGTACCGCCGCCCCGCGGACCGGCCCAACCTCCCCGAGCCGCACGGTCCCGCCCCGGCGCACGCGTGCCGCGTTGGCCCGGGCGGCCCGCGCCTCCGTCCGCCACGCTGCCTGCGGCCGCTCCGCCGACTGCCGCCGCCGCCGGAACACACTGTTCCGGCCGGTGAACAGTGTCCAGAGCCCAAAAATAACAAGTGGGTAGTCCGTTTTAACCGTTTTCGCGCGCTGAATCCGAATTTGATGTCCATTTCGCCAAATTCCAACTCCAAAATTTTGCAGAAGGCATCCGGAAAGGTAATCCTTGGTCCAAACTTCGCGCTGAGTCCAAATTAATATCCACTTCGCGCGAAAACCACTTCTAACGATCCGACGGAGTACCAAATGATCACCCACGTGATCCACTACAACACCCTGAGCCAACATAATGTCCAATTGGGGCCACAATCCCACCAACCACGCCACATAGGCCTCCGGGAGCTGTAGATGATCCAGTAATCTCGCGTGGGGATCCAGGTCCTCACATCCTCCCCACGAAGAAAAGTTTCGTCCTCGAAACTAAACTCAAATCCCCCAAGGGTCCCACATACCACGGGTAGGTATCCATCAATAACGCCTCCAGCTCCCGAAACATCGCTCACTCCCCGTGATTTACTTCCCAACAACAACAACAACAACAAGTACGGCATGGCCCGACATGCGATTTCCTCATCTCTCGAGCAGAAATCGCAACAGGCATCCCTCGTACTCCAACAATCACAGATCTCAGAAAGGGGCAAGTCAATCACGGCGAGGGGATCCAAAAGCAAAACAATCCTGAGCTGAGACGTGAAACAACACAGAGGGCCCCATCAAGAGCCGGGGGAAACAGAATAACCATCCGCGCAACACGCACTAAACTACCTCCTGGTGTCTACTCAACCAGGAACCACCCGAAGTATACCCACAGATTCATCCCATGAGGAAAAGATCCAATAAGCTGGGGTCTTCACTCGGTTACTTCCGATCCAAAATCACCCGAGAGTGGCCTACTCAACCACGAGCTACCCTCAAAAGGGATCCTCAAGAGACACAATCTCAAGCCACGGTTGGACACTCAACAAGCCAACATAACTCCAACAGATCCACGGGTCGAAATGATGCCCTGACGGGACCAAACCGTCAGTGAACGGGAGGGAAAACCTGGCTCGAAAGGCGATCAAATGCGGAGGCTCAAACTCGCGGTCAAAAATCCCAAATCAGCAACAACAATCCGCGAAAATCCCACTCAAGATGCTGAGTAATCAAAACTGATAGCCAAGCAGGCATGGCCTACGCCCAGGTATAACAATCCAAGCTGGGGAAAAGGACGTACTGAAGGCTCAACTGTGGAATCCAAGCTGCCTGCAAAAACAGTGTTTCATCCTGCCACAACACTCATAGGGTTGGACTAATAAAGTGTGACCGAAGATCCACCCACGGTAACTCCACCGCCACAATGGGAGGCATCACTAAATCACACAATTCCATCTCCCAATCCAGGAAACACTAGCATTGGCGCTAATATCAGACCCATTATCCATTGGCCATGCTCTCTCAGGCACCGCCAAGTCTAGAAGCTTCTCACCTCAAGAATGGAGTCGGTCTCAGTCAACTTGAATAACATCCCAACTGTGGTCGGGTTCCACCCGCCGCCCTACGCTCGAACAAAGCGACCCAAGAGGTATGCTTCTGCAGCTACACACTTGTACCTCCTATAACTTGGCATACCACTTCATCCACACGGCAATGGTAGCACATCCACAAAGTGCTCCTCGTGCTCCAATGTCACTCTGGGAGTAAATCAAAATATCCTCGAGAAACAACCACTCCCAGTTCGCCCAAGTACAACTGGGACATACAATCCCTCAGATCTTGAAGGTCCACCGGGCATTCTGTCATTCCATTGGGCCGCGCTAACAACTCATAATGCCACCACCGGGTCCAACAACGCCATCTAGAGCGAAGTCCCTCGGCTGTCTAACTCCAAGTGGGTGCTCGCATCTCCACCAACTGCGGAGTATAATTCCATCCTAAGGTCCTGGATACCATAAAGAGGGACCCTCACATTCGTGTATCAAGACGTGGCATCACCACAGTATACCAAAGACGTGCACTAGGTCTAACAGACCCCTCATCCATCGGACCCTGCAACCAGTGCCAAGTCTCTCTCTCAGCTCTACCGGCGATATCCAATAGTGCCGTCCCGGTGGCGCGTTCCTCGAACCACGTCAAACGCAATCTCTATCTCCCTAACCGCGGCATTACCAACAACTAAGGTGAAATCACACATCGGATCTCGCGAGGCAACAGAGATAGCTCGGAGTCCCGGTGCCGCCGTAACAGCCTCTCACCCTGTCGCTAAAACCAGAGTGCTCTAACCACCTCAACGAGCAAGCTCCAATGCCTGTCTTGCCCGAAGAATCAAGTCCTCTTTGCCGCAGTCGAACATCCTGGGCATAGTGCCTCAACAATCTCAAGCATAAGGTCAAAACACCTAATTGCTATAATTTCCAATAACTCTGCCGGTGTCTCGCGGTCTCGGCCGCACTGGACATGATCCAAAAGCCTCCTCCACGTGCACAACAACAACAGGAACCTGTACCTCTAGTGCACGTGGTAACAAATCTGCCTCTAACCCATGTAAGAGTGGAGCATGCTCTAACTCCGACTACCGTGGTGAAATCCCACCTGCGACACTCAATCCACTACCGTGGCGCCCTCCAACCGGGCGGCACAGATTCATCCGCTCAAAGCAAGTGGTTGTCGCTCAATCTGCCTGAAAATCAGGGCTATCACTAGGAAGCACGACCTCTGTCTCTGACCACAATGAGGCGACGAATAAGGTCCTCCGCAGATAACAAATCCACGCTATCGCTGCGCCACTCTGATAAAATACTGATGTCGCCTTCGGGGTCCACTCGACCTCTGACATCTCGGGAATTCGTCATCCAAGAAAGAAAATTAGTCATGCCCCTGCCGGCCGATCTGTCCTCCATCATCCGGCGCCAAACGCCAAAATCCAGAACTCACCTCTGGCGGCAGATCCCTATCCAAAGGAACTGCAATGCCGCGCTCCATACACTGTGCCTGCTCCACCGAGGCGTCTAAATCTACAATGGAGGGACTGAATAACAGAAAGGTGCCCTGGCGCAATCCACTCCCAATCTCATATATCCTATGCGCCTCGTCCCTCGAATCTGGAGCGCGCGGTTCAACAACTGCATACACTCACAAGCACAGGGAGGCTCTCAATTAATCACTCCATCACCACCAGCCGCGACTCTGCCTCTAAGGGCTCTAAACTCAATCTTACGAGTCGGGGTGGTTCATCTGCCAAACATGGCTCCATAGGTCGATCATGTCCCACAGCTCACCAGCTGTCAACCATCCACCCTGCCTCGGTGCCTCGACACTAAACCTTGGCACAGAGGGGCTACTCAGTGCTCCGACAACTGTGTCACCAAGACCAGCTGCTCCCACAGCCGCTGATAAGCCTCTGACAATCCTGTCATCTGGGTCCGGGGTTCTCTGACCTCAATCCAGGTATCCGGCCCAAAACCAACTGCTCAAGCTCAACTGCCATGACAGGATGCACACGGTCAAAACCCAACGTCGGGGAGACACCGCTCGCCACGACGAAACAACAAAACAGCACACAACAACACTCGACCCAATCCAGCGAAAGTCTAAAGCATGTCACCCGTTCCACAGCATTATGTTGTCTGCAGCCAACATAATTACTTAGGAGAATAAACATGCCAATCACTCCTCCCGTCCCTTGGGAGAGGTATAAAACTCAATCAGGACTCTCGCAAAATCACGACTCTCACGAAGTCAGTCAAGGGTCAAACCAAAAGCCTAGGGTTTCTAAGTCCACCATGACCTACAACCTAGGCTCTGATACCACTCTAATCTGTCACGCCCCAGGGTCGAAACTGCGACCCGGGCCCGCCAACAGATCCGCCACCTATGCCAACCTGCATAGGCGAAGCGTCCCACCTGCAAGAAAAGTGCTACAACTAAACAGATATCAGAGCTATAATAAAATCTGCTGTAACTAAAATCAATCACTGTACAACTGGAAATAAACAACACTGTCTGCCTCCCAAAATAATAATAATAAATCCTCAAGTACAAGCTCTAAACCCAACTGGGAGGTAACTCCAATAATATACAACAGTGTACAGTCTCTCAATACAAAATATCCTCACTACAAGTCTCTCAAAAGAGGAAAAGAAACCGCTAATCTACTGATGATCTCCTCAGAAGGGTACCGCTACTCTCCAACGCCGGGTAGGGATCTAGCTCGCGACTCCCTCGCCACGATCAACAACCGCAGAGTCGGCAACACCAGCTAAGACTCTGCAAAACAAAGAAGAGGAGAGAAAAAGGGGGAAAAACCCCCAAAGGGTGTGAGAACTACTCCAAAAAGGGAGTTCTCAGTGGGTACCACCGCCAGACCCGACGGTCTGCCCACCAAGTCCTCAAGAGACAAAAACTAACCCAAGTCATAAGACTGAAATGAGTACGCTGGAAACTCTCAACAGCTATCCTGCCCCTAACTAAAGGCTAAAAGGGGGAGAACAAAACAGTGGTATGCAACCACTAGCACATGAAGTGCACCACCGACCCAATCGAACTGACTGCCACATCTGGTCCAGTCAAACCTGCGCCCACCTACAACCACCTCCCGCTGACGGGCAGGAATTACGTAGGGCGTCCAAACGGACAAGCTCGCTATCGAGGAGAGAAACATGCAGGCTATGGTCAAAATCCACTCTCTCTCTCAGAACGGATAGAATCAAGATGCTCAACCTCTCACACAGCGGTCAAAGTACTCGCAACAACACGGGACCACCGTCAACCAGACGGCTCTCAACAATACTAGCACTGATCTAAACTCAACTACCAGTCTGCACTCGGCCCCCAGGCACGAGTGTAACAATAAAAGTATCTGACCGAAATAAACCCAATCAAATGAACCGGTATGACACCCGGTACTGCCTGCTCTGCTGTCGAACTCAGTAACTGATCGGCACACGGCTCGATCTCAAGATATGTAACGGACCGGCACACGGCTCGGTCAAAAATATAAGTAACAGACCGGCACACGGCTCGGTCAAGCCTACCTCCGGAGTGGCACTCGAGGGGAGCGACCCACACGAGTAAAGTACATCTCAGTAACAAGTATCTCTGTCAAGTGTCTCAATGTAGCAGGACTGGATCACGACTCTGATCAAAGTGGGAAAGCTCAACCACTAAGGAAAGACCCGACCTCAATCGGATGCACTAAACGATAAGTGGGAAACTCCATCCACTAAAGAAACTGATACCCAATCAGGTGCAGAGAGAAACACCCGGTCAACCGCCCAATATCCGCGGTTGCCGCAAAGCCCCACAACTAAACCAACCTGCCCAGACACGATGTCCCGACTATACACTACCCAGACCCCCTGCTCGAACCCGAGCAACACTGACCACCTGACTAACAAGAAGGAGAAAAGAAAAGCATGGTTTCTCCTAAGTCAAGTTCCAATAAGTAGTGCAGCAGTAAAAGATGGCCTAACTACATGACCATACAAGCATGCAATGTCCTCAAGGAAATAAAGGGGGCTAAAGCATAATAATAGTTCCTTAGGAATAAGCAACATGCCGGAATCCCAAAACTAGATCTGTCCACAACTCAGGGTTCATTAATAGAATGATCATAATAACTCCTCAGAGTACAAATCCGCACATAGCTACGAAATCCTGTCCCAAATCATAATCCAACCACAAGAAAGGCTATGTGCTAACATGGCATGTTATATAATTTCATAGGGTAACATCATCCTAGGTAAGCTTACACTAGTCATCACACAGATGTCCAAGTCATGCAAGTCCTCAGTATACCTCATAAATACTATTCTTGCAATCATTTATACCAATATCAATAACAAGCTTACCTACTTACCAATATAAACTATGTACCCTACACTTGCATGCATCAGTCATAGAGGGGTGACATCCCCACAAGTGGACTTATACTTGCCACAGCATAAACATTGCCTTAAACAATTACTGAAAATAAGCTCACCCACCTGAAGCGCTTAACCCAAGGCAAACCTGAAGTCGGTGAAGTGGGTAGACGCCCGCGGTCCAAAATCTGCCAACATAACACCCACGGTACAAGTCGCGCAAGCCTCGGCTTCAAACAGCTAAAAACACCCCTGGGCACAACAATAACGCTCAACATTACACTTTTATTCCAAAATCAACCAAACATACACAATCTGAAAATCAGTCCCAAAGCCGCGCATATTTCACCTGCTGCAAGTGCCCAGAAAAATCCAATAAAAATACCACGGTAATCCTCGCGTCGATACCTTCGAAACGAGTACCTGCACGTCCAATTCCGAGCTTCCTACACTGAGAAACAATTCCGACAAGGGACCCACCCCGAATCAAACTACACTCAAAAACTGTAGCAACAATTACTGTTCACAGATAATCTTCACCTTCGAGAAATATTCAGAAAATTCCAAGAAAATTTGGGCATATTCCTCGTGATGTGTAGATGCAAATCGCCTCTTGAATCGCCCCAATCCGATGCCTGTGCGCGAAGATATCGCCAAAACACCGCGCCACTGTCCCAGAACTCCGCCAAGAAAAAGGGGTTACAAGATGATCCGAAAGACCCATGAAAAGCTCGGAATGGGAAAAACCAGTAAACATGGGAAACATAGCCCTACCTGTCGTGAAGCCAACGGCGCAAGAATCACTGAAAAAGGTGCTCGGGGTAAGCCGGGGGAGTCCTCGCACCAAAACGCGACGAAGAAGACCACAAACGAACGAGCGTCGCGCTGCGCCGTAAAAATAGAAACCTCGATAAGCGTGCCACCAAAAATCCCAAAACTTTGCAGAAAGATGCAGCCAAACACGAGGATCAACTTTGCTGAAGACACTCCGGCGAGAGGAGGCTTGGAAATGGCGGAAAAAGGAGAAGAAGAAGGCTCGGATCGCCTTTATAGGCTGCAGAAACAAATGACGAAATACCGGATAAGTCCCGATTTCCGGGCGCTGGGAATTTTCGGGCGCGCACTGTAGCAGCCCGAAATCCCTGCGCCCGAACACTGTAGCCGCCCGAATCCCTCCTGGGCCGCCACGTCGCCCGCCAAACAGCGGACAGCAACACCAGCCGCTCCCCGCGCGACACGTCGCGCCCCCCAGACGCCGACACGTGTCCTCCCCAAGCGCGGGAATCCGCCCGACCGCGCCCACGTGCGCCTAACGCCGCCGCCTGCCACCCTGCCGCGCACAGTAGACCCACCAATCGGAGAACGCCACGTGTCATGCCACTGCCTAGTGAACCCGGTGCACGAAATCGTGTGGACCGAACCAATGCAAACCTGCCACGTGTCACCCCCGGTGCACCGTAAACCACAAGCCATCCCGAAAACTGCGTAGACCAACCGCCGTGAACCCACCTCTAGGATGCTGCCACGTGTCAACCCCGGCCCACCGTGCGCCCCGCACTCCCCCGTAGACCGCGCCCCGCGGACCGGCCCACTCCCGAGCCGCCACGCGTCCAGCCCCCGGCGCACGCCTGCCGCGTGGACCGGGCGGCCCGCGCCTCCGTCCGCCGCGCTGCCTGCGGCCGCTCCGCCGCTGCCGCCGCCGCCGGAAACACTGTTCCGGCGTGAACAGTGTCCAGAGCCCAAAAATAACAAGTGGGTAGTCCGTTTTAACCGTTTTCGCGCGCTGAATCCGAATTTGATGTCCATTTCGCCAAATTCCAACTCCAAAATTTGCCGAAGGCATCCGGAAAGGTAATCCTTGGTCCGAACTTCGCACTGAGTCCACATTTAATATCCACTTCGCGCGAAACCACTTCTAACGATCCGACGGAGTCCAATGATCACCCACGTGATCCATTAAACACACTGAGCCCAACACTAATGTCCAATTGGGGCACAAATCCCACCAACACGCCACATAGGCCTCCGGGAGCTGTAGATGATCCAGTAATCTCGTCGTGGGGATCCAGGTCCTCACACTATACACCTCAGCAGAATGGTGTTGTTGAGCGCAAAAACAGGGTTGTTCAAGAGATGGCGCGTGTGATGCTTCATAGCCGGAAATTACCGCTACATTTTTGGGCTGAAGCTGTGAACACCGCTGTCTATGTCATTAACAGAGTGTATTTGCGCCCAGGAACCTTGAATACACCATATGAGCTGTGGTTTAGTAGAAAACCGGATATCAAGTACTTTCGTATCTTCGGGAGTCGATGTTACATCTTACGTGACCGTGAAAATCTTGGAAAGTTCGACTCTCGAAGTGATGAAGGGATCTTTTTGGGTTATTCTACGAATAGCAGAGCATATCGAGTATTTAACATTGAATCTAAGACGATCGTAGAATCTATAAATGTTAAAGTAGATGAAGCTTCTCATTTTGAATCTGAAAAATCTACCCTCGATATCTCTCTAGATGATGATTCTCCTGCTAGTGCATCTTCTCATAATAATACTTCCAATATTAATGATGCATCTAATGGTTCTTCTAGTTTATCTGATGTGCAGGAATCATCTCGTGTACCTCCGAGTACTCCGTTTCAACAAACGCTACGAATCTCCAAGGATCATCCGGAATCGAACATCATTGGAGATCCACAAGAAGGAGTTAGAACTCGAAGGCAGTTGGTTTGCGGATTTGCTTGCTACGTATCTTTAATCGAACCAAAGACAATAGATGAAGCTCTTCAGGATGACTACTGGATTAAAGCAATGCAGGAAGAGCTCCATCAATTTGAGCGAAACAAAGTCTGGGAATTAACGAAGCCTCCAAAGCAACATAATGTGATAGGTACCAAATGGATCTTCAAGAACAAGAAAGATGAAGATGGTACTATCATCAGGAACAAGGCACGACTAGTTGCTCAAGGCTACTCTCAAGTAGAAGGTATAGACTTTGACGAAACTTTCGCCCCTGTAGCTAGACTCGAGTCCATTCGTATATTGTTTGCTATTGCTTGTCATTTTAAAATCAAATTATTTCAAATGGACGTCAAGAGCGCATTTCTAAATGGGTTTTTAAATGAGGAAGTTTATGTAGCTCAACCGAAAGGTTTTGTAGATCATAAACAACCTAACCATGTTTTTCGTTTGAAAAAGGCTCTTTACGGTCTGAAACAAGCACCGCGAGCATGGTACGAAAGGTTAACAAAGCACCTTTTGGAGAAGGGCTATACTCGAGGGGGAGCTGACAGGACTCTCTTTGTGAAGCATTATCAAAATAATTTCATTGTAGCACAAATCTATGTCGATGACATTGTATTTGGTGCAACAAAAGATAATGATGCTTCTAAATTCGCGGAGACCATGGAAAGCGAATTTGAGATGTCCATGATGGGCGAACTGTCTTATTTTCTTGGATTGCAAATTAAACAAAATGATGAAGGTATTCACTTGAGTCAATCCAAGTATGCACTGGAGTTGGTCAAAAAGTTTGATCTAGAAAATTGTAAAGATTTTCCAACTCCAATGGGAACTAGCCACAAGGGACTTGGAAGTGAATCACATAGTGAGAATGTAGACGAGAAACTGTATAGAAGTATGATTGGAAGTCTACTTTACCTCACGGCTAGTCGCCCGGATATATCCTTTAGTGTTGGGATTTGCGCGAGATATCAATCAGCACCAAAGGAGGTTCACCTGAAAGCGGTGAAACGGATCATCCGGTACATCAAAGGATCAATTAATTTCGGAATTTGGTATCCTATGGGAACAAGTCTGGACATTGTTGGATACTCAGATGCCGATTGGGCAGGATCAGTGGATGATCGGAAAAGCACGAGTGGTGCATGCTTCTATCTTGGCCATTGCCTTGTTGCATGGCACAGTAAAAAGCAGAATTGCATAGCACTCTCGACTGCCGAAGCGGAATACATTTCAGCTGGAAGTTGCTCAACTCAACTCATTTGGATGAAAAGCGTATTGAGTGACTTCCGCATTTCAGCATCTTCGGTAACAATTCTTTGTGACAACACAAGTGCAATTAACATTTCTAAAAACCCTGTGTTGCACTCTAGAACAAAACATATTGAACTTAGATATCATTTTCTTAGAGAGCTAGTTGAATCAAATACTCTTCAACTTTCATATATTTCAACTGAAGATCAATTAGCTGACTTTTTAACAAAACCTTTGGATCAAAAACGTTTTATTCATTTGCGAAAAGCAATTGGTATGCTTTCTTTGAAATAAACTTCTTTTTGAAACCTTTGCTTAGGATAGGTTTTGTATTTGTTTTGTTTTGTTCATTATCTATGTTTGTACATAGGACATTAATTGAGCATAGATCATAATTGACTTTAATTGCATCTGTTCACACATTTAGAAATTTATTATGCTTTTGCCATCATAATATTTCATTGTTGCAATGATCGTTTATGTTAATTAAATCATCTTCTAAAGTGATCAAAGTCAATTTCTCTCTCAATGATCTCTTGGTATAGTCATTATCTTATTTGACTGTTTAGTCGAGTATGAAATCGAGATCAATTTTTGGTTGAATACTTTATATCTTAAATAATTGATAGCCAATTGAGGGGGAGTCAAAGATAATGTAAAATGCTCAAAAGATGTGGAAAGAGTTACATCCCAATGAGGAGTGTGAAAACTACCACCACATGGAGGAAAGAGCTACCACCTCGGTCGTCCGAGTATTGTGTGCAGCTACCACATGTATACCAAGCATGGTTGTTCAAATTTTTGATTAAGTAAAATGCATGTTGAAATACTTGACTCTGTCAAATTTCAAGGTTGGTATAAGGTGGGATTTTAAAGAAAGATGCTCAAAGAGCCACTCTCTTCAACAGATTGTCTAGAAATATTATCTACCATATTTGGGATTTCAAACATCTATTGATCTTTGTATTTCATTTTCTTTACTGAATTGATGATTTGATAAAGGCATTACTCATAAGATCAAGTTAGATGTAATTGAAGGTGTTCAACTTTAAGGGATTTAATTCTTGTAAATTTTCGTTTCATTTTTGGATATTATTGATAGATTTGGCATAATCTAATTCTTGTTGTATGAAACGATGATTTTTGTTTAAAGTTGATACACCTTTGTGCTTACAATCTTTTTCTGGTTTTTCTTGAATTTCTCTGAAATTTTTCTAAAGAAAAAGTTGGGGCCGATCCGGATCGGGCAAGGTGATCCGGATCCCGAACGCAGGTTTTCTCCTGCGGGCTGACGATCCGGATTGGACCTGCCGATCCGGATCCCGAACGCAGTTTTTCACTGCGGGTAGCCGATCCGGATCGCAAGCTCGGGAGGATCCGGATCGCGGCTAGGTTTTTATAAAGAACAAAAGGGTTTTGATTTCTTTTACTCCAATCTTTTGTTCAAAAGTTTCCAGAGCGCTTCTCTCTAGATTTCATCCTCCTTGGAAGCTTTCAAACTCAAGTTCTTCAGTTCCAAGTAAGTTTTATTGATCAAAATCTCGGTTTTTCACCGTTTTTCTCTTTTCCTCCTCAAACGTACGAATTCTTGGATCGATTTTGTTTGTGGATGGTTTTTGATCAAATTTCTTTTGAAATAAGAACTCTGGGTAGATTAGTTTTGATTATATGCTAGGTTTTCTCCTGATTAACGGATTTTTAGGCTTCGATTTCTAAAATTTCGGTTTTAGGGCATATAATAAGGATTTTCGAAATTCATGCAATTGATCTATTTTTAAAAGTCCTTTTGCAAAACTAATTTGATTCTTAGTCTCTCTACATGATTATGATTGTTTGGGTACAATTTTTCAATTTTTGAAAACTAAGAATTTTTGTGTTCTTGAGTTGGTTTTCACAGGACACCTTCTTAACTCAAGCACTTTGATCATTGTCACTCTCTTGGTTAATCCTGTTACTAGTCACAATGGTGCACAAGAGTACATCTGAAAAAGAGGAACCAGATATTTCAACAGGAGATAAGACAACCGAAGGCAGGGAGGACAGCTCAGAGTACGATACTGAAGAATGGGATGAATTCTTCAAAGATGTTCAACAGAAGATTGATGAGCAAAACAGGAAATTTGTCAAAGGCAAAAGGCTTATGAAATCTGCATCAACAACTAAGCAATATAGAAGACGAAAGAATGTCCTAAGAAGTGAAAGTTTTCATAGTAGGCCTCTTACTAGAGCTCGCTCACTCTCTGGGGTTCTACAAACTGAATCTCCATGGGTTACGGGATTGGATGCACCATCTGCTTCTAGACAGCATCCATCACACTCGAAAAGACAGGATACAGACACTGCTGTATTGGAATCGCTTCGCCAGGAACAACAAAGACTCTCGGCTGCACAAGAGAGGACATCGAAAGAACTTCAGCAGATTTCCTCTGATCACAAGAAGATCAAGAAGAAGTGTTCAACTATTTCGACATTGCTTAAAGGGATTTTGAGCATGCTGAGTTGTACCAGCTCAGACTCCTCCGACTGAACTGCACCTTCCTTTCCTTTTGTGCAGGATTACGATTTTAGGATTTAGTTTTATACTTACATTAGCTTAGTTCTCAGGTTTTACATTTTATTGAAACTTTTTACTCTCCTCACATTTCGTAGTCTTAACTACATTTTGGCTTTGTTTTGTGACAAAAAGGGGGAGAGAGTTAGAGAGAACTTTGAACAATGTTGACTGCATGAAACATCAAGGTAAGTGAACAATGTTTGATATGAAAACTGGATGAATATCAAGGTAAGTATTACTCAACTTCCATTCTCAACTTGAGGTTTTTCAGCTGTATGAATGCATGCCTCGACTAACTATTTGCTAACTATTTGGGCATGTATTTGGGCATGTATAACTAACAAGTTGATGTTCACTAACAAGTTTGTGACACTTGGTTTTTGATTGCATAGAAGATATGTTGGTTCTTAACTCTGATCAATTACATATCTATATATATATTAGTTTGTCACAAACATGTTCATGACATTTGGTTTTTACGTGCAAAGAAGATATGTTGGTGTTTTTTAACTATGATCAGTTTACATATCTGAATATAAATGTCATGGTAAGTATAAATGAGTTTAAACTTCATCTCTGTTTGTGGTTTTTGAATGATACAAAATTCTTGAGGTATCTAACGATTTCTTTTGTCAAGAATGATTTCTTTTGCAGAGAGTACAGATGTCTAAGTCTAGAGTCTGTTTTAGGAGTTTAACTCATGTATTGTATTTTGGATCTCCATTGTAAATTTTTGTTGTATGGTGATAGCAACAAAAATATCTTTTTGAATTTTCTTTAGTGGATCTGTGTTTTGTCACGAAACCGCCAAAGGGGGAGATTGTTACGGAATTTGAGTTGGCGTAGTTTCGTGAAAGTTTCAAGTCCTGAAGATTGAAGGTGAAGAAAGTTGGATCATTTAACTCAATCTCAAGAAAGAAGAATTCAAAAGGATCAGGTATGTTTAACTAAAGAATTTGTGTGATCCGAATACTTCTTGTAGTGTAGAAACACTTGGAAGAATCTTTCATTGCATAAAATCAAAAACTGGACTTGGGACATGTTCAGGATCCGGATCAGGCTGTTCGATCCGGATCCCGAAGGTGGTTCGTTCATACATCGTCGCAATCCGGATCGTAGTCTCTTGATCCGGATCCCGAACGTTGAGTTTACCATCTACCTTGAACGATCCGGATCTTGCTTCGCAATCCGGATCCCGAACGTTGATGTTTGGTGAACTGTATGAACGATCCGGATCGTAGTCACATGATCCGGATCCCGAACCTTCGTTTTTCTGGAATTGGCTGTTTCGTTATGACGATCCGGATCTCAGTTATCACGATCCGGATCGCCGTCCGTAAAATTCCAGAAATGGCAGGTTTTTGATTCTTATCTCCTTCCTAGGGTTTCTAACCTATAAATAGACCCTATGTCTTTCTTTCTAGGGTCAATCCCATAGCCGTCATTTTCATATATCATCTTATACGGCTATAGATCCACATATAGAGAAGAAAGGAAATCATTAGAGAATACTCTATGTTTCTTCATCTATATTGATTAGTTTGATTCTAGGTTTTCATACTCACATCTTGAGTTGAATCAAACTAATGAATACTTAGATGGTATTTCCGATCTATCTTTGATCTAAGTATTCGGCGGATCATCACCCCACCAAAAACAACGATTACCCCAAAATCGGCGCGTGGATTCGCGTGTCCTTGTGGATTCAAGGTTCATTCGCTCTCGTGGATTCGGAGCGAGGCACGTTCGTGGATTCGAAGGGTGCTATTGGGTGAAGACCGTGGATTCGGTCGGACGTCGTGGATTCGACGTTGGACGCGTGGATTCGGCGTTGGGCGCAGATCGTGGATTCGAGAAGCGTCTGGAGCGAGCGGAGAAGATCCTCTAGGAGCGTATGGAAAAGGTTGAGTCGTAAGTGTGTACGGTAAATCACCTTGTACGTGTTTTAATTCTAGTGGATTTCTGCCGTGTTATCGGTCCCGTGGTTTTTTTACTCCGTGATGGAGTTTTCCACGTAAAAATCTTGCGAGTTATTTTCATTTCCGCATTGGGTTTTTTATCGCAACGATTTTTGAGTGTTTATACGTTTACACCTATTCACCCCCCTCTAGGTTTTTCTTCCCCTATTTAGATCCGTATTATATACGACCCAACAATGTGAACACAGAGAATTAATCAAAATTCGATTAATGTAAAATAATTACGATAAATCCACCCAAAATATAAGAGAAGAAAGGAAAACATGATTGAATCTTGTTTCTTTCTTTTCCTTGATCTGTATTGTTCCGTTTGATTCCTAGGTTTTCCAACAACCTATTTTTGTCGCGGAATCAAATTGAAGAATATTTAGATTGTGGACTATCCTGTCTATCTTTGATCTAAGTGAATTCGGGGGATTATCAGTCAACCAAATAAACACGTCGCTCTATATCGCGCGAGGATTAGCGTGGCCTTGTGGATGAGGCG
>CM055063.1:27295194-27438999 GCA_029204045.2 Tillandsia leiboldiana
TTCATCTATTCCAGCAAATTCCCATGTTCGGGATCCGGATCGAAATGACTTGATCCGGAGGCGGATTGCCTTGAACAAGGCACCCTCGGGAATCCGGATGGGACTGATGATGCCGGTCTTGAACATGTCCCATGTCCAGTTCTTGATTTTATGCGATCTAAAAAAGCGTCCAAATATTTCTACACTACAAGAAGTGTTCGGATCACCAAACAATATTTCGTTAAACTTACTGATCCTTTTTGAATTTCTTCTTGAGATTGAGGTAGATGATCCAAAAACTTCATTAATCTTCATCTTCAAGGGACTTAACACTTTAACGAAATGCGCCAACACAAAACTCCGTAACAGTTCTCACACCTTGGGTGACCATTTTTCAGATCAGGTACATCGAGCGAGGCGCACGTAAGGGGCAGGGCCCAACGCATAGAGACCTGAGGTCTAGAAGATGTATTCCTTTTTTTATATTTGAGTGAACTATGTATTGTGAGGAAAAGAATGTAAATTTGTAATTTTATTAATTTCAAGTAGAGAGTGAAAATTGTAATTTAATCTTTTTATATTTATGGTTTCACCATGTATGCACATTTATGGTTTAAAATGGTTGTTTATGAATGAAAGTGTTTAATTAGTAGTGGTTTTAGTACTCTGATATTGAGCTTCCGCATAACTGATTGTGTTGTTTTGGATGGTACAGTGACTTCGGGTATAGAAGGGTCATGTTCGATTTGCGGGTCTGGAGACGTGCCCGAAACCGACAAATGGCAGCTCGGGGCGTGAACAGTACAAGAACCAGGCGGCCCAAATTGTCACGCCCGGGTCGAAACTGCGACCCGGGCCCGCAAACAGATCCGCCACCTATGCCAACCTGCATAGGCGAAGCGTCCTACCTGCAAGAAAAGTACTATAACTAAACAGATATCAGAGCTATAAATAAAAAATCTGCTGTAACTAAAATCAATCACTGTACAACTGGAAATAAACAACACTGTCTGCCTCCCAAAATAATAATAATACAAATCCTCGAGTACAAGCTCTAAACCCAACCGGGAGGTAACTCCAATATATATATACAACAGTGTACAGTCTCTCAATACAAAATATCCTCACTACAAAGTCTCTCAAAAGAGGAAAAGAAACGCATCTAATCTACTGATGATCTCCTCAGAAGGGTACCGCTACTCTCCAACGCCGGGTAGGGATCTAGCTCGCGACTCCCTCGCCACGATCAACAACCGCAGAGTCGGCACACCTGCTAAGACTCTGCAAAACAAGAGAGGAGGAGAGAAAAGGGGGGGAAAACCCCCAAAGGGTGTGAGAACTACTCCAAAAAGGGAGTTCTCAGTGGGTACCACCGCCAGACCCGACGGTCTGCCCACCAAGTCCTCAAGAGACAAAAACTAACCCAAGTCATAAGACTGAAATGAGTAAGCTGGAAACTCTCAACAGCTCCCTGCCCCTAACTAAAGGCTAAAAGGGGGAGAACCAAACAGTGGTATGCAACCACTAGCACATGAAGTGCACCACCGACCCAATCGAACTGACTGCCACATCTGGTCCAGTCAAACCTGCGCCCACCTACAACCACCTCCCGCTGACGGGCAGGAATTACGTAGGGCGTCCAAACGGACAAGCTCGCTATCGAGGAGAGAGAACATGCGGCTATGGTCAAAATCCACGCTCTCTCTCAGACGGATAGAATCAAGATGCTCAACCTCTCACACAGCGGTCAAAGTACTCGCAACAACACGGGACCACCGTCAACCAGACGGCTCTCAACAATACTACACTGATCTAAACTCAACTACCAGTCTGCACTCGGCCCCAGGCACGAGTGTAACAATAAAAGTATCTGACCGAAATAAACCCAATCAAATGAACCGGTATGAAACCGGTACTGCCTGCTCTGCTGTCGAACTCAGTAACTGATCGGCACACGGCTCGATCTCAAGATATGAACGGACCGGCACACGGTCGGTCAAAAATATAAGTAACAGACCGGCACACGGTCGGTCAAGCCTACCTCCGGAGTGGCACTCGAGGGGAGCGACCCACACGAGAGTAAAGACATCTCAGTAACAGTATCCCTGTCAAGTGTCTCAATGTAGCAGGACTGGATCACGACTCTGATCAAAGTGGGAAAGCTCAACCACTAAGGAAAGACCCGACCTCAATCGGATGCACTAAACGATAAGTGGGAAACTCCATCCACTAAAGAAACTGATACCCAATCAGGTGCATAGAGAAACACCCGGTCAACCGCCCAATATCCGCGGTTGCCGCAAAGCCCCACAACTAAACCAACCTGCCCAGACACGATGTCCCGACTGTACACTACCCAGACCCCTGCTCGAACCCGAGCAACACTGACCACCTGACTAACAAGAAGGAGAAAAGAAAAGCATGGTTTCTCCTAAGTCAAGTTCCAATAAGTAGTGCAGCAGTAAAAGATGGCCTAACTACATGACCATACAAGCATGCAATTGTCCTCAAGGAAATAAAAGGGGGCTAAAGCATAATAATAGTTCCTTAGGAATAAGCAACATGCCGGAATCCCAAAACTAGACCTGTCCACAATTCAGGGTTCATCAATAGAATGATCATAATAACTCCTCAGAGTACAAATCCGCACATAGCTACGAAATCCTGTCCCAAGCATAATCCATCACAAGAAAGGCTATGTGCTAACATGGCATGTTACTAATTTCATAGGGTAACATTATCCTAGGTAAGCTTACACTAGTCATCACATAGATGCCCAAGTCATGCAAGTCCTCAGTACCTCATAAATACTATTCTTGCAATCATTTATACCGATATCATTAACAAGCTTACCTACTTACCAATATAAACTATGTACCCTACACATGCATGCATCAGTCATAGAGGGGTGACATCCCCACAAGTGGACTATACTTGCCACAACATAAACATTGCCTTAAACAATTACTGATAATAAGCCACACCTGAAGCGCTTAACCCAAGGCAAACCTGAAGTCGGTGAAGTGGGTAGACGCCCGCGGTCCAAAATCTGCCAACATAACACCCACGGTACAAGTCGCGCAAGCTCGGCTTCAAACAGCTAAAAACACCCCTGGGCACAACAATAACGCTCAACATTACACTTTTATTCCAAAATTAAACCAAACATACACAATCTGAAAATCAGTCCCAAAGCCGCGCATATTTCACCTGCTGCAAGTGCCCAGAAAAATCCAATAAAAATACCACAGTAATCCTCGCGTCGATACCTTCGAAACGAGTACCTGCACGTCCAATTCCGAGCTTCCTACACTGAGAAACAATTCGGACAAGGGAACCACCCCGAATCAAACTACACTCAAAAACTGTAGCAACAATTACTGTTCACAGATAATCTTCACCTTCGAGAAATATTCAGAAAATTCCAAGAAAATTTGGGCATATTCCTCGTGATGTGTAGATGCAAATCGCCTCTTGAATCGCCCCAATCCGATGCCTGTGCGCGAAGATATCACCAAAACACCGCGCCGCTGTCCCAGAACTCCGCCCAGAAAAAGGGGTTACAAGATGATCCGAAAGACCCATGAAAAGCTCGGAATGGGAAAAACCAGTAAACATGGGAAACATAGCCCTACCTGTCGTGAAGCCAACGGCGCAAGAATCACTGAAAAAGGTGCTCGGGGTAAGCCGGGGGAGTCCTCGCACCAAAACGCGACGAAGAAGACCACAAACGAACGAGCGTCGCGCCGCGCCGTAAAAATAGAAACCTCGATAAGCGTGCCACCAAAAATCCCAAAACTTTGCAGAAAGATGCAGCCAAACACGGGATCAACTTTGCTGAAGGCACCCCGGCGAGAAGAGGCTCGGAAATGGTGGAAAAAGGGAGGAGAAGAGAGCTCGGATCGCTATTTATAGGCAGCTGAAACAATTGGAAAATACCGGATATGTCCGGATTTCGGGCGCTGGGAATTTCGGGCGCGCACTGTAGCAGCCCGAAATCCCCGCGCCCGAACACTGTAGCCGCCCGAATCCCTCCTGGGCCGCCACGTCGCCCCGCCAAACAGCGGACAGCAACCCCAGCCGCTCCTTCCGCGCGACACGTCGCGCCCACCCAGACGCCGACACGTGTCCTCCCCAAGCGCGGGAATCCGCCCGACCCGCGCCAACGTGCGCCTGACGCCGCCGCTGCCACCCTGCCGCGCACAGTAGACCCACCAATCGGAGAACGCCACGTGTCATGCCACTGCCTAGTGAACCCGGTGCACGAAATCGTGTGGACCGAACCAATGCAAACCTGCCACGTGTCACCCCCGGTCCACCGTGCGCCCCGCACTCCCCCGTAGACAGCGCCCGCGGGACCGGCCCACTCCCGAGCCGCCACGCGTCCCGCCCCCGGCGCACGCGTGCCGCGTGGACCGGGCGGCCCGCGCCTCCGTCCGCCACGCTGCCTGCGGCCGCTCCGCGCTGCCGCCGCCGCCGGAAACACTGTTCCGGCGGTGAACAGTGTCCAGAGCCCAAAATAACAAGTGGGTAGTCCGTTTTAACCGTTTTCGCGCGCTGAATCCGAATTTGATGTCCATTTCGCCAATTCCAACTCCAAAATTTGCCGAAGGCATCCGGAAAGGTAATCCTTGGTCCAAACTTCGCGCTGAGTCCAAATTTAATATCCACTTCGCGCGAAACCACTTCTAACGATCCGACGGAGTCCAATGATCACCCACGTGATCCACTAAACACACTGAGCCCAACACTAATGTCCAATTGGGGCACAAATCCCACCAACACGCCACATAGGCCTCCGGGAGCTGTAGATGATCCAGTAATCTCGACGTGGGGATCCAGGTCCTCACATCCTCCCCCACGAAGAAAAGTTTCGTCCTCGAAACTAACTCAAATCCCCCAAGGGTCCCACATACCACGGGTAGGTATCCATCAATAACGCCTCCAGCTCCCGAAACATCGCTCACTCCCCGTGATTACTTCCCAACAACAACAACAACAACAAGTACGGCATGGCCCGACATGCGATTTCCTCATCTCTCGAGCCAGAAATCGCAACAGGCATCCCTCGTACTCCAACAATCACAGATCTCAGAAGGGGCAAGTCAATCACGGGCGAGGGATCCAAAAGCAAAACATCCTGAGCTGAGACGTGAAACAACACAGAGGCCCCATCAAGAGCCGGGGGAAACAGAATAACCATCCGCGCAACACGCACTAAACTACCTCCTGGTGTCTACTCAACCAGGACCACCCGAAGTATACCCACAGATTCATCCCATGAGGAAAAGATCCAATAAGCTGGGGTCTTCACTCGGTTACTTCCGATCCAAAATCACCCGAGTGGCCTACTCAACCACGAGCTACCCTCAAAAGGGATCCTCAAGAGACACAATCTCAAGCCACGGTTGGACACTCAACAAGCCAACATAACTCCAACAGATCCACGGGTCGAAATGATGCCCTGACGGGGACCAAACCGTCAGTGAACGGGAGGGAAAACTGGCTCGAAAGGCGATCAAAATGCGGAGGCTCAAACTCGCGGTCAAAAATCCCAAATCAGCAACAACAATCCGCGAAAATCCCACTCAAGATGCTGAGTAATCAAAACTGATAGCCAAGCAGGCATGGCCTACGCCCAGGTATAACAATCCAAGCTGGGGAAAAGGACGTACTGAAGGCTCAACTGTGGAATCCAAGCTGCCTGCAAAACAGTGTTTCATCCTGCCACAACACTCATAGGGTTGGACTAATAAAGTGTGGACCGAAGATCCACCCACGGTAACTCCACCGCCACAATGGGAGGCATCACTAAATCACACAATTCCATCTCCCAACACAGGAAACACTAGCATTGGCGCTAATATCAGACACATTATCCATTGGCCATGCTCTCTCGGCACCGCCAAGTCTAGAAGCTTCTCACCTCAAGAATGGAAGTCGGTCTCAGTCAACTTGAATAACATCCACTTGGTCGGGTTCCACCGCCGTCCCTACGGCTCGAACAAAGCGACCCAAGAAGGTATGCTTCTGCAGCTACAACTTGTACCTCAATAACTTGGCATACCACTTCATCCACACGGGCATGGTAGCACATCCACAAAGTGCTCCTCGTGCTCCAAGTCACTCTGGGAGTAAATCAAAATATCCTCGGAAAACACCACTCCCAGTTCGCCAAGTACAACTGGGACATACAATCCCTCAGATCTTGAAGTCCACAGGGCATTCGTCATTCCATTGGGCCTCGCTAACAACTCATAATGCCACCACCGTGTCCAAAACGCCATCTAGGCGAAGTCCTCGGCTGTCTAACTCCAAGTGGGTGCTCGCATCATCCACCAACTGCCGGAGTATAATTCCATCATAAGGTCCTGGATACCATAAAAGGACCCTCACATTCGTGTATCAATGACGTGGCATCACCACAGTATACCAACGACGTGGCACTAGGTCAAACAGACCCCTCAATCCATCGGACCCTGCAACAGTGCCAAGTCTCTCTCTCAGCTCTACCGGCGATATCCAATGAGGTGCCGTCCCGGGTGGCGCGGTTCCTCGAACCACGTCAAACGCAATCTCTATCTCCCTAACCGGCGGCATTACCAACACTAAGGTGAAATCACACACGGGATCTCGCAGGCAACAGAGATATCTCTGAGTCCCGGTGCCGCCGTAAGCACCTCTCACCCTGTCGCTAAAACCAGAGTGCTCTAACAACCTCAACGAGCAAGCCTCCAATTGCCTGTCTTGCCGAAGATCAAGTCCTCTTTTGCCGCAGTCGAACATCCTGTGGCATAGTGCCCAACAATCTCAAGCATAAGGTCAAAACACCTAATTGCTATAATTTCTAATAACTCTGCCGGTGTCTCGCGGTCTCGGCCGCACTGGACATGATCCAAAAGCCTCCTCCACGTGCACAACAACAACAGGAACCTGTACCTCTAGTGCACGTGGTAACAAATCTGCCTCTAACCCATGTAAGAGTGGAGCATGCTCTAACTCCGACTACCGTGGTGAAATCCCACCTGCGACACTCAATCCACTACCGTGGTGCCCTCCAACCGGGCGGCACAGATTCATCCGCTCAAAGTAAGTGGTTGTCGCTCAATCTGCCTGAAAATCAGGGCTATCACTAGGAAGCACGACCTCTGTCTCTGATCACAATGAGGCGACGAATAAGGTCCTCCGCAGATAACAAATCCACGCTATCGCTGCGCCACTCTGATAAAATACTGATGTCGCCTTCGGGGTCCACTCGACCTCTGACATCTCGGGAATTCGTCATCCAAGAAAAGAAAATTAGTCATGCCCCTGCCGGCCGATCTGTCCTCCATCATCCGGCGCCAAGCGCTAAAATCCAGAACTCACCTCTGGCGGCAGATCCCTATCCAAAGGAACTGCAATGCCGCGCTCCATACACGGTGCCTGCTCCCGCGAGGCGTCTAAATCCACAATGAAGGGACTGAATAACAGGAAGGTATCCTGGCGCAATCCACTCCCAATCTTATATATCCTATGCGCCTCGTCCCTCGAATCCGGAGCGCGCGGTTCAACAACTGCATACATTCTCTAGCACAAGGAGGCTCTCAATTAATTACTCCATCACCACCAGCCGCGATTCTGCCTTCAAAGGCTCCAAACTCAATCTTACGAGTCGGGGTGGTTCATCTGCCAAACATGGCTCCATAGGTCGACCATGCCCCACGGCTCACCAGCCGTCAACCATCCACCCTGCCTCGGTGCCTCGACACTAAACCTTGGCACAGAGGGGGCTACTCAGTGCTCCGGCAACTGTGTCATCAAGACCAGCTGCTCCCTCAGCCGCTGACAAGCCTCCGACAATCCTGTCATCTGGGTCCGGGGTTTTCTGACCTCAATCCGGGTATCCGGCCCAAAACCAACTGCTCAAGCTCAACTGCCATGACAGGATGCACACGGGTCAAAACCCAACGTCGGGGAGACACCGCTCGCCACGACGAAACAACAAAACAGCACACAACAACACTCGACCCAATCCAGCGAAAGTCTAAAGCATGTCACCCGTTCCACAGCATTATGTTGTCTGCAGCCAACATAATCACCTAGGAGAATAAACATGCCAATCACTCCTCCCGTCCCTCGGGAGAGGTATAAAACTCAATCAGGACTCTCGCAAAAATCACGACTCTCACAACGTCAACCAAGGGTCAAACCAAAGCCTAGGGTTTCTAAGTCCACCATGACCTACAACCTAGGCTCTGATACCACTCTAATCTGTCACGCCCCGGGGTCGAAACTGCGACCCGGGCCCGCCAAACAGATCCGCCACCTATGCATACCTGCATAGGCGAAGCGTCCTACCTGCAAGAAAAGTACTATAACTAAACAGATATCAGAGCTATAAATAAAAATCTGCTGTAACTAAAATCAATCACTGTACAACTGGAAATAAACAACACTGTCTGCCTCCCAAAATAATAATAATACAAATCCTCGAGTACAAGCTCTAAACCCAACCGGGAGGTAACTCCAATATATATATACAACAGTGTACAGTCTCTCAATACAAAATATCCTCACTACAAGTCTCTCAAAAGAGGAAAAGAAACCGCTAATCTACTGATGATCTCCTCAGAAGGGTACCGCTACTCTCCAACGCCGGGTAGGGATCTAGCTCGCGACTCCCTCGCCACGATCAACAACCGCAGAGTCGGCAACACCTGCTAAGACTCTGCAAAACAAAGAAGAGGAGAGAAAAGGGGGGAAAACCCCCAAAGGGTGTGAGAACTACTCCAAAAAGGGAGTTCTCAGTGGGTACCACCGCCAGACCCGACGGTCTGCCCACCAAGTCCTCAAGAGACAAAAACTAACCCAAGTCATAAGACTGAAATGAGTACGCTGGAAACTCTCAACAGCTGCCCTGCCCCTAACTAAAGGCTAAAAGGGGGAGAACCAAACAGTGGTATGCAACCCCTAGCACATGAACTGCACCACCGACCCAATCGAACTGACTGCCACATCTGGTCCAGTCAAACCTGCGCCCACCTACAACCACCTCCCGCTGACGGGCAGGAATTACGTAGGGCGTCCAAACGGACAAGCTCGCTATCGAGGAGAGAAACATGCAGGCTATGGTCAAAATCCACGCTCTCTCTCAGACGGATAGAATCAAGATGCTCAACCTCTCACACAGCGGTCAAAGTACTCGCAACAACACGGGACCACCGTCAACCAGACGGCTCTCAACAATACTAGCACTGATCTAAACTCAACTACCAGTCTGCACTCGGCCCCCAGGCACGAGTGTAACAATAAAAGTATCTGACCGAAATAAACCCAATCAAATGAACCGGTATGACACCCGGTACTGCCTGCTCTGCTGTCGAACTCAGTAACTGATCGGCACACGGCTCGATCTCAAGATATGTAACGGACCGGCACACGGCTCGGTCAAAAATATAAGTAACAGACCGGCACACGGCTCGGTCAAGCCTACCTCCGGAGTGGCACTCGAGGGGAGCGACCCACACGAGTAAAGTACATCTCAGTAACAAGTATCCCTGTCAAGTGTCTCAATGTAGCAGGACTGGATCACGACTCTGATCAAAGTGGGAAAGCTCAACCACTAAGGAAAGACCCGACCTCAATCGGATGCACTAAACGATAAGTGGGAAACTCCATCCACTAAAGAAACTGATACCCAATCAGGTGCATAGAGAAACACCCGGTCAACCGCCCAATATCCGCGGTTGCCGCAAAGCCCCACAACTAAACCAACCTGCCCAGACACGATGTCCCGACTGTACACTACCCAGACCCCCTGCTCGAACCCGAGCAACACTGACCACCTGACTAACAAGAAGGAGAAAAGAAAAGCATGGTTTCTCCTAAGTCAAGTTCCAATAAGTAGTGCAGCAGTAAAAGATGGCCTAACTACGTGACCATACAAGCATGCAATTGTCCTCAAGGAAATAAAAGGGGGCTAAAGCATAATAATAGTTCCTTAGGAATAAGCAACATGCCGGAATCCCAAAACTAGACCTGTCCACAATTCAGGGTTCATCAATAGAATGATCATAATAACTCCTCAGAGTACAAATCCGCACATAGCTACGAAATCCTGTCCCAAGCATAATCCATCACAAGAAAGACTATGTGCTAACATGGCATGTTACATAATTTCATAGGGTAACATTAACCTAGGTAAGCTTACACTAGTCATCACATAGATGCCCAAGTCATGCAAGTCCTCAGCATACCTCATAAATACTATTCTTGCAATCATTTATACCGATATCATTAACAAGCTTACCTACTTACCAATATAAACTATGTACCCTACACATGCATGCATCAGTCATAGAGGGGTGACATCCCCACAAGTGGACTTATACTTGCCACAACATAAACATTGCCTTAAACAATTACTGATAATAAGCTCACCCACCTGAAGCGCTTAACCCAAGGCAAACCTGAAGTCGGTGAAGTGGGTAGACGCCCGCGGTCCAAAATCTGCCAACATAACACCCACGGTACAAGTCGCGCAAGCCTCGGCTTCAAACAGCTAAAAACACCCCTGGGCACAACAATAACGCTCAACATTACACTTTTATTCCAAAATTAACCAAACATACACAATCTGAAAATCAGTCCCAAAGCCGCGCATATTTCACCTGCTGCAAGTGCCCAGAAAAATCCAATAAAAATACCACAGTAATCCTCGCGTCGATACCTTCGAAACGAGTACCTGCACGTCCAATTCCGAGCTTCCTACACTGAGAAACAATTCAGACAAGGGAACCACCCCGAATCAAACTACACTCAAAAACTGTAGCAACAATTACTGTTCACAGATAATCTTCACCTTCGAGAAATATTCAGAAAATTCCAAGAAAATTTGGGCATATTCCTCGTGATGTGTAGATGCAAATCGCCTCTTGAATCGCCCCAATCCGATGCCTGTGCGCGAAGATATCACCAAAACACCGCGCCGCTGTCCCAGAACTCCTCCCAGAAAAAGGGGTTACAAGATGATCCGAAAGACCCATGAAAAGCTCGGAATGCGAAAAACCAGTAAACATGGGAAACATAGCCCTACCTGTCGTGAAGCCAACGGCGCAAGAATCACTGAAAAAGGTGCTCGGGGTAAGCCGGGGGAGTCCTCGCACCAAAACGCGACGAAGAAGACCACAAACGAACGAGCGTCGCGCCGCGCCGTAAAAATAGAAACCTCGATAAGCGTGCCACCAAAAATCCCAAAACTTTGCAGAAAGATGCAGCCAAACACGAGGATCAACTTTGCTGAAGGCACCCCGGCGAGAAGAGGCTCGGAAATGGTGGAAAAAGGGAGAAGAAGAGAGCTCGGATCGCTATTTATAGGCAGCTGAAACAATTGGAAAATACCGGATATGTCCGGATTTCCGGGCGCTGGGAATTTTCGGGCGCGCACTGTAGCAGCCCGAAATCCCCGCGCCCGAACACTGTAGCCGCCCGAATCCCTCCTGGGCCGCCACGTCGCCCGCCAAACAGCGGACAGCAACCCCAGCCGCTCCCCGCGCGACACGTCGCGCCCCCCAGACGCCGACACGTTTCCTCCCCAAGCGCGGGAATCCGCCCGACCGCGCCCACGTGCGCCTGACGCCGCCGCCTGCCACCCTGCCGCGCACAGTAGACCCACCAATCGGAGAACGCCACGTGTCATGCCACTGCCTAGTGAACCCGGTGCACGAAATCGTGTGGACCGAACCAATGCAAACCTGCCACGTGTCACCCCCGGTCCACCGTGCGCCCCGCACTCCCCCGTAGACCGCGCCCCGCGGACCGGCCCACTCCCGAGCCGCCACGCGTCCCGCCCCCGGCGCACGCGTGCCGCGTGGACCGGGCGGCCCGCGCCTCCGTCCGCCGCGCTGCCTGCGGCCGCTCCGCCGCTGCCGCCGCCGCCGGAAACACTGTTCCGGCGTGAACAGTGTCCAGAGCCCAAAAATAACAAGTGGGTAGTCCGTTTTAACCGTTTTCGCGCGCTGAATCCGAATTTGATGTCCATTTCGCCAAATTCCAACTCCAAAATTTGCCGAAGGCATCCGGAAAGGTAATCCTTGGTCCAAACTTCGCGCTGAGTCCAAATTTAATATCCACTTCGCGCGAAACCACTTCTAACGATCCGACGGAGTCCAATGATCACCCACGTGATCCACTAAACACACTGAGCCCAACACTAATGTCCAATTGGGGCACAAATCCCACCAACACGCCACATAGGCCTCCGGGAGCTGTAGATGATCCAGTAATCTCGACGTGGGGATCCAGGTCCTCACACAAATCCTCTTTTAGGGCACCCGAATCCACAAAAAAAACTCAAAAATAGTGATTTTGATCCCTTTTTCGTGCTGAATCCATGTCTCGTATTTGTTTTGCGTGCACACGCCTCTATCACTTGAAAAGTGCGTCAAAAAACCACTAATCACTTCTCCAGGTCTAGCAACGAAAATTTAGGTCTCCACACGTGGGGTAGCGTAATCGCTTTATACGTGTTTTTGATCTTAGTAGATTTTTTCGTGTGATGGGTCCCGTGGGTTTTTTTCTCCAAGAAGAGTTTTGTTCCTCACCTTGTCCTCTACTTCTTGATGGATTCCCGAAATTTTTGGAGGCCGTGGCTTCGGCGTTTTCTGCGACGCGGCGCACTTCGACGCTCCTTTGTTTGTGGCTTCTACCGTCGCATTTCAGTGCGTGAGGCCCCCTGAGCTACCTCGATGGAGTTTGGAGCCGATTTTTGTGGCAACGCGTTCATGAGAGGTACGCCTTCTATTTCCGTGTTGATCTCTTCACTCCGTTTCATGTTTTTGGTGGTGTTCCCGAGGTACCTTTTGACCCCTTGTACTGCTGCGATGTTTGGGGACAGTAGTGGAGTATTGTTGGGATTTCTCGGCCTACGGGCTCGAATCGGGGAGTGTGAGGACTCGATCGGCATCTATCGACATCTACGCTTCGAGAGGAACGCGACCATATTTTTATCAGATTTTTCTGAGGTTGCTTCGAAGGGGATAATTTCACATTTTCTTGACTGAATGCTACAACAGATTATCGATCGTGGGAAGTTTGGCTCGCCGCGGTGTTTTATTTGTTTCTTGGCCTACAAGCGTCGAAACAGGACGTGCGAGTACTCTTTTTGCATCTACTCGTTGCAATGATCGCAGCGGTTATTTTTCTGGAATTTTCTGAGGTCATCTCGCAGGTAAAAATCGACCATCTTCTGGACTGTTGTGCGGACAGCGGCATTGTGTTAATTTTAGGATTAATTTGTGCACCGTGTTGGTTGTTGTTGCAGTGTTCGCAGTGAGCCGGGGTTTTCTTTGTGAGAGGGCGAGTTTGGAGCGGTGCTTCGCGTGCTTCACGATCGAGGTGGGTGGTTGTTGTATACCTCACTTTTCGACTTGCTCACTAGGTTTATTAAAGAAGTCCCTATATTAGACTTATTGATTGATCACCCCATTGACAGTCATGCTTAAATCAAATAAATGTGAGCCTATCATGTGAGACTAATCTTGTGGACATATCATGTTGGGAATATTATTGGGGAAATATTATTGTGAGAACATGATGGCGGGAATATTATTGTAGGGATACTTATGCATTCTTGTATGGATATACCGTTTGCTATGTTAGCACTTAACCTTGCATGTGGAATCGAATTGTAAATTGGAACAAAGTGATTTATCCTGTTAGTGGGTACTACTTGAGGATATGATGGACATGCATAGGTGGATGGTGGTTATGACCGATGACTTATTCTTTGCAAGATTAGTGCATGATAATCCTTCTTTTATCTTTCTTGAGAACACTTGCATGCTTGTATGGACATCTAGATAGGCCATCTTTTATTGCTACACTATTATGTTGGAATTTGACATAGGAGAAACCATGTTTGTTCTTTTCTCCTTTCCTTCTAGACTCTAGATATATGTTGCTCGGGTTCGAGCAGGGATTTGGGATAGTGTAGCCGGGGCCTGGATTGAGGATTGTGGATATGGGATATTGCGGCAACCGCGGATATTGGGCGGTTGACCGAATGTTTACTTTGCATCAGATTGGGGATCGAGTTTTCTTTAGTGGATGGGTTTTTCCACTTTGATCATAGTCGTGATCCAGTCCTGCTATATTGAGATACTTGTGACATGGTTACTTTAATCGTGTGGGTCGCTCCCCTCGAGTGCCACTCCGGAGTAGGCGATTGACACATTGGCCAGTGAGTGCCAGACAATGAGTATAGGTCAGGGAGTACCGATTTGTTAGCAGACAGTTATTGAGTTTTGCCATCACATCGGCGCGGCTTTACTTGCCCGATGATGAGGGTGGCAGCATGCAGTACCAGTTTTTACTGGTGGATAGATTGGGTTTATCTGGACGGTTTTGGTTACTGATGCATACATAGGATCATTCCATTTTGGGATTGCATTTAGAGGTATAATAGTGATAGTTTCCTTTATCAGCAATCTTTATTGCTTACCACTCTTCCTTCCCTTTTGCCTCTGGTAGACCTAGCGGGTGTGTCGGAGTTTGAGGCTTTACCCACTAGGGGAGGCTACTGGTTTACTAGTAGTTCTTACCCCTATTCTTCCTTTCCTCTTTTTCTTCCCTTTGTTTTGCAGAGTCTTCTGCGGGAGCTGCTGGGCTTTCAGCGGTGGATTGAGGTGAGGGATTGATGAGTAGATAGATCTCCTGGCAGGATCAGAGAGTTTAGCTGGACTTTGGTTGTACCCATTTTACTCAGACTGTTGTACTTTTACTTTTGAGGTCTGGCTTTAGCCAGCTGGTTGTATTTTTTATGAGCTGGGAGAGACAGATGTACTGTATTTTACTTCCAGTTTTCAGTCTGAGATGTATTAGTTTTTAGTTCAGCTCTGTTTTATGCTCTTTGTTATTATCTCTTATATCTGAGCAGGTTACTGGCGCTTCGTGTACGCGGAAAATTCCGTGTGCACGACGGATCTGTGGACGGGCCCGGGTTCTGGTTTGCACCCGGGGCGTGACATCGACGCTTCTCCGATTGTGGTCTTTTCCGTCGATGCTTCGTCCATGGGCTCCCCTGAGCCGACCTGAGGGAGTTTTTAGTCGATTTTTGCAGCGACATTTCCACGAGAGGTAAGTCTTCGATTTTCGTGTTTGCCGCTCCTCTCCATTTTTAGTTTTTATGGAACTTTTTGGAGCTTCTTTGGACCCCATTTTCTGTGGCAATTTTCTGGACAAAGGTGGAGTAATCTTGCATTTTCTTGGCCCACGATTGTCGAAACTAAGAGTTTAAGGACTCGATTGACATCTACACTTCGAGAGAAACGCAACCGTATTTTTTCTGGATTTTTTTAGGACTCCTCGCATGTGAGAATTTTCATTTTTGGGGACTGTTACAGTGAATAGTAAAATGCAAATTTTGTGTTGGTAATTTTTGCAGCGTCCGGCTTTTGTTACAGTTTTCGTGGACCGTTCAGCGTTTCGCAGGGAAAGGGGAAGTTGGAGATTTTCATCACGATCGAGATGAGCATTTTTCGTTTTGGTCATGGCTGAAAATTATGTGCGGATTGGCTTCTACACTCGAGCGACGCGCTCACTAATTTTTGCCGAACTTGTTGGACAGCACTTCAGTGTTTTCCTTGTCGTCGCCGATTCAGGAGAAGTTTTTGGGAGTTCTTGGATTCGTTGGAACCGTAAGAGCTGAGGGAACACGCACGCCAAATTTCAGTCCGATCGGATTTCGGATCTGCGCATTCCAGGTGGGTTGTTGAACACCTCTTTCTACGACTTACTCACTAGGACTATTAGAGTGACCCCCGACTTGTATTTATCGTTTCGCCACCCCATTGGAAATCATGCATGAATAAATTATCCTGATTAATTCTTAGCCTATCTATGTGGGATTGGTATACTATGGTGGTGATATATTAATATGCATTGTTAGCACTTAGCCTTTCATATGTAATTGGTTATTCGTTAGGACAATATGATCTATCCTATGTGAGGTTACTATTTGATGCTCTTCATTTTATTCTACATGAGAATAATTGCATGTTTGTATGGACATTTGGATAGGCCACTTTTTATCGCTACACTATCATATTGGGACTTGACTTAGGAGAAACCATGATTGTTCCTTTTTCTCCTTTTTACTTAGACATGTGATTCATATTGCTCGGGTTGCGAGCAGAGGCTTGGGATAGTGTAGTTGAGATTATCGAGTTTGGGAGATTTTGTACCAGATTGTGGACTTGTGGGGTGTTGCGGCAACCGCGGATATTGGGCGGTTGACCGGATGTCGGTCTTTGCATCAGATTGGGGTTGGGTTTTCTTTAGTGGATGGAGTTTCCCACTTTGAGCACAGTCGTGATTAAGCCCTACTATATTGAGATACTTGTGACATGGTTACTTTACTCGTGTGGGTCGCTCCCCTCGAGTGCCACTCCGGAGTAGGCGTTATGGCCGAGCCGTGTGCCGGTCAGTTGATTACATTGAGATCGAGACATGTGCCGATCAGTTACTGGGCTCTTAAGTTCGACGGCAGAGCAAACAGTACCGGGTTTCATACCGGTCCATTTGATTGGGTTTATATTGACAGATATTGTTCACTGATGCATGCATATAGTCTTTTTATTCGGTATTGCATTAGAGGCATAGTAGTGGTAGTTTTCCTTCTCAGCAGATTATTTTTAGTATACCACTTTACTTCCTTTCTTGCCTCTGGTAGAATTAGTGGGTATGTCGGAGTTTGAGGATTTACCTACTGAGGGCTACTGGTTTACTAGTAGTTCTCACACCCGTTGGGGGTTCTCCCCCCTATTTTCTTTTCCCTCATTTGTTTTGCAGAGTCTTCTGCGGGAGTTGTTGGTCCTTCTGTCGCTGTTCGAGGCGATGGAGTCACGAGCTAGATCCCTACCTGTCCTTGGAGTGTAGCTGTACCCCCTGATTGGAGATTTTTAGTACAGTCAGCTGGATTATTGTATAGTTTACTCTTTTGAGAGCTTTCCTGTATTTGTGAAAGACTGATATATTATTGTTTTAGTTTACCTCCCTTTTTGGGTTCACAGATGCTGTATCTGAGGATGATGTATGATGATTATTTATATTTGGGAGATGGATCTTATACTTTATTCCTGTTGTACAGTGGTTGAATTTTATTTCACAGCAGTTTATTTTCGCTCTGATATTTGTGTAGCCGTAGTACTATCTCTTGCAGGTTAGACGCTGCGCTTATGCGGAGTTTTCCGTATAGGTGGCAGATCTATTGGCGAGCCCGGGTCGCAGTTTCGAACACCTATTGTGGTGGCCCAGATTCCCATGCAACCTTTTCTGGTGAATCCATTGTTTAGAACACCTATTGTTGGTGTGTCTGGCCCATAGTGCATCAAAGGGATGCCACAGATGGACCCTGTAAGATATCTATTGCTGTTTTGGCCTTCGGCTACATTTGCCAAAATTTTCAAAAGGATTTAGGCCAAACAGAGGTTGGAATTGGATTCAGCACGGAAAAACGCTTGAAAACGGCTATTTGCTTGTTAAATTATGAGTCCGGATGCCCAAAAATGGACTCCCGAAAGTTTTTAGTGGATTTCGGTGCATGGGAGGGGCCGTGGACCACGGAAATGCCACGTGGCGGCATGCTATTGGCCGGTTCGCGGCGCTCAGAGCGTTGCGGCGGGGTGCATGAGCCCGGCGCTAGGACACGTGGCGCCGCCTGATTGGCGGGCTCAAGGCGCGCGGTCTACAGAGCGAGCGCGGCGGTGCATGGACCAAGGCGGGTGGACACGTGGCAGCCCCTGGTTGGTCGGTGCACGCGGCGCGGTCCACGGAACCCGTGTTGGGTTATGTATAAATGGATCTAAATAGGGGAAAAAACACCTAGAGGGGGGTGAATAGGTGTAAACAATAAACACTCAAAAATCTTTGCGATATAAAACCCAATGCGGGAAAATAAATAACATGCAGAGATTTTTACGTGGAAAACTCCAATCCGGAGTAAAAAACCACGGGACCGATAACACGGTGAAATTCACTAGAATTAACACACGTACAAGGTGATTTACCGTACACACTTACGACTCAACCTTTTCCATACGCTCCTAGTAGATCTTCTCCGCTCGCTCCGCAACGCTGCTCGAATCCACGATTAGCGTCCAACGCCGAATCCACGGCGTCCAACGTCGAGTCCACGACGTCCGACCGAATCCACGGTCTTCACCCAGTAGCACATCTCGAATCCACGAACGTACCTCGCTCCGAATCCAAGAGAGCGGTTGCACCTTGAATCCACAAGGCCACGCGAGTCCACGCGCCGATTTTGGGGAAATCGTTGTTTTTTGGGTGGTGATGATCCGCCAAATACTTAGATTATAAATAGATCGGAAATACCATCTAAGTATTCATTGATTTGATTCTACTTAAAATCTGAGTATGAAAACCTAGAATCAAATTAATCAATATAGATGAAGAAACATAGGATTAAATCTATTGATTTCCTTTCTTCTCTATGGGTGGATTTTTCTATTTTTGACCGTATTTGGATTACCCTAAAAAATGAATCGTAGGGTCTATTTATAGGTTAGAAACCGTTGGAAGAAGATAAGAATCAAAAACTAACCATTTCTGGAATTTTTCAGGACGACAGTCCGGACTGGAGTTGGCGGTCCGGACTGTCTCAGCGAAACAGACAATTTCCAGAAAAGACGACATTCGGGGTCCGGACTGAAATCCACGGTCCGGACTGTTCATGCTTTTCTTGCAAATGTTGGGTTATATGTAATAATGGATCTAAATAGGGGAAAAAACACCTAGAGGGGGGTGAATAGGTGTAAACAATAAACACTCAAAAAATCATTGCGCAATTAAAAACCCAATGCGGAAATATAAAAGAACACGCAAGATTTTTACGTGGAAAACTCCAAACTGGAGTAAAAAAACCACGGGACCGATAACACGGTGAAATCCACTAGAATTAAACACATACAAGGTGATATACCGTACTCACAGACGACTCAACCTTTTCCATACACTCCTAGTTGATCTTCTCCGCTCGCTCCACAACGCTTCACGAATCCACGATCTGCGTCCAACGCCGAATCCACGGCGTCCAACGTCGAGTCCACGACGTCTGACCGAATCCACGGTCTTCACCCGGTAGCACGCTTCGAATCCACGAACGTACCTCGCTCCGAATCCACGAGAGCGGTTGCACCTTGAATCCACAAGGCCACGCGCCGATTTTGGGGTAAATCGTTGTTTTTTGGGTGGTGATGATCCGCCGAATACTTAGATCAAAGATAGATAGGAAATACCATCTAAGTATTCATTAGTTTGATTCTACTCAAGATGTGAGTATGAAAACCTAGAATCAAACTAATCAATATAGATGAAGAAACATAGGGTAATATCTAATGATTTCCTTTCTTCTCTATATGTGGATCTTAGGCCGTATAAAAGATATTTTATTATAAAGGCTTATGCGGCTTGACGGCTTGTATGTGGATTAACCCTAGAAAAAGAATCAAAGGGTCTATTTATAGGTTAGAAACTATTGGAAGAAGATAAGATCAAAAACTGTCTGTTTCTGGAAATTTTTACGACGGCGATCCGAATTGGATTAACTGTGATCCGGATCGTCGTAACGAGTCAGGCAATTCCAGAAAAAACAGGGTTCGGGATCCGGATTGAAATGCCCGATCCGGATCGTTCATGTATTCCAGCAAATTCCCATGTTCGGGATCCGAATCGAAATGGCCTTTGATCCGGATCGAATTTGCCAATGAACAAGCACCCTTCGGGATCCGGATTGGACTGTCTGATCCGGATCCTGAACATGTCCCATGTTCAGTTCTTGATTTTTATGCAGTAAAAAATTCTTCCAAGTGTTTCTACACTACAAGAAGTATTCGGATCACCAAAAATCTTTAGTTAAACTTACCTGATCCTTTTGAATTCTTCTTTCTTGAGATTGAGGTATATGATCCAAACTTCATTCATCTTCAATCTTCAAGACTTAACACTTTCACGAAATGCGCCAAAACAAAATCCGTAACAATCTCCCCCTTTGGCGGTTTCGTGACAAAACACAGATCCACTAAAGAAAATTCAAAAAGATATTTTTGTTGCTATCACCATACAACAAAAATTTACAATGGAGATCCAATACATGAGATAAACTCCTAAAACAGACTCTAGACTTAGACATCTGCACTCTCTGCAAAAAGAAGTCATTCTTGACAAAACGAGATCGTTAGATACCTCAAGAATATTTAGCATTCAAAACCTAACAGAGATAGAGTTTATGCTCACCATGACATTGAGTAATTCAGATATGTAATAAGATCACAATCAAACATTGACATATCTTCTAAGCAATAAGATTCCAAATGTCATAACTTTGCTTTGTTAGTAATCAAACAACTTGTTAGTAATAATACATGTCCAAATAGTTAGTCGAATAGTTAGTAGGGACATGCAGCAAATCACAAGATAAAAACCAGAAGTTGTGATACTTACCTTTCACCAAAGTCAAAGTTTGTAATAAGTTCTCACCAAAAGTTCTCACCAAAAGGTCACTCTAAACTCTAAACTCTCTCCCCCTTTTTGTCACAAACTAAGCCAAAATTTACAAAATTTAAGGAGAGTTAAGAAGTTCAAAATCAAGAAAATCCTGAGAACTAAAACTAAAGCAAAGTAAAAACAGAACATTAAAAACCTAAAAACTGAAATCCTGCACAAAAAGATAAGAAAGAAAGTTAAGTCAGTCTGAATCAGAACTAGTGGGATTGGTACAATCCAACTTCTTCAAAATTGCTTGAAGCATTTTTGACATTGTGGAGCACTTTCTTTTCATCTTATGTTGCTCAGAGATAATCTGTTGGAGATTTGTAGACACACTGTCTTGTTCAGCAGACAATCTCCGCTGTTCTTGTCGAATTGAGGACCATACATTCGCTTTTGCCGTGTGTCTCCAGGACGTTGAAGGATGTAGTATAGATCCAGACGGTGCATCTTGACCTTCAGTCCATGGAGATTCTCTAGGGAGAGAGCGACCTCTGGCGAGGGGTCTATCAATCTGAATTCCAGTTCCCCTCGAATTCTTTCGCCTAGTGTACTGCTTGGTTGTTGAGGAAGATTTCATCAGCTTCTTGTTCTTCAAATACAACCTATCTTCTTTGTCAACAGCTTGTTGTGCTTGTTTACAAATCTCTTCCCAGTCTTCTTCATCTGATTCTGAATCATTTTGACAAACTTTCCTTGTCTCTCCTTGATTTGGGTCATCTTGTTCTCTTTTTATAGAAGACGCACTAGGTCCTACCATTGCTACCAAATGGAAGATTATCCAGGCGAACGCCATTGGTGCAAGTGCTTAATAGATTTGAAGTTCTGTGAACAACAACTCAAGAACACATGAAAACTTGTTAATTTTGAAAAATTTGAAAAATTGTACCCAAACAATCATAATCATGTGGAGAGACTAAGAATCAAATTAGTTTTGCAAAAAGAATTTTAAAAATAGATCAATTGCATGATTTTCAAAAATTCCTATTATATGCCCTAAAACCGAATTTTCAGAAATCGAAGCCCAAAAATTCGTTAATCAAGAGAATACCTAGCATATAATCAAAACTAATCTACCCAGAGTTCTTATTTCAAAAGAGATTTGACCAAAAATCATTCACAAATGAAAAAGTTCCATGATTTCTACTCACGTTTTGAGCAAACAAGGAAAAACAGTGAAAAACCGAGATTTTGATCAATAAAACTTACTTGGAATCGAAGAACTCGAGTTTGAAAGGCTCCAAGAAGGATGAATTCTAGAGAGAGAAACTCTGGAGTCTTAAGAACAAAAGATTGGAATAAAAGAAATCAAAATCCCTCTTGTTCTAATAAAGCCCTAGCCGTGATCCGGATCGGATCGAGATTTCGATCCGGATCGGCTACCCGCAGGAAACACCTGCGTTCGGGATCCGGATCATTCATGTCCGATCCGGATGGGCTCCAACTTTTTCTTCAGAATAATTTAGAAAAATTCAATAAAATCCGGAAAAAGTATGTAAGCATTTTAAACATCAACTTTAAACAAAAATCATCGTTTCATGTCAAGAGAAATAAATTATGTTAAATCTATCAATAACATTCAAATAATGACATGAAAATTTACAGAAATTAAAACCTTTAAAGTTGATCAAGTTCAAACACATCCATCATGATCTTATGAGTACGGCGTTTATCAAATCATTAAAATGGTAAAGAAAATGAATTACCAAGATCAATATAGATGTTTGAAATCCCAAATAAATTATATAATGTATCTAGTCAATCTGTTGAAGAGAGTGGCTATTTGAGCATCTTTCATTAAAAATCCCACCTTATACCAACCTTGAAATTTGACGGAGTCAAGTATTTCAATCATGCATTTTATTTAATCAAAAATTACAAACCCATGCTTGGTATACATGTGGTAGCTGCACACAGTACTCGGACGACCGAGGTGGTAGCTCTTTCCTCCATGTGGTGGTAGTTTTCACACTCCTCATTGGGATGTAACTCTTTCCACATCTTTTGAGCATTTTACTCTTCTTTGACTCCCCCTCAATTGGCTATCAATTAATTTAAGATATAAAGTATTCAACCAAGGATTGATCTCGAATTCATACTCAACCAAATAGTCAAATAAGATAAAAACAATACCAAGAGATCATTGAGAGAGAAATTGACTTTGATCAATTAAAAATGATTTAATTTAAATAAATGATCAATGCATCAACTGAATTATTATGATATCCAAAGCATAATAAATTTCTAATTATATGAAAGGATGCAAGTAAAGTCAATAATACACATGCTCAATTAATGTACTATGTATAAACATAGATAAAGAACAAAAATACAAAAACAAAACCTGACCTAAGCAAAAGTTTCAAAAAGAAGTTTATTTCAAGGAAAGCATCCCAATTGCTTTACGCAAATGAATAAAACGTTTTTGATCCAGAGGTTTTGTTAAAATGTCAGCTAATTGATCTTCTGTTGAAATATATGAAAGTTGAAGAGTATTTGATTCAACTAGCTCTCTAAGAAAATGATATCTAAGTTCAATGTGTTTTGTTCTAGAGTGCAACACAGGGTTTTTGGAAATGTTTATAGCACTAGTATTGTCACGAAGAATTGTTACCGAAGTCGCTGAAATCCAAAAGTCGCTCAACACACTTTTCATCCAAATGAGTTGGGTTGAACAACTACCCGCTAAAATATATTCCGCTTCGGCAGTCGAGAGTGCAATGCAGTTTTGCTTTTTACTATGCCATGCAACAAGGCAATGACCAAGATAAAAACATGCACCACTCGTACTTTTCCGATCATCCACAGATCCTGCCCAATCGGCATCTGAGTGTCCAATAATATCTAAACTTGTTCCCATAGGATACCAAATTCCGAAATTTATAGTTCCTTTAATGTATCAGATGATCCGTTTCACCGCTTTCAGGTGAACCTCCTTTGGTGCAGATTGATATCTCGCGCAGATCCCAACACCAAAAGATATATCCGGGCGACTAGCCGTGAGGTAAAGTAGACTCCCAATCATACTTCGATAAAGTTTCTCGTCTACATTCTCACTAAAAGATTCACTTCCTAATCCTTTATTGCTAGTTCCCATTGGAGTCGGAAAATCTTTACAATTTTCTAGATCAAACTTTTTGACCAACTCCAAGGCATACTTGGATTGACACAAATGGATGCCTTCATCACTCTGTTTCACTTGCAATCCAAGGAAATAAGTCAATTCGCCCATCATTGACATCTCAAATTCGCTTTCCATATTTTCAGCGAATTTAGAAGCATCATTATCTCTTGTCGCACCAAATACAATGTCATCGACATAGATTTGTGCTACAATGAAGTTATTCTGATAATGCTTCACAAAGAGAGTCCTGTCAGCTCCCCCTTGAGTATAGCCCTTATCCAATAGGTGCTTTGTTAGCCTTTCGTACCATGCTCGCGGTGCTTGTTTTAAACCGTAGAGAGCCTTTTTCAAACGAAAAACATGGTTAGGTTGTTTACAGTCTACAAAACCTTTCGGTTGAGCCACATAAACTTCCTCGTTTAAAAACCCATTTAAAAACGCGCTCTTAACGTCCATTTGAAATAATTTTATTTTAAAATGACAAGCTATCGCGAATAAGATACGAATGGACTCGAGTCTAGCTACAGGGGCGAAAGTTTCATCAAAGTCTATACCTTCTATTTGAGAGTAGCCTTGAGCAACTAAACGTGCTTTGTTCCTGATGATGGTACCATCCTCATTTTTCTTATTCTTGAAAATCCATTTGATACCTATCACATTGTGTTGCTTTGGAGGCTTTGTTAATTCCCAGACTTTGTTTCGCTCAAACTGATGGAGCTCTTCATGCATTGCTTTAATCCAGTAGTCATCCTGAAGAGCTTCGTCCAGATTCTTTGGTTCTAACATGGAAACGTAACAAGCGAATCCACAAACCAATTGTCTCCGAGTTTTAACTCCTTCTTGTGGGTCTCCAATGATGTTTGATTCAGGATGATCCTTGGAGATGCGTAACGTTTGAGGTAACGGAGTACTCGGAGGTACATGAGATTATTCCTGCACATCAGATAAACTTGAAGAGCCATTAGATGCATCATTATTATTGGAAGAATTGTTATGAGAAGATGCATTGGCAGGTGTATCATCATCAAGAGAGATATCGAGGGTAGATTTTTCAGATGCAAAGTGAAAAGCTTCATCTACTTTAACATTTATAGATTCTACAATCGTTTTAGATTCCATGTTAAATACCCGATATGCTCTGCTATTTGTAGAATAACCCAAAAAGATCCCTTCGTCACTTCGAGAATCGAACTTACCAAGATTTTCGCGATCACGCAAAATAAAACATCGACTCCCAAAGATACGAAAATATTTGATATCCGGTTTTCTACTAAACCACAGCTCATATGGTGTATTTAAAGTTCCTGGGCACAAATACACTCGATTAATGACATAGACAGCGGTGTTCACAGCTTCAGCCCAAAAGTATAATGGTAAATTCCGGCTATGAAGCATCACACGCGCCATCTCTTGAACAACCCTGTTTTTGCGCTCAACAACACCATTCTGCTGAGGTGTATAGGGTGCCGAGAATTCATGTTTTATGCCGTTGGAAGTGCAAAAATCAATGAATTTGGAATTAATGAATTCTCCACCTCTATCACTTCTAACACGAATGATCTTTTCATTCTTTTCAATCATAATACGATGGCAAATCTCATGAAAAGAATCAAACGTATCAGCTTTCTCTTTTAAAAATGCTACCCATGAAAACCTAGAGAAATCATCAACCAATAAGAAAATATACCATTTACCTCCCAAAGATGGTTGACGGGTCGGCCCCATTAAATCCATGTGCAGTAATTCCAAGGGCCGTTTGGTACCAACGTGGTTCAGGTTCTTGTGTGCAGCCCTTGATTGTTTTCCCTTAAGACAACCTCCGCACACAATGTTGTTTTTAAATAAAAGTTTAGGAACCCCCTTAACCACGTCTTTATTTGAAATCTTTGCTAGTTCTTTAAAATTTATTGTCAGACCCCGAGTTCAAAAATCAGTGTATAAAATTTTTTTTTTTTTTTATAAATCAGAGTTGCAAAAACAGCCAGGGCAATGACAGACCGCCACATATATAGAAGAGTCCCAATCCCCCGACCCGGCCCACTAGCAATAATAACTTGTTGGGCCCAAACCACAGCCCAAAATGCTTAAACCCAGTTATTATTACTAGTGTCCATGCCTCATATAAATCCAATCACAACTCCATCCACATCCGATGTGGGACTATTGGGGGCGTCACAGACTCCCCCCGTTTAGGCCTGACGTCCTCGTCAGTCCAAACACACACAGCAGCCCAAGATCACCAGGCGATGTGAGACTCGTCTCGCTAGTCCTGTCATCCAGACCCAGACTCAGCCGAGACTCGCCGCACACTTCCGGCTGGTTATTGGCTCTGATACCAAATGTAACGACCCGGCCCACTAGCAATAATAACTTGTTGGGCCCAAACCACAGCCCAAAATGCTTAAACCCAGTTATTATTACTAGTGTCCATGCCTCATATAAATCCAATCACAATTCCATCCACATCCCCTTTTATTAGGAACAACATAGCAATTGTTTTCAGATCTAACCCCTTTTAAAAAGAAGACATGGTCCTTATCAGTTACAACACATTCAACAGATGAAAAGTTAACTGAAAAACCATTGTCACAAAGTTGACTTATGCTAATGAGGTTAGTCTTAAGCCCATCAACATATAACACGTTTTTCAAAATCGGGCCATCTGGAATAGCTACTGTTCCTTTTCCAACAATTTTGGAAGATCGACCGTCTCCGAAAACAACGAGTCCTCCGGAGATTTTCTCAAGGTTTTGAAAATTATTTTTGTCACCGGTCATGTGACGGGAACAACCGCTATCCAGATACCAAGACAAATTATCGTATGCATGCAAGGAAACATTAGTAACAAGACAAGGGAAGATTTCACCTTTGCGCACCCATAACCTTTTGGAATGCGCCGGTAATGGTCGTGAGGTTATTCTCCTAGGTGAAGGCGTCTTGTTAGATCGATTGTTGCTCCTTGATGATGTCGTCTTGCGCGGTGAACTACCAAGTCTCTTTTCCTTTGAATGATTTGCATTTGATTTCTGAGGAATCACCTTTTTGGTAGTCGTTGCAAGAAATGTCTGAGTTGAGCGTTTGGCTCCTATCTTGCAATATCTCCTTATGTGCCCTGAAATACCACAACGAAAACATACCTTTGAGCTTGACGATCCCGAAGAGAAAGGAGTAGGCTTGTTGTCGTTGTTTGTCGTGAATTCCGGTGTCGGAGGAGGAGATACCGACTGGGGCACAAAAACTGTCCCACTCGAACTTGGACTGTTTCCAGTTTGAGTGTACCCGAGGCCGAACTTGTTTGTTTGACCAAGACCAAGAAGCTTATCCAACTTACTCCTTCCAGAAGAAAATCGCTGTAAGTCATCCTTTAGTTGGAGAATGGTCTTTGTCATTTCCAATTTATCTTGTTGGGCCTCGATGTAGAGCTTTGAGAAGTGATCCGCTTTATCCACCAGTTTTGTATGTTCCTTCTCAAAAAGCTCATTGGACTCTTGAAGGAAAACATTTGCTTTTATCAGATTATCCCTTTCCACTTCAAGATCGGTCGAGAGAGAAGTTACCCTTTTTACTTCTTCTTCGAGATCCTGTAATCTCCCTCTCAACCCCTTGTTTTGTTTAGCCAGTTTCTTTGAATCCCGTAAAAGTCTGTGGTAGGCTAAAACAAAATCTTCACCTTCAGAGTTACTTGATTCATCATCCGTTGCAGTTTTTTCAACTCGGGAGGAGTTGGACAATGAATCTGAAGTACTTGCCATTAAGCACATGAAGGGTGAAGATGTGGACGCGTGGAATGCCGTTGCGCTCTCTTCTTCATCACTTGAGGATGACTCATTTGACGTTGAGTTGTCATCCCAGGTGACGACCTGCATCGCTTTCTTCTTCGACGGATTCTTAGTAGGACACTCCGTTGAGATATGGCCGTATCCTCGGCACTTGAAGCATTGGACTTGTCCTTCTGAACTTTTCTTATCCTTTGAAAGGTTCTCTTGCTTTCTTGACTTGTAACTTGAAATGCCCTTGCCTTTCTTCGACTTTCCGAAGGATGGAGTTTTACTTGAATTACCCCTTTGAAAGTTGCGGCGAAACTTCCTTGTCAAGAGAGCGAGCTGCTTCTCAAATTCCTCCATAGATAGGTTTTCGTCATCGTCTGAGGGGGATGAATCCGTGTCTTCTTCCTTTGTTGTTTTCAAAGCATAACCTGAAGACTTAGAAGAGGATGCTTTTCCCGAAGAATAGTTAGTAGTAAATGTCATTTCATAAGTTTGTAATGAACCAACTAGTTCTTCTACACGCATTTCGTCCGGGTGTTTAATAGTTTCAATGGCTGTAACCTTTGGGCGAAATCGTTCAAGAAGAGTTCTTAAGATCTTTCTTACAACCTTAAATTCTGGAATCTTCTCTCCCAGGTTAGCACATGAGTTTACGATGTCTTGCAATCGTGTATAGTAGTCCGTGAAAGATTCATTTTCTGCCATGAAAATAGAGTCAAATCTGCTCGTAAGCATTTGCAGCTTTTGAATCTTCACGAGGTTAGTTCCTTCATGTGTAACCTGAAGAACATCCCAGATTTCTTTCGCAGTCTCACATGCCGAGATGCGAGAGAATTCAGTTTGAGATAAGGCATTAAAAATAGTATTAATTCCCTTGCCATTGTAAGAAGATGAATCTAACTCTTCCTTGGTCCATTTCGACCTAGGTTTGATGGTGCGAACATCAGCAATAATTTCAGTTGGATTAGTCCATCCTAATTCAATTGATTGCCACACCTGTTCGTCGATGGAAATTAAAAAGGCTTTCATCCGTACTCTCCAGTACGCATAATTTATTCCATCAAAGAATGGGGGTCTGTTGATGTTTCCACCTTCAACCATTGTTTACAACCCTATTCCCGCTCTGATACCACTTGTTGGGTTATATGTAATAATGGATCTAAATAGGGGAAAAAACACCTAAAGGGGGGTGAATAGGTGTAAATAATAAACACTCAAAAAATCATTGCGCAATTAAAAACCCAATGCGGAAATATAAAAGAACACGCAAGATTTTTACGTGAAAAACTCCAAACCGGAGTAAAAAAACCACGGGACCGATAACACGGTGAAATCCACTAGAATTAAACACGTACAAGGTGATATACCGTACTCACAGACGACTCAACCTTTTCCATACGCTCCTAGTTGATCTTCTCCGCTCGCTCCACAACGCTTCACGAATCCACGATCTGCGTCCAACGCCGAATCCACGGCGTCCAACGTCGAGTCCACGACGTCTGACTGAATCCACGGTCTTCACCCGGTAGCACGCTTCGAATCCACGAACGTACCTCGCTCCGAATCCACGAGAGCGGTTGCACCTTGAATCCACAAGGCCACGCGAGTCCACGCGCCGATTTTGGGATAAATCGTTGTTTTTTGGGTGGTGATGATCCGCCGAATACTTAGATCAAAGATAGATAGGAAATACCATCTAAGTATTCATTAGTTTGATTCTACTCAAGATGTGAGTATGAAAACCTAGAATCAAACTAATCAATATAGATGAAGAAACATAGAGTAATATCTAATGATTTCCTTTCTTCTCTATATGTGGATCTTAGGCCGTATAAAAGATATTTTATTATAAAGGCTTATGCGGCTTGACGGCTTGTATGTGGATTAACCCTAAAAAAAGAATCAAAGGGTCTATTTATAGGTTAGAAACTATTGGAAGAAGATAAGGATAAAAAACTGTCCGTTTCTGGAAATTTTTACGACGGCGATCCGGATCGGATTAACTGTGATCCGGATCGTCGTAACGAGTCAGGCAATTCCAGAAAAACAGGGTTCGGGATCCGGATTGAAATGCCCGATCCGGATCGTTCATGTATTCCAGCAAATTCCCATGTTCGGGATCTGGATCGAAATGGCCTTTGATCCGGATCGAATTTGCCAATGAACAAGCACCCTTCGGGATCCGGATTGGACTGTCTGATCCGGATCCTGAACATGTCCCATGTTCAGTTCTTGATTTTTATGCAGTAAAAAATTCTTCCAAGTGTTTCTACACTACAAGAAGTATTCGGATCACCAAAAATCTTTAGTTAAACTTACCTGATCCTTTTGAATTCTTCTTTCTTGAGATTGAGGTATATGATCCAAACTTCATTCATCTTCAATCTTCAAGACTTAACACTTTCACGAAATGCGCCAAAACAAAATCCGTAACAGCAAATTCCACGTTCGGGGTCCGGACTGAAATTCCCAGGGTCCGGACTGGAATTATGAACGAACTAACCTATGTTCGTGGTCCGGACTGTAAAGCCCGATCCGGACTCTGAACATATGGAATGTCCAGTTTTTGATTTTTATGCAATAAAAAATTCATCCAAATGTTTCTACACTATAAGAAGTATTCGAATCATCAAACTTATTTAATTAAACGTACCTGATCCTTTTGAATTCTTCTTACTTGAGATTGAGGTATACGATTCAACTATAAATTATAATATAAATTATAAATTATAATATAAAATATAAATTATAATATAAATATAAATTATAATATAAAATATAATATAAATTATAATATAAATTATAATATAAAATATAAATTATAATATAAAATATAATATAAATTATAATATAAAATATAAATTATAATATAAAATATAAAAATATAAAAATATAATATAAAATATAATTTATTATTTATATTCTTAAAATATAATATAAAATAAAAAATATTATTTTTTTTAACGTAAGATATAATTTATTATTTATAATTAAATTACTTCAAATTTAATATAATAATTAAATTAATATTTCTATATAAAAAGCTAAGGGCAAAGTTGGTATTTTTATAAAAATTCTATCCTTTTTTTCCACTATTCTCTACTATTCCATAATTTTAACCAAACACAATTTTAACTATTCCAGAGAATACCAACTTTTCAACCAAACGCAATTTAACTTTTATACTTCATTATCCCGGAATAGCAAGCTATCCCAGGTATAAAAGAATTTATACCTCTTAAATTTATCCCCGAACCAAACGGGGCCTAAAAGTCTATAGAAGACATAGGGAGAGTTCACCCATTTCGGTGAGGTCAGACCCACTGGATAGTTGCCAAATCCTTGTGAAGGATCCCAACCAAGAAGCCCACACTTCCTCTTATGCCCTAAGAGAAGTTTCCAATGGGTTAAAACATCACAAAAACCCAATCACAAAATTCCTTAAAAATCATAAGGAAAATAGGTGGAAAAATACCTTAGGTTAAGAAATCTTGCTAAATCTTGAAATCCAAACCAGAAATGCTTCAAAACCAACCTACAAGAGTGTTCTACACCCATCAATTCCACCCTAAAAGCTAGAAATCAAAAAGCCCCAAAATAAACCCTAGTTTTTCAAAAACTAGGTTTTCCTTCAAAAATTCCAAAAGAAAGGGAAAAGAAGTGTTCCTAACCTCCTTAATCTCAAATCCCATCTTGGAAATGCAAAGGATAGGAACTAGGGCTCCAAACTCCCTTCTTCTTTAAGTTCTTGCCTTCCTCCAAGCTCTTGTAGCAAGCTTCAATGGTGGAGAAGAGAAGGTTGAAGAAGAACCCAAGTAGATAGAGATGTGTTGGAGGAGGAAATCCAAGATCTCTTTCTCTCTCTCTCTCTCTCTAACACTCTCTCTTGCTCTCTCCAAATGATAGGAAAAGAGAAGGTAAAGAGGGTTAAAAACCCTTACATAACAAAATCCCCAAAGTCCCCTGCAAGAAATGCAATTACATTTCTTACTGGGCTGTCCAGACCAAAACGGTCCGGACTGACCCAAAACGGTCCGGACCCCGAAGGTGGAAATTCCAGATTCGCGCGGACAGTCCGGACTGTCCCCCGACGGTCCGGATCCCGAAGCCAAAAATCTCAAATTTTCAAATTTTTCGAAAATTTTCGATTTGCGCCCAAACTCTCCGGAAACCTTCTAGAACCTTCCGGAAGCTTACTAAAACATCCGAAGGGTATCATTTAACCCTTCACACACTAGAACTTTGCAATTTGCTAAAGTTTAGTGTACTACAATACTTGTGACAGGGATACTTTACTCGTGTGGGTCGCTCCCCTCGAGTGCCACTCCGGAGTGTGCGACGGACAGTCTTTGAGTTCTTGATACTCTTTCTTTGTGTCGGTGTTATGCGTCATTAGCATACCCGATGCGGCCGGCAGAGCAGGCAGTACCAGTTTTTACTCGTCCATTGATTGGGTTTATTCATGCAGACATTTTTACTGATGCACTCATATAGTTACTCTTTCTGGCACTGCATTTAGATACATAGTAGTGGTAGTTTCCTTTTATCAGCAGTCTTTATAGCTTACCACTTTTCTTTCCCTTTTGCCTCTGGTAGACCTAGTGGCTACATCAGAGTTTGAGGCTTTACCCATTAGGGGAGGCTACTTGTTTTACTAGTAGTTCTCACCCCCATTCTTCTTTTCCTCTTTTTCTCTCCCATTGTTTTGCAGAGTCTTCGGTGGGAGCTGCGGGGTATTCAGCGGCGAATCGAGGTGAGAGGATAAATGAGTAGATAGTTCGTCTGCCCCGACAGTGAGTTTAGCTGGACTTGATGTACCCCCTTTCTCTCAGACTGTTATACCTTTACTTTTGGGTCTGGCTTTAGCCAGCTAGTTGTATATTTTTGGTAAGCCGGGAGAGACAATGTATTATTTTTACAGTTGTACTTTATTTTACTTCCATTTTCAGTCTGAGATGTAGTAGTTTTTAGTTCAGCTCTATTTTTGCGCTCTTTTATTATATCTCTTATATCTGAGAAGGGTACCGGCGCTTCGTGTACACGAAAAATTTCGTGTGCATGACGGATCTGTAGACGGGCCCGGATTCTGGTTTACACCCAGGGCGTGACAGTTGTAGTGCTGTCTGCTCGGGCTCATCTGAGAATACGGCGTGCTCGCGTTGGTACTCAGTGTCTGGGCGACATCGTGCTCACCTACAACCAAAAAGGAAAGTCAGTACCACAACAAAACAAAATGCTCCACCCAATCTAGCGAAAGTTTTAAGGCATGCCTCTTTTTTTTGTGGCACTATGCTGTCTGCAGCCAACATAGCCGCTTAGCAGGAAAAGGGATGTCAATCACTCACCCCATTCCCTTGGAAGAGTTACAAACTAAATCAGGACTCTCGCTATGATGTACCCCCTTTCTCTCAGACTGTTATACGTTTACTTTTGGGTCTGGCTTTAGCCAGCTAGTTGTATATTTTTGGTGAGCTGGAAGAGACATATGTATTATTTTTACAGTTGTACTTTATTTTGTTGGGTTATGTATAAATGGATCTAAATAGGGGAAAAAACACCTAGAGGGGGGTGAATAGGTGTAAACAATAAACACTCAAAAATCTTTGCGATATAAAACCCAATGCGGAAAAATAAATAACACGCAGAGATTTTTACGTGGAAAACTCCAATCCGGAGTAAAAAACCACGGGACCGATAACACGGTGAAATCCACTAGAATTAACACACGTACAAGGTGATTTACCGTACACACTTACGACTCAACCTTTTCCATACGCTCCTAGTAGATCTTCTCCGCTCGCTCCGCAACGCTGCTCGAATCCACGATTAGCGTCCAACGCCGAATCCACGGCGTCCAACGTCGAGTCCACGACGTCCGACCGAATCCACGGTCTTCACCCAGTAGCACGTCTCGAATCCACGAACGTACCTCGCTCCGAATCCACGAGAGCGGTTGCACCTTGAATCCACAAGGCCACGCGAGTCCACGCGCCGATTTTGGGGAAATCGTTGTTTTTTGGGTGGTGATGATCCGCCGAATACTTAGATTAGAAATAGATCAGAAATACCATCTAAGTATTCATTGATTTGATTCTACTCAAAATCTGAGTATGAAAACCTAGAATCAAATCAATCAATATAGATGAAAAAACATAGGATTAAATCTATTGATTTCCTTTCTTCTCTATGGGTGGATTTTTTTATTTTTGACCGTATTTGGATTACCCTAAAAAATGAATCGTAGGGTCTATTTATAGGTTAGAAACCGTTGGAAGAAGATAAGAATCAAAAACTAACCATTTCTGGAATTTTTCAGGACGACAGTCCGGACTGGAGTTGGCGGTCCGGACTGTCTCAACGAAACAGACAATTTCCAGAAAAGACGACATTCGGGGTCCGGACTGAAATCCACGGTCCGGACTGTTCATGCTTTTCTTGCAAATTCCACGTTCGGGGTCCGGACTGAAATTCCCAGGGTCCGGACTGGAATTATGCACGAACTAACCTATGTTCGGGGTCCGGACTGTAAAGCCCGATCCGGACTCTGAACATATGGAATGTCCAGTTTTTTATTTTTATGCAATAAAAAATTCATCCAAGTGTTTCTACACTATAAGAAGTATTCGGATCATCAAACTTATTTAATTAAACGTACCTGATCCTTTTGAATTCTTCTTACTTGAGATTGAGGTATACGATCCAACTTTTCCATCTTCAATCTTCAAGACTTAACCGATTTCACGAAATACGCCAACTCAAATTCCGTAACAATCTCCCCCTTTGGCGGTTTCGTGACAAAACACAAATCCACTCAAGAAAATTCAAAAAGATATTTTTGTTGATATCACCATACAACAAAAATTTACATTGAAGATCCAAATAAAAATAAATACATGAGTTAAACTCCTAAAACAGACTCTAGACTTAGACATCTGTAATCTCTGCAAAAGAAATCATTCTTGACACAAAAGATCGTTAGTAACCTCAAGAATTTTCAACAATCAAAACCAAACACAGAGATAGAGTTTATACTCATCATGACATTTGCAAATTCAGATATGTATGAAAATCATAATCAAAAATTGACATATCTTCTAAGCAATACAAATCCAAATGTCATAGAAAGGTTAGTCAACAAGCAACTTGTTAGTTATATTACATGCCCAAATAGTTAGTCAAATAGTTAGTTGAGGCATGCATCAAAACACATATAAAACCCAAAAGCCCAAAAGTTGAAGTTATACTTACCTTAGTTTCAGTATTGTTCTCACACAAGTATAGTCGCATTGTTCAAAGCATTGTGCATTGTTCAAAGTTCTCCTAAACTCTCTCCCCCTTTTTGTCACAAAACTTAGCCAAATTTACAAAAGAAGGAAGAGATAAAAGTTCAAGAACCAAACGTAAACTGAGAACTTAAAAATGTAACAAGCCTGCAAGAGTACAGAAGGTTAGTACCAAAATAAACTAAACGATCGTGAGAATAAAAGAGATTACTCCGAATCGTCAGAGCTGATGCATCCGAGCTTTTGAAATATTTTCTTGATGCGCTTGTTCATTGAAACTTGTTCTTTCTTTACCTCTCTAAGGTCCTCTTTCATCTCAACGAACTCGTTAGACATCCGTTCTTGCTCGTTGGAGAGGCGCTGTTGTTCTTTGTAGATTGAGGTAACGGAGGCATCATCATCGGAGGTTGAAGGAGGTATTGGGGGAACTGATGTTGTAGCTGCTGGAGGCGGAGCTGCAGATTGTGTTCTTCGTCGACGAGGAGGTGATGGAGGCTCATCTTGCTTTGTGGAGAGGGATTTGACGATAGTCGAGTCGTTGATAGTCCCCAAGCTATACATATAAGTCGATGAAGAAGTATCGACTTTGAATCTTTTCAAAATACGCATAATTATCATTGGATAGGGAAGTCTCTCGGTGGGATGCGCATGTTCGACATACCGAGCCATTCTAGACCAGCTAAGGAACGGGATGTTGAAGTTAGAACCCATAGCAGTTGCCGGGTGTCCAAGAAGATAGAGAAAAAGCATCATGTCCCATCGAAGAACTTTAGTTTGCATATTCGGAAGGATATTGTAGCAAACAATGAAGTTTAGATATCGATATTCCGGTTTAAGCTCTCTTGAGAGAACCGAGTTCCCTGTTGACATCGTATCGGGCATACAAATCCCATTTACAACCACTCTCCAAGAGTCAGTGGAGTAGACATGACCTTTCAAGTAATGTCGGCCTTCAGCCCTAGCCTTCATCCCCACAACTTCTCCAATCAATTGTGGAGTGACCTTGATTTGAATATTTCTAACCTTTGTTAGAAATTCGCGCTTTCCGTCCTCCTGATCAACCAATCCTGAACCATTCTGATAGAACATCCGCACCGAATGGAGACAATATCCGGTGGTCTCAGGAAAATTGCATATGGGGCCAAGACCTGCATAGTCAAACAAGGTCCCAAACAGTTCCTTCCGTTCCTTCAGAGCATCGACATTGACGTGTCTTTCGCCAATGCATTCTCTTTTCTCGAAATCCTTTATCCTTGTTGAGCTTATAAAGTCTTGTGGAGGGGGCTGGCTTGCCAGTGGTTCTTCAATTGAGATACCCCGAGCGCTTTCTCATTTCCTTGCAACATTCTTTCTCTTGGTTTTAGGTGGAGTTGCTTCCATCGGTGCTTTCCCTTTCTCAGCGGCAGTAGGTGGAGTTTTTGCCTTGGACATTTCTGCTGGGGCTTTCCCTTTTGAAGCAGTAGGAACTGTTGCTTCAACCACCAACTCATCCCAGTCAATTGATTCAGTTTCTGATTCCGTCTCGGAGTCATCTCGAGTTTTCTTTGCCTTCTTAGCCCTCTTAGGCTTGTTTGTATCTCTTGTATGAACCATCGCAACTAGCAGAAAGATGATCCACGAAAACACCATTGCTGCTGCTTTTTTTTTTTTTTGCGAGAGAAAAATCCTGTAAACAACAACTCAAGAACACGACAAAAAATTGTTTATTTTCAAAAATTTGAAAAAATTGTACCTAAACAACCATTATCATGTAGAGAGACTAGGGATCAAATTAGTTTTGCAAAAAGAATTTTAAAAATAGATCAATTCCATGATTTTCGAAAATTCCTATTATATGCCCTAAAACCAAATTTTTATAAATCGAAGCCTAAAAATCTGTTAATCAAGAGAAAACCTAGCATATAATCAAAACTAATGTTCCCAGAGTTCCTATTTCAAAAGAAGTTTGATCAAAAACAAATCACAAACGAAAAAGATATGAGATTTGCATCACGTTTTGAGAAAAATATAGAAAAACTGTGAAAAACCGAGATTTTGATCAAGAAAACTCACTTGGATTTGGAGAAAACGAGTTGGGAAGGCTCCAAAGTACTTGAATTCTAGAGAGAGAAGCTCTGGAGACTTTTGAACAAAAGATTGTAGTAAAAGAAATCAAATCCCTTTTGTTCTTAATAAAACCCTAGCCGCGGTCTGGACTGCCCGAAGAATGCAGTCCGGATCGACTACCCACAGGAATTTCCTGCGTTCGGGGTCCGGATCGACTTGTCCAGTCCGGACCGGCTCCAAACTTTTTCTTCAGAAAAATTCAGAAAAATTCCAGAGAATCTAGAAAAAGTATGTAAGCACTTTTGTGTATCAACTTTAGATACAAATCATCGTTTCATATAACAAGAAATAGATTATGCAAAATCTATCAATAATATCCAAATAAAAAAACAAAAATTTATAAAAATTAAATCCCTTAAAGTTGAACAATTTCAATCACATCTAACATGATCTTATGCGTAATGCCTTTATCAAATCATCAATTTGGTAAAGAAAATGAAATACCAAGATCAATAGATGTTTGAAATCCCAAATATATTAGATAATGTATCTGGACAATTTGTTGAAGAGAGTGGCTCTTTGAGCATCTTTCATTAAAATCCCACCTTATACCAACCTTGAAATTTGACAAAGTCAAGTATTTCAACATGCATTTTATTTAACTATCTTGAAAAACCATGCTTGGTATACATGTGGTAGCTGCACACAGTACTCGGACGACCGAGGTGGTAGCTCTTTCCTCCATGTGGTGGTAGTTTTCACACTCCTCATTGGGATGTAACTCTTTCCACATCTTTTGAGCATAACACTTTTTCTTTGACTCCCCCTCGATTGGCTATCAATTATTTAACATATAAAGTATTCAACCAAACATTGATCTCGATTTCATACTCGACTAAATAGTCAAATAAGATAAAAACTATACCTAGAGATCATTGAGAGAGAAATTGACTTTGATCACTTTAAGAAATGACTTAATTAATATAAATGATCATTGCATCAACTGAAATATTATGATATCTAAAGCATAATAAATTTCTAAACATATAAAAGGATGCAGTTAAAGTCAATATAACTAATGCTCAATTAATGTTCTATGTACAAGCATAGGTAAAGAACAAAAACACAAAAATAAAACCTAACCTAAGGATTGGTTTCAAAAAGAAATTATTTCAAGGAAAGCATTCCATTTGCCTTACGCAAATGAATAAAATGTTTTTGATCCAAAGGTTTTGTTAAAATGTCAGTTAATTGATCCTCAGTTGGAATGTAGGAAAGTTGAAGAATATTTGATTCAACTAGCTCTCTAAGAAAATGATATCTAAGTTCAATGTGTTTTGTTCTTGAGTGCAACACAGAGTTTTTTGAAATGTTTATAGCACTAGTGTTGTCACATAAAATTGTTACCGAAGTTGCTGAAATTCGGAAGTCGCTCAACACGCTTTTCATCCAAATAAGTTGGGTTGAACAACTACCCGCTGAGATATATTCCGCTTCGGCAGTCGAGAGTGCAATGCAGTTCTGTTTTTTACTATGCCATGCAACAAGACAATGGCCAAGATAGAAACATGCACCACTCGTACTTTTCCGATCATCCACTGATCTTGCCCAATCGGCATCTGAATATCCTATAATGTCAAGACTTGTTCCCATAGGATACCAAATTCCGAAGTTTACAGTTCCTTTGACGTACCGGATGATCCGTTTCACCGCTTTCAGGTGGTCCTCCTTTGGTGTTGATTGATATCTCGCGTAGATCCCAACACTAAAGGATATGTCCGGGCGACTAGCTGTGAGGTAGAGTAGACTTCCAATCATACTTCGATAGAGTTTCTCGTCTACACTATCACTAAGAGATTCACTGCCTAATCCCTTATTGCTAGTTCCCATAGGAGTGGGAAAATCTTTAGAATCTTCTAATCCGAATTTCTTTACGAACTCCTTTGCATACTTGGATTGACACAGATGGATGCCTTCATCATTTTGTTTCACTTGCAATCCAAGAAAGTATGTCAGTTCGCCCATCATAGACATCTCAAATTCGCTTTCCATGGTTTCTGCGAATTTAGAAGCATCATTATCCTTTGTTGCTCCAAATACAATGTCATCGACATAGATTTGTGCAACAATGAAGTTATCCTGATAATGCTTCACAAAGAGAGTCCAGTCTGCTCCCCCTCGAGTATAGCCCTTTTCCAAAAGGTGCTTTGTCAACCTTTCGTACCACGCTCGCGGTGCTTGTTTTAAACCATAAAGAGCCTTTTTCAAACGAAAAACATGATTAGGTTGTTTATGGTCTACAAAACCTTTCGGTTGAGCCACATAAACTTCCTCGTTTAAGTACCCATTTAAAAACGCGCTCTTAACGTCCATTTGAAATAACTTTATTTTAAAGTGACAAGCAATAGCGAATAAGATACGAATGGACTCGAGTCTAGCTACTGGGGCGAAAGTTTCATCAAAATCTATACCTTCTATTTGAGAGTAGCCTTGAGCAACTAGACGTGCTTTGTTCCTGATGATGGCACCATCCTCATTTTTCTTATTCTTGAAAATCCATTTAGTACCAATCACGTTGTGTTGCATCGGAGGCTTCGTTAATTCCCAGACTTTGTTTCGCTCGAACTGATGGAGCTCTTCCTGCATTGCTTCAATCCAATAGTTATCCTGAAGAGCTTCATTGACATTCTTTGGTTCGATTAAGGAAACGTAACAAGCGAATCCACAAACCAACTGTCTCCGAGTCCTGACTCCTTCATGAGGGTCTCCAATAATGTTCGTTTCTGGATGATCCTTGGAGATTCTTAGCGTTTGAGGTAACGGAGTCCTCGGGGAAACATGCGATGAATCCTGCATGTCAGATAAACTAGAAGAGCCATTAGATGCATCATTAATATTGGAAGTATTATCATGAGAAGATGCATTTACAGGAGTATCATCATCAATAGAGACATCAGGGGTAAATTTTTCAGATGCAGAGTGAAAAGCTTCATCTACTTTAACATTTATAGATTTTACAATCGTTTTAGATTCCAAGTTAAATACCCGATATGCTCTACTGTTTGTAGAATAACCCAAGAAAATCCCTTCGTCACTTCGAAAGTCAAATTTACCAAGATTTTCGCGGTCACGTAAAGTGTAACACCGACTCCCAAAGATACGAAAATATTTGATGTTTGGTTTTCTACATAACCATAGTTCATATGGTGTATTTAAGGTTCCCGGGCGCAAATACACTCGATTAATTACATAGACGGCAGTGTTCACTGCTTCAGCCCAAAAATATAGCGGTAAATCCCGGCTATGAAGCATAACACGTGCCATCTCTTGAACAACCCTGTTTTTGCGCTCGACCACACCATTCTGTTGAGGTGTATAGGGTGCTGAGAATTCATGTTTAATGCCGTTGGAAGTGCAAAAATAAATGAATTTAGAATTTATGAATTCTCCACCTCTATCACTTCTAACACGAATGATCTTTTCAGTCTTTTCAATCATAATACGATGGCAAATCTCGTGAAAAGAATCAAAAATATCAGCTTTCTCTTTTAAAAATGCTACCCATGACTATCTAGAGAAATCATCAACCAATAAGAAAATATACCATTTACCTCCCAAGGATGGTTGACGTGTCGGCCCCATAAGATCCATATGCAATAATTCTAAGGGACGTTTAGTACCAACGTGGTTCAAGTTCTTGTGTGCAGTCCTGGATTGTTTTCCCTTTTGACAACCACCACACACAATGTTTTGTTTAAGTGAAAGTTTTGGAACCCCCTTGACCACGTCTTTGTTTGAAATTCTAGCAAGTTCCTTAAAATTTATGTGACCTAGCCTTTCATGCCAAAGTGTTTCATTATTCAAAGAGGCTAAGTTACAGTTTTCAGAAATTTTATTGGGAACAACATAATAATTGTTTTCAGATCTAACACCCTTTAAAAAGAAAACATGGTCCTTATCAGTTACAACACATTCAACAGATGAAAAATTAACTGAAAAACCATTGTCACAAAGTTGACTGATACTTATGAGGTTAGTCTTAAGGCCATCAACAAATAACACATTATTCAGAATCGGGCCATCTGGAATAGCTACTGTTCCTTTTCCAACAATTTTGGAAGACTGACCGTCTCCGAAAACTACAAGTCCTCCGGAGATTTTCTCAAAATTTTGAAAACAGTTTTTGTCACCGGTCATGTGACGGGAACAACCGCTATCCAGATACCAAGACGAATTATCATATGCATGCAAGGAAATATTAGTAACAAGACAAGGGAAGATTTCACCTTTGCGTACCCAAACCTTTCGAGTTTTGGTGTATGTCGGAAATGATTGTGAAGTTGATACCTTTGGTGAAAGCGTCTTGTTTGATCCATCGCTTTTCCTTGACGTCGTCGTCTTGTTTGATGAACTACCGAGGCTCTTTTCCTTCGAATAATTTGCATTTGATTTCCGAGGAATCACCTTTTTGGTAGTCGTTGCAAGAAGTGCTTGAGTTGAGCGTTTGGCTCCCATCTTGCAATTTCTCCTTATGTGCCCTGCAATACCACAACAAAAACATACCTTGGTGCTTGACGATCCCAAAGAGGGTGAAGTAGGTTTGTTGTTGTCGTTCGTCGTCAATTCCGGTGTCGGAGGAGGAGATACCGACTGGGGCACAAAGACTGTCCCACTCGAACTAGGAATGTCTCCAGTTTGAGTGTATCCGAGGCCGAATTTATTTGTTTGACCAAGACCAAGAATCCTATCCAACTTACTCCTTCCAGAAGAAAATTGCTTTAAATCATCTTTGAGTTGGAAAATGGTCTCTGTCATTTCCAATTTTTCCTGTCGAGCCGCGCCGTAGAGCTTCAAGAAGTAGTTCGCTTTGTTCACCATATCTACATAATTCTTCTCGAATTGCTCATTGGACTCTTAAAGGGAAACATTTATTTTAATCAGATTATCCCTTTCCACTTTAAGAGCGTTTGAGAGAGAAGATGCCCTTTTTGCTTCTTCTTCAAGATCCTGCAATCTCCTTCTCAAACTCTTGTTTTGCTTTTCCAGTTTCTTTGAATCCCTCAAAAGCTTATGGTAGGCAAGAGCAAAATCTTCACCTTCAGAATTATCCGATTCATCGTCCGTTGCAGTCTTTTCAACAGTGGAGTTGGACAATGACTCGGATGTACTAGCCATTAAGCACATGAAGGGTGAAGATGTGGACGCGTGGAATGCCGTTGCGTTATTCTCTTCATCACTGGAAGATGACTCATTTGACGTTGATGTGTCATCCCAAGTGACGGCTTGCATCGCCTTCTTCTTGGACGGATTCTTATTTGGACACTCCGTTGAGATATGGCCGTATCCTCGGCACTTGAAGCACTGGACTTGTCCTTCTGAGCTTTTCTTATCCTTTGAAAAACTCTCTTGCTTTCTTGACTTTTGGCTTGAGAAACCTTTGCCTTTCTTCCACTTTCCGGAGGATGAGGTTTTACTTGAATTACCCCTTCGGAAGTTTCGGCGAAAATTTCTTGTCAAGAGAGCAAGCTGTTTCTCAAAGTCCTCCATAGATAGGATCTCGTCATCGTCTGAGGAGGATGAATCCGCGTCTTCTTCTTTCGTTGTTTTCAATGCTAAACCTGAAGACTTAGAAGAGGATGCCTTTCCAGAAGAATAGTTAGTAGAAAAAGTTATTTCATATGTTTGAAGTGAACCAACTAATTCTTCTACACGCATTTCGTCCGGGTGTTTAATTGTTTCAATGGCTGCGACCTTTGGGCGAAATCGTTCAGGAAGAGTTCTTAAAATCTTTCTTACAACTTTAAATTCTGGAATCTTCTCTCCCAAATTAGCACATGAGTTTACGATGTCTTGCAATCGTGTATAGTAGTCTGTGAATGATTCATTTTCTGCCATGAAAATAGAGTCAAATCTGCTCGTAAGCATTTGCAGCTTTTGAATCTTCACAAGGTTAGTTCCCTCATGTGTAACTTGAAGAACATCCCAGATTTCTTTCGCAGTCTCACATGCCGAGACGCGAGAGAATTCAGTTTGAGACAAGGCATTAAATAGAGCGTTAATTCCTTTGCCATTGTAAGAAGATAATTCTATCTCTTCCTTGGTCCATTTCGACCTAGGTTTGATGGTGCGAACATCAGCAATAATTTCAGTTGGATTAGACCATCCTAATTCAATTGATTGCCACACCTGTAGTGGTCCAGAATTCCCTGCACCTTATCTGATGAATCCACTGTTTAGAACACCTATTATTGGTGTGTCTGACCCATAGTGTATCAAAGGGATGCCACAGATGGACCCTATGTGTCTTGGTTAGCTGATTTGGCCTTCGGTTGTATTTGCCGAATTTTAGAAAAGGTTTTGGGCCAATCTGAGATTGGATTTGGATTCAGCGCGGAAAAACGCTTGAAAACGGCTATTTGCTTGTTAAATCTGGAGTCCGGATGACCGAAAACGGGCTCCCGGAAGTTTTCAGGGTTTTTCGGTGCATGGGGAAGGACCGTGGACCGGCCTGAGCCACGTGGCGGCCTGTTATTGGCCGGCTCACGCAGCTCGGTCCACGGGGAGGCGCGGCGGTGCATGGACCGCGAGCGGGGGACGCGTGGCGAGCCCGGAATGGCCGGCGCACGCGGCACGGCTCAGCGACCTTGCGCGGCTGCGGTGGACCGGGCGCACGACGCGTGGCGGGCTGCAATTGGCTGGCTCTCGAGGGCGCGGTCCACGGTGTGCGCGGAGGGGCGCCTCGGGACGGCACGCGCACAGTGGCGCCAGGCAGGCGGTCGGCCTCACTCGAGTGCGGCCACGTGTCGCCTCGCGTGTGGGCGGCCGTACCTACCCCCGCTGACCGCGGAAGGACACGCGGCGTGCAGCGGGCCCCCTTGCACTGCTGTCCCCTGTTCGTGTACACGTGGCAGCCCCAGAGGGTTTCAGGCGCGTCGGACGGGAAGCATCCGACCGGGTTTTCGGGCGCAGTGCGCCCGAATCCTGCGCCCGAATCCGGCCCACTTCAGAGGTGGGCTGGGCCTATAAAAAGGCTTCTTTGGGTTCTTTCTCAAGTTTCTGGGCCCTTTTTCACTATGACTCCTTCAGAAGAAATTCCCCTCACACAATGCACTATCCACTGGAGGACTTTGAAGATTTTTGGTGGCACGCTTCCCGAGGTTCGTGATTTTACGGCGCGGCGCGACGCTTGTTTTCTGGCGACCCGCTTCGTCCCTTCTCAGTGTTTGGGCTCCCCCGACTCACCCCGACTTCCGATTTTGCCGATTCTCACGCCATTGGACTCACGACAGGTAGGACTTCAACTCCTGTGTTTTGAGGTTCCTCGTTTTCCATGCTGACCTTGGAGTTTCCCGAGCTTCCATTTGACCCCTTTTTCTTCGCGGATTTTTGGACAGCACTGCGGTGTTCTAGCCGTATCTTTTCGCACGGACGTCGGATCGAGGCGATTCAAAAGGCAATTTCCATCTACACTTCGCAAGGAATCTCCTGGATTTTTCCCTGGATTTTTGGAATATTTTCCGAAGGTGAAAGTCTCCTTTTACTGTGGTTCTTTGACACAGAATTTCTGGACAGTTTAGTTTGGGGTGTTTCCCTTGCAGAATTTGTAACTCAGCGTAGAAAACTCGGATTTGAACGTGCAGGTACTCGTTTCGACGGGTTCGTCGCAAGGATCGCGATAGTATTTATTTGGGATTTTTCGGGGCATTTTTCACAGGTGAAAACAGACAAATAGTGGACTGCTATAATTTGGAACAGATTTTGTGATGTATTGTGTGATTAATTGTTGTATATTCTTTTGGGGAATGTTGTACAGTTTTGTGGAGGTTGTTTGGACAGAGCGTGGATATCACTTTTGGGACCAGGATTTAGCGCTCGAGGTGGGTGTTGTTGCGAATCTCTACTTTTGACTAACCCACTAGGCTTATTGGAGTGTTTTCCATGTTAGGAAGTTAATTACACCCTCTGAATGATATTTGCATGCTTATGTGAAATAGATGGGACATATGTTAGTACTTGCTTACTAATGACATTAGTGAATTAGAATGGTAATATCACTTGAGAGATAGAAGGCTCTATTAGTAACATTGTGGATGTTATGCATGATTTACTAGTACATAGGGTACTTAGACCATTGTGATGAATTGTTGCCAGCATGCGTTATTTCACGGACACTTGCATCTATTTTACCAAGTACAGGACAATTGCATGCTTGTTTGGACATTTGGTTAGGCCACTATTTACTGCTGCACTATCTTATTGGGAAATGACTTAGGAGAAACCATATTTAGTTGTTCTCCTTTCTATTCAGTTGCATGTTGCTCAAGTTAGAGCAGGGGTATGGGATAGTGTAGTCGAGGCCATCGAGTCAGGGTCAGATTAGACTCGATTTGGATTGTGGGGTGTTGTGGCAACCGCGGACATTGGGCGGTTAGCCAGCTGTTGATTACCTTATCAGATTTGGATCGTGGGGTGTTGTGGCAACCGCGGACATTGGGCGGTTAGCCAGCTGTTGATTACCTTATCATATTTGGATCGTGGGGTGTTGTGGCAACCGCGGACATTGGGCGGTTAGCCAGCTGTTGATTACCTTATCAGATTTGGACTTGTGGGGTGTTGCGGCGACCGCGGACATTGGGCGGTTGACCGGATGTTTTACTTATGCATCATATTGGGTATCAGGTTTCTTTAGTGGATAGAGATTTCCACTTTGATCATAGTCATGATCAAAGTCCTGCTAGACTGAGATACTTGTTACAGAGCTATTTTACTCGTGTGGGTCGCTCCCCTCGAGTGCCACTCCGGAGTGTGCGATCGGACGGTTATAGTTGCCGATCTGTTACTTATTTTGGGATGCGAGCCATGTGGGCCAATCCCGCGGTTTCGAGCCATGTGTGCAGATTCCGCTGCGCAGGCAATGCCAGTTCTACTAGTGGCACATGATTGGGTTATTGGGACAGATACAGTTTTTTGATGCATTCTTACAGTCATCTCTTTTGATATTGCATTTAGAGGCATTGTAGTGATAGTTTTTCCTTATCAGTAGCCTTTTTAGTTTACTACTGTTTTTCCCTTTTTGCCTCAAGTAGTCCTAGTGGGCATGTCAGAGTTTGAGGTTTTCCCACTAGGGGAGGCTACTGTTTTATATAGTAGTTCTCACCCCCATTGTCTCTCTTTTCTTTTTCTCCCTTTGTTTTGCAGAGTCTTCTGCGGGTGTTGCAGGACCGTCTCGGGCAGAGCGAGGCAAGCAGATAGCGGATTAGGTAGCTCATCTACCCCCGACTTCGAGTTTAGTCGTGTATCAGTTGTACCCCTTTCTTATCTCAGACAGTTGTAGTTTATTTTGGGTCTGGCTCTTGCCAGCTGTTTGTACTTATTTGGTGAGCTGGGAGAGACACTTGTATATTTTGAGAGTTTTTACTTTGCTTTTACTTTCTAGCCGTAGTCTGAGATGTAGTAGCTTTATTTTAGCTCTGTTTATGATCCTTTATCTATATCTTTTATATATCTCTTATATCTGAGCAGGTTACCAGCGCTTCATGTACACGGGAAATTCTGTGTGCACGGCGGATCTGTGGACGGGCCCGGGTTCTGGTTTACACCCGGGGCGTGACAACACCCGTTCGTCGATGGAAATTGAAAAGGCTTTCATCCGTACTTTCCAGTACGCATAATTTGTTCCATCGAAGAACGGAGGTCTGATGATGTTTCCACCTTCAACCATTGTTTACAACCCTATTCCCTCTCTGATACCACTTGTTGGGTTATGTATAAATGGATCTAAATAGGGGAAAAAACACCTAGAGGGGGGTGAATAGGTGTAAACAATAAACACTCAAAAATCTTTGCGATATAAAACCCAATGCGGAAAAATAAATAACACGCAGAGATTTTTACGTGGAAAATGTTACGGCATTTTGGTGTTGCCATATTTCGTGAGTCAAGTCAGTGAGTTGAGTCGGAGTCTTAAAGGGATCAAATTGTCAATCAGCAATCAAAGACTTAGAGAAGATTCAACAAGAGCTCAAGTTGACACTCAGTGTCTTGAATCTTGAAGATTGAAGTTGAAGAATTGTGGATCAGTTACATCAATCTCAAGAAGAAAGTATTCAAGAGGATCAGGTATGTTTAACTAAATAATTGTGGTGATCCGAATACTTTCTTATAGTGTAGAAACACTTGGATGAACTTTTAATTGCATAATAATCAAAAACTGGTGTTCGGACTTGTTCAAGATCCGGATCAGAGCCAACGATCCGGATCCCGAAGGTTGTTGCTTCATACAAGACTTCGATCCGGATCCATGCAATTTCCGATCCGGATCCCGAATGTTAAGTTTTCTGTTTTGTATGAACGATCCGGATTGGGCCTTGCAATCCGGATCCCGAACCCTTGGTTTTCTGGAATCGTCAATCTCGTTACGACGATCCGGATCGCAATAAATCTGATCCGGATCGCCGTCCTGAAAATTTCCAGATAAGGTATGTTTTTGATTCTTATCTCTTTCCAAAGGTTTCTAAACTATAAATAGACACTTAGGGTTTCTCAAAAACGTGGGTGCTATACCGATGATTTTATAAAACTCTTGAGAGCAACCCTAGAGGCTAGGTTTTTATCTTTCTTCTTTATAGCCTCTTTTAGGTCAATTCGATGGTTCTTTCAAGAACATATCTTTTGTCGAATTGATCTAATCTTTGCTTAGAGATTTTTTCTACGGTTCCCCAATGAGAATCTAAGCGAAGGATCACCATCGAAGTCAATATTCTTATCGACTGAGTTTGCGTCGTGGATTCGACGTGGCATCGTGGATTCGGTGTGCTAAAGGCGTTTCGTGGATTCGAAACGTGTGCTCGTGGATTCGAGTGGCGTTCGTGGATTCGAACGTGTGCAGTGGACGTGCAAAATCGGTGGAGCGCGAGGTCCAAGAAATTGAAGGAAGGGTTAAATCCGTGGAGACGGTAATCACCTTGTTATTCTTCTTTTCTTATGGATTGTTATTGCGTGGATATCCAACCGGTCAGCGCAAGGTCCGAAGAAGCTGAAGGAGGGGTTGAGTCCGTGGAGTCGGTAATCACCTTGTTATTCTTCTATTCTTAGTGGATTGTTATTGCGTGTTGGTCCCGTGGTTTTTCTCCTGCATTGGAGTTTCCACGTATATCTCGGTGTGCTGTTTTTATTTTCCGCATTGGTTTTTATTTTGCACTGAGATTGAGTTTTTAAGTATTACACCTATTCACCCCCCCTCTAGTTGTTTGATAGTACCTATTTAGATCTTTGGGGATCCAAAAACCAACAATTGGTATCAGAGAGGGTTTTAGGTTTATCTATCATGATGGGTGAAAGTGGTAATATTTATAGACCTCCTCTTTTTGATGGGACTAATTATGCTTATTGGAAAGTGCGGATGAGAGCTTTTCTCATCGCAATTGATGAGCGAGTATGGCAATCCGTGGAATGCGGTTGGGTGCATCTTGTTGAGGAAGTAGGAAATTCTACTACCCCAAAACCTCGCTCTAGATGGTCCAAAGAGGAATTTGAAAGATCTTCTTACAATGGGAAAGGTATGAACGCTTTATTTAATTCTCTTTCCTCGACTGAGTTCACACGAATTTCCGCGTGTGAAACCGCGAAGGAAATTTGGGATATTCTCAAAATTACACATGAGGGTACTAATCTTGTAAAAATTCAAAAGCTCCAGATGCTTACAAGTCAATTTGACTCTATTCATATGGAAGAGCATGATTTTTTTACAGATTATTACACTAGACTTCAAGATGTAATTAATACATGTGCTAATTTAGGAGAAAAGATCCCGGAGTCGAAAATTGTAAGAAAGATACTTCGGACTCTTCCGGAACGGTTTAGGACAAAGGTTACCGCCATTGAAACCGTTAGTCATCCGGATGAGATGAGTATAGAGGAATTAGTAGGTGCTTTGCAAACTTATGAAATGACTTTTCCTACTAATCAAGTTTCTTCCAAGTCTTCTTCTAAGCTTACAGGTATTGCATTCAAATCAACAAAGGAAGAAGATAGTGAATCAAGTTCCGACGATGAAATCTCTTTTGCCGATTTTGAAGAACAATTGGCGCGGATCGTAAAGAAATTTCGTCGGAAGTTTTGGAAGAATCGAACCGATGGATCTTCATCCACGAAATCTTCTAAAGGATCATCGGGTTCTAAATCCTCTAAACTCAAAAGCTTTGCAAAACCTTCTAAAGAAAAAGAAAAAGATGATTTCGAAGGGGAAATCCAATGCTATCGATGCAAAGGTTACGGCCATTTTTCAATGGATTGTCCTTCTAAGAAATCATATAAAAAGAAGGCTTTGCAAGCGAAAACTTGGGACGATTCTACTTCTAATGAATCGACCTCAAGTAAAGAGGAAAAAGTTGTTGCTTTTCATGCCTCTCAAATTCCCTCTTCTAATTTGTGTTTATCATCTTTAGTCACTGACTCTGCTCCTTTGATTTTGTATGAAACATCAACATCCGGCGGAGAGTCATCAAGTGAGGGGGAGTCGGACGAAGAAGAACTCGTTGAGGCATATCAACAACTTCTTATGGAATCAAAGAAGATGGCCAAGCATATCAAGAAGTTGAGGATGCAACGACTTGAGAATCAAGAGGAGAATCATGCTTTAAAGATAAAACTTCATGATCTCGAGGAGGAACAAGGACGTTTATTGAATAACAATAAAATCCTCCAAGAAAAGCTAAACCAATCGGAGACAAACGCTAAATCATATATGGACAAGATTGGCTTTCTAGAAAAGCAGTTTGAGGAAATTCATGTCACCAACCAAGCTTTGACCAAGCAAGTTCATCAACTCAAATCCGACATACAAAGGCTTTCAACCGGTTTCAAAAACTTTGACGGTATGTCCGGATTAGGTCAAACAAGCAAGGTTGGTTTGGGTTTTAAAAAGGATCAAACTGTGCATGCTTCAAGTTCCACATTCAAATTGAAAGGAAGAACATGTCACTTATGTGGACTTGAAGGACATTTGGTGAAGAATTGCCCGAAAAAGAGAAAGAAAAATTCTTCGGCAACTTCATCTACGGAGCGAACTCAACGGAATCAAAAGACACATCAAGTCAAAGGAGTTCACTCAACCCACCAAAGGTCCGAGCCACAATATCAATCATACAAGTGGATCATTACGAGGCAAAGACCTAAGGTGGACCAACAGTCAAAGCGGACAACCCCCGGCCACAACGAATCAAGACAACCCAAAATCCAGCGATTTTGGATACGGAAAGGTGATATCTTTCCTTGTCTTAAGTTCTAAATAGCTTATGACTGTATGTAATGCTTTGATTGGTTTTCCCTTCATATCTTTCTTAATCTTTGCATTACATGCTTTTCAATGCTCTTCGTCTTTATACTTTGTTTTTGAACAAAAGGTTTTTTAACGAACAAGTGCATTGAATGTAAAGGGTTTTCACTTTCAATCACTCCAATTTAATTTTATTTGGATTATCAACTTTACTCCATAATCATAATCTTGAAGATACTTCATTATAGGAGTTTTTGATATTATAAGCATCAAATTTTAGAAATCATGTGTGATCTTTAGATGCTTAATCTATCTCGGTTGTGTGAATTCATTGTGATAAACGTGAGACAACCGATTGATTGAAATTTGGGATTTAATTCTTTCACGTAAGAGATTGTATTCTTACAAGGGTAAATAAATGAATTTTTAAAAGATGTGGAAAGAGTTACATCCGAAAGGAGTGTGAAAACTACCACCACATGTTGGAAAGAGTTGCCACCCCGGTCGTCCGGTCTGTGTGTGAAGCTACCACATGTTTTGATGCTTGAAAAATATTTCTTGAAATTTTTAGTTGAAGCATTTGGAGATTTATATGCAAAGCTCTTATATTTTGAACAATCTCCTGGTTGGTATAAGGTGGGATAGTTGAAAGATGCTCAAAGAGCCACCCTTAGGTATTTTAGTGCTTATCTCAAATTTGAAAGGGTAAGAAATCAAATTGATGTCATTTGGAAATCTCTGTAAGTCATCTTTGTAAATCCGTTACATCTTGATAGACTTTGGATCTCAAGATTATTTTTGATGACTTGTGTTTGATGAATATAACATGAAAAACGGTTTATAATGTTTTACCTTTATTTTTCATGATTTTGGAGTAAATCTTTTTAATTTTTGTAAAATTAATTGGATTGAATGACATCTATGTGATCTCATATTATTTTCAAGCACTTAAATTGTTTTCTTGATGGAATACAAATCGGTAATTCAATTATTTCAAAATCTGGATTTGTTTCAAGAAATTATTTGATTTTTGCTTTCTGGTACCGGTACGCAATCTGCATTTTTGTTATATACCGGAACTGAGCTTTTATCTCTCTTTCTCCATGAACTAATGTTGTTAGTGATTTCCTTTTGTCTAGTATGTTCACTGTTTGACAATTTGTGACAAAAAGGGGGAGAAGAGAAATGACGGAGATGAGATCATCAAGAGAGGACAAACGAAACAAAAATGGAAAAATGGGGGAGAACGGAAAATGATGATCGTACCACAAAGGGGGAGAACATAGATGCTCAAGAACATGGAGAACATGTTAGAGATGCTCAAGATAGGGGGTGACAAAGAAAGGAATTACATCACTTTAAGACTCCAAGTCCTAAGTCATAGAGTATGTTCTAGGACTGTTTGGTTCAAATGTAATTTTGTATTTATTGGATCTTTCACGCAAAGAAAATCAATGTTTTGGTGATGACATTGAGTTTCGATTTTTTGGTTTAAGATGAGTGACTTGAGCGCTTTTATGTATTTTTGGGTTTTGTCACGAAATTGCCAAAGGGGGAGATTGTTACGGCATTTTGGTGTTGGCATATTTCGTGAGTCAAGTCAGTGAGTTGAGTCGGAGTCTTAAAGGGATCAAATTGTCAATCGGCAATCAAAGACTTAGAGAAGATTCAACAAGAGCTCAAGTTGACACTCAGTGTCTTGAATCTTGAAGATTGAAGTTGAAGAATTGTGGATCAGTTACATCAATCTCAAGAAGAAAGTATTCAAGACGATCAGGTATGTTTAACTAAATAATTGTGGTGATCCGAATACTTTCTTATAGTGTAGAAACACTTGGATGAACTTTTAATTGCATAATAATCAAAAACTGGTGTTCGGACTTGTTCAGGATCCGGATCAGAGCCAACGATCCGGATCCCGAAGGTTGTTGCTTCATACAAGACTTCGATCCGGATCCATGCAATTTCCGATCCGGATCCCGAATGTTAAGTTTTCTGTTTTGTATGAACGATCCGGATCGGGCCTTGCAATCCGGATCCCGAACCCTTGGTTTTCTGGAATCGTCAATCTCGTTACGACGATCCGGATCGCAATAAATCTGATCCGGATCGCCGTCCTGAAAATTTCCAGATAAGGTATGTTTTTGATTCTTATCTCTTTCCAAAGGTTTCTAAACTATAAATAGACACTTAGGGTTTCTCAAAAACGTGGGTGCTATACCGATGATTTTATAAAACTCTTGAGAGCAACCCTAGAGGCTAGGTTTTTATCTTTCTTCTTTATAGCCTCTTTTAGGTCAATTCGATGGTTCTTTCAAGAACATATCTTTTGTCGAATTGATCTAATCTTTGCTTAGAGATTTTTTCTACGGTTCCCCAATGAGAATCTAAGCGAAGGATCACCATCGAAGTCAATATTCTTATCGACTGAGTTTGCGTCGTGGATTCGACGTGGCATCGTGGATTCGGTGTGCTAAAGGCGTTTCGTGGATTCGAAACGTGTGCTCGTGGATTCGAGTGGCGTTCGTGGATTCGAACGTGTGCAGTGGACGTGCAAAATCGGTGGAGCGCGAGGTCCAAGAAATTGAAGGAGGGGTTAAATCCGTGGAGACGGTAATCACCTTGTTATTCTTCTTTTCTTATGGATTGTTATTGCGTGGATATCCAACCGGTCAGCGCAAGGTCCGAAGAAGCTGAAGGAGGGGTTGAGTCCGTGGAGTCGGTAATCACCTTGTTATTCTTCTATTCTTAGTGGATTGTTATTGCGTGTTGGTCCCGTGGTTTTTCTCCTGGATTGGAGTTTCCACGTATATCTCGGTGTGCTGTTTTTATTTTTCGCATTGGTTTTTATTTTGCACTGAGATTGAGTTTTTAAGTATTACACCTATTCACCCCCCCTCTAGTTGTTTGATAGTACCTATTTAGATCCTTGGGGATCCAAAAACCAACAGAAAACTCCAATCCGGAGTAAAAAACCACGGGACCGATAACACGGTGAAATCCACTAGAATTAACACACGTACAAGGTGATTTACCGTACACACTTACGACTCAACCTTTTCCATACGCTCCTAGTAGATCTTCTCCGCTCGCTCCGCAACGCTGCTCGAATCCACGATTAGCGTCCAACGCCGAATCCACGGCGTCCAACGTCGAGTCCACGACGTCCGACCGAATCCACGGTCTTCACCCAGTAGCACGTCTCGAATCCACGAACGTACCTCGCTCCGAATCCACGAGAGTGGTTGCACCTTGAATCCACAAGGCCACGCGAGTCCACGCGCCGATTTTGGGGAATTCGTTATTTTTTGGGTGGTGATGATCCGCCGAATACTTAGATTAGAAATAAATCGGAAATACCATCTAAGTATTCATTGATTTGATTCTACTCAAAATCTGAGTATGAAAACCTAGAATCAAATCAATCAATATAGATGAAGAAACATAGGATTAAATCTATTGATTTCCTTTCTTCTCTATGGGTGGATTTTTCTATTTTTGACCGTATTTGGATTACCCTAAAAAATGAATCGTAGGGTCTATTTATAGGTTAGAAACCGTTGGAAGAAGATAAGAATCAAAAACTAACCATTTCTGGAATTTTTCAGGACGATAGTCCGGACTGGAGTTGGCGGTCCGGACTGTCTCAGCGAAACAGACAATTTCCAGAAAAGACGACATTCGGGGTCCGGACTGAAATCCACGGTCCGGACTGTTCATGCTTTTCTTACAAATTCCACGTTCGGGGTCCGGACTGAAATTCCCAGGGTCCGGACTGGAATTATGCATGAACTAACCTATGTTCGGGGTCCGGACTGTAAAGCCCGATCCGGACTCTGAACATATGGAATGTCCAGTTTTTGATTTTTATGCAATAAAAAATTCATCCAAGTGTTTCTACACTATAAGAAGTATTCGGATCATCAAACTTATTTAATTAAACGTACCTGATCCTTTTGAATTCTTCTTACTTGAGATTGAGGTATACGATCCAACTTTTCCATCTTCAATCTTCAAGACTTAACCGATTTCACGAAATACGCCAACTCAAATTCCGTAACAACCCGAAGTAGGGTGCGTGGACCGGGTGCAGGGTACACGTGTCGGCACGTGATTGGTTGGCTCATCGGGCGCGGCGCACGGGAGCGCGGGACCCCGCCTCGGGCGCGTGCGTGGCAGCGGCGCCTGGCCGCACGTGTGACCGTGACCACTGTGCAGGCCAGGTGGCGCCCTGCCATTGGCGGGCGCCACCTACTCGTTTGACCGGGGGAGGCGCCACACGGCGGCAGCACGCGCGCCCCGCACAGCTGTTCGCTGTGCGGGACACGCGTCGGCCCCCGGGAGGGCCACGTGGCCGCTCCCGGTACACCCCGCACAGCTGTTTGCTGTGCGGGTGACGTGGCAGCCCCAGGGCATTTCGGACGCTTGGCCGCGGTCTGTTGCTTCGCCGGTTTCGGGCGCCCGAAACCTGGTCCAGCGCCCGAAATCGGGGACATGAGGGTCATTTTCCCAATTGTTTGGGTGGGCCTATATATAGCCCAAACTCACTTCACAGTGGGTTTTTTTTCACTGATTTCGGCCTTTTCTCTCTTGGGCTTCTTCAGAGGACTTCACCCCCACGCTGTGCTGCATCCTTCTGCAGAGTTTGGAGATTTTATGTGGCACGGTTTTTGAGATTCCCATTTTCCGTCGCGTTTCGGTGCACGTGCTCTCCCGGCCTACTCCGACCTTCTTTTCGAGCGATTTCTTCGCCGTTGGATCCGCGATAGGTAAGGCTACGATTTTGGTGTTTTTCACTTTTCCTTGTTTCGCGCATTTCGAGGAGTTTCTCCATGCTCACTGAGGACCTTGTTTACTATTTGGATTTTTGAGGGCAGCGGATTGATTCGAGGAGATCTCCGCGCTCGAGCGTCGGATCAAAGCGAGCCTATAAACTTTTTCATCTACTCGACACGAGGATCATCACAGTATTTTTCTTGGATTTTTCCGAGACCTTCCCAGAGGTATACATTTTTCCTTTTTATCTGTGCGAGAGTTTACAGTTGTATGGTTGTGAGATTTTGCGCACCGGTACTGTGGAATTTGTAACTTGGCCTACGGTGCTCGGAATTGGGCGTGCAGGTACTTGTTTCGAAGGTATCGACGTGAGGATCGCTGTGGTATTTTTATCAGAATTTTTGGAGCCCTGTCTGTAGGTGAAAAATTGACATCTTTACGGCTGAAATTTCAGATTGTAATACTTGGTTAAATTTTGGGATTAAAGTGTAATTTTAGCCTTGTGTTGCACCCAGGAGGGATTGCGGATCGTGCTGGACCCTTTGGACTTAGAGTTGTTGTTCTCTTGGTATTCTTTTTAGCTGTGGGATTTTGGACAGTTCAGCTCTTCAGGTGGGTGGCCATATCTTCAAGATCTACGGATTGCTTATTAATTCTATATGTGTAGGAACTTGCATGATTAGAATAGTATATTGATAGTGTGTTAGTCGGTGAAAAATTGATGTTCCTGTTGTATTCAGATGATCATGTGATATGTTATCTTTCCTACATCCTGTTAATTATTGTTATCTTGGAACTTGACCTAGCACCCTCGCCATATGCAGCATGTTCAGCCAGACTGTAGAAAACTCCAACTTGGGCTAGGTTTTTACTGCTCTAGACATCCCCACATCATTGTTCTATACTGCACTCTGGACTTAGAGTTTTCCTCGCCCGAGTAGTGGGCCGAGAGGTCGGGTTGTTGTGGGATGCATTTACACTCGTGTCTGGGGACCGAGTGGAGTCTGATAGCAGTCTGTAGATCAGGGTTCTTTGGGAGCCGTCAGAGTGACATTGGGTCTCGGCTGTGTAGTTTTCCAGCCTGTGAGAGAGACAGTGTTTTGTTTTTATACTTTACTCGTTGGGGTCGCGCCCCTCGAGAGCCACTCCGGAGTTGGGCCTGATACTTCTATCGCAACTTGTCGATGCATTGTCCCTCTGGCTGGGCCAGTTTTGGCAGTCACGGACACCGTCCCTTTGGCTGGGCCAGTTTTGGCAGTCACGGACGCCCTACGTAAGTCCGGTCCTCCGAGATGTAACGGCAGTAGATAGGCGCAGGTTTGACTGGACCCGAGGAGGCAGTCAGTTTAGATTGGGTGATCTGAGTCGAGAGCTAGTTGTAGCATTGTGTTCTTTCTGTTCCACTCTTGAGCATCTAGATAGAAGCATAGTAGCTGTAGAGTTTACTTTTCCAGCTTTTCCTTACAGCACTGCATATGTCAGTTTAGATTGGGCAGACCGTCGGGCTTGTTGGCGGCACCCACTGAGAACTACTGTGGGATGTAGTTCTCACACCCGTCGTGGGGTCTTTTCCCCAGGGACTTCTACTCCTGTTCCTGTTGCACCTGTTGCTGATCCGGCTGATCGAGGTAAGGGAGTCACGAGATAGATCCCTACCAGTTGTCGTCCTGAGAGTAGATGTACCCCCTTACATTTTGAGAGTTCATGTTGAGTGATCATGTAGTGAGGATTGAGTTGTACTCTTCTTTGTTTTGAGAGATATATGTATTTTGGTGAGGACTTGGGATGTATATTTCTAGAGTTGTATTTATTTTATTCTGCATTTACCTTTCAGCTCTGATATCTGTATAGTATAGATAATCTTTTGCAGGTTAGACGCTACGTCTATACGGGGCTTCCCGTATGGGCGGCGGATCTGTTGGCGAGCCCGGGTCGCAGTTTCGACCCGGGGCGCGACATAGGCTTACTTGTAATTGGTCCTTGTAACCACCCCCTTCGAGCAATACAATTTCCAAATCGGCTGTTCGACCGTGTCAAATCCCTTGCTTCCAAATTCCAGTTCAGCTCATCTAGGCCGAACTCTGTCCAGAGTTTGATTGAGAAGAATCCAGCCGAGCGGATCCTTTCTTGGCCAGATCGCTTGATCCCTTTTGGCACGCGGCGCATCACATTCGGAGGGTCAACTCGAGGGCCGATCACGGACCTCACCCGATTAACGGTCAGCGCAACATTTCGGCCCTAACAATATATTTTTTAAAGTCCTATTTAAAAATATAAAGAATATAACTCCATATGCTTTTTCTATATGCTTTTATTTCGACTCCGTTGAAAATTGCGTGCCAAGGTGTACGTAAACATTGGTTGCTGGCAAAAACATCTGGTGTGAGTAGGGGTGTAATGTGGGCCGTGCCGGGCCGGCATGACCCACATTTTTTGTGTCGAAACGGGCTAGGGGTCAGTCCGGATTCAAATCCGGGCTGCGCCGGGTTAGAGCTACTAAGCATCCGGCCCAGCACGACCCTCCGGCCCGGAAGACACGGGCTGTGCTTCGGGACGGCCTCTTAATTTTTTTTTTTTTTTGAAAAAATATATAAAATTTAAAAATATAAATAATAAATTATTTTTATTTAATTTTATATATTGATAAAAATGTAAAATTTATAAAATAACAAATTTTTAAATTTTTAAAAAATTATTTATAAATTTTTATTTTAAAAAATAAATTTGGAAAAAGGATTTGTTTCAATAATCATAAAATTTTGATCAATTGAATCAAAACCATATCTCCCAAAATTTGCCCTGGGGACTTTAGGAGGAGGGCTCATGAGGAGAAGGGCCAAGAGCTCTTATCCCCATGAGTTGATCGTAAAGCCCAAGGCAAGTTGCCTGGGGCCTTGGCGTTCGGGCCGTGCTGGTCCGGCTAGCACGGCCCATACAGGCTAGGCCGTGCTGAGCTGGGCCGTGCCGGGGCCGCAGGCCTGCACCTCCGCCCGGCACGGCTCAAGCTCAAGCTCGCCACGGGCCGTGCTGTGCCGGATCGACGAGCCATAAAAAGATGGCCTAGTATGGCTCGAATAATCGAAATGGACCGATCCGGTGCTACAGTAGTAACCAAACTTGGCCACGGCCAGTCCAAAGTCGTGCCGGGCCGCTCAGCTGTTTTACACCCTTAGGTGTGAGTTAGGGAGAGCATAATAAACTATAAACAAAGAGAAATTAACATGTCACCAGAGAATCCGTGTTTGCTGTTTGGGACTTGCAGATTGTTTTGATGGCCACCCTATTTTTGCGGGAGGTTGCCTTGTTCGATTCACGCTACCGTTTCTGCTCTGCGTCCATCCCCTTTGGCGATGGCTTTCTTTCCTCCGAACCATTTCCTGCAGCCGCAGCCGCCGCCGCCGCCGCCGCCGTCTCCCTTTAGGTGCGCAATTCGCTACTCCAATTATCTCCACCTTGTCGTCCTCGCTATCTCTCTTTCCTCTGTCCTCCTCCTTTCCGTCAATGTTTAACGAGCAAGGTGAAATCAGGAATGTCGTGCCTGTTGTTGGCGAGATCTCCGCTCCGATCGCGTTCTTCAATCCCGCGAGCTTCCAAGATCACACGCAACCTTCGTGTACTATCGATTGTTCCCTTATCCTCTTCCTATCTTTTGTCGCCCAAAATTTCTAGGGTTTTTTTTACTTCCATGACCCCCAATTCTTCTTGGAATTCTTGATGGTGGTAGTGTTTAACGCCGTTGGTCTCGGCCCGGGCCCAGTCATGGCCGCAGCAGATGTGGGATCGAACGGTGGATGGGAGCTGAGTAGGAAGAGGCCCAAGGAGGAGAACTCGCAGATCTCGTCCATTGATTTCCTGCAGACGGGGTCGGTGTCCACCGGGCTGGGGTTATCCCTAGAAGACCGGCGTGTGGCAGCATCTTCCGGTGAGTCGCCCCTTCTCCTCCTTCCCATGATTGATGAGGACATCGGCCGAGAGGTCCAGCGAATGGACGCAGAGATGGATCGTTTCATCAAGGCCCAGGTCAGGCTTTCTCTCGTTTCAGCTCTTTTGATTGTTGTGATTTTTTAATCTTTGATTCAATTACAAAGTGCTATACTTGTAGCGGTAGAGACCATTCTGATGTGAAATCACCTATAAATGGATTTAACTATGAGGGTTTGGTGGGGACTAAACTCAGAGCCTCACAGTGATTTAGTGCTTGTCATGCCTTGAGCCCGCAACGGAAGCATTTATTTGAACAGACCTGCAGAACGGACAGCATTTTTCCTGCCTGCCTAGGACGTTACAATCTGTATCTACATTACATTCTAACCAGGAATAATATATACTAGTGAAGTACCCGCGCTTTGCGGCGGATAGATATTATTGATATAAAAATTTTTTTTAAACATCAAATAAAGACAAACGTATAATATAAGTGTATTGTTTGTACTGTAAATAAGTAAATTATTTTGAAATTTAAAAATTAAACTACTGTAAATAATAAATAACTGTAATGATTTTTATGTAGATATGTAGACATCCATATTACCCGTGTCATCTAAATTTTCTATTACGAATTTAAAAAAAGAATAAAAAATAAAAATTTGAATAAAAAAAAAAAGCTCATGAAATCTTGTAGCATGTTATCTCATCAAATTTATATCGCTTATGATCCTATATTGATTTGATTTAATTCAATCCGTCATTATCGCCTATTATCAAAAAAAAAAGTTGAGTTTATTCAATTTCCTTTATAGTTTGTTGAATAATAATAATAATAATAATAATAATAATAATAATAATAATAATAATAATAATAATAAAAAGATAATATTATAAAGGCAAAGAATAAACTCAAAACTTTTTCTTCGCTGGAGGCACCTTCAACCTCTGCTTGAGGATCCTCCCCTGCCGCTAGATCCACACCACCTTCGACCACTTTACGAAGCAGGTGAGGTCTCTCTTCAGCGGTAGGGCCCTGCCGATCCAAAATTGCTTCGGTCTACTCTCGAACAACGGATTCACAACCTTCTCCTGTAGAATTCGCATCAAAACCACAAAATGTATCATCATCTAGGACAAGAAAAAAAAAAAATACTAATAAATTCTTAAAATAAGATGATAATGTAGACCAATATTGTCTTCTTATTTACCGCGACCGATGCCTTCCCACATCTCTTCGGAGCTTGTCAAATTCAAATTCATGGTAACCTATTAAACCCTAAAATACCAAAATTGCCACAAATTAAACAAAAAATGAATGTTTTATTTGATAAATTTAAAGAAGCAACGATTTTAAGCGAGAAATTATGAAAAAAAATTTAGATCAATGATTACGACGCAAAAAGAAATTTAGGGATCGGAGGAGGAGGAGAAGGAGGAGCAGGAGATCGTACCATGATGCCACTTCAAGCGGAGACGAAAAAATTCCCATTATTAAAGAAGAACAAAAAAAGAGGGTAGGAGGAATAAGAGATCATAACGCCGCTTTGAATAGAGCAAGAATTTCGAAGGTTACGGGAGATGCGAAGAGCAAGAGTTTCGGAAGTTACGGGAGTTGCGGAGACAAAGAGATTCTCATTATTAACGTCACTTCGAGTAGAGTAAGAGTTTCAAGGGTTACGGGAGATGTGGAGACAAAGAGATTCTCATTATTGTGGGAAGGAAATGTTGCCACGTGTAAGAAAATAAGAGAAATAATAGAGAGGTATAGATGGATTGCATAAGGAAAATATTAATTTGACATAAGAATTAAAACTTCTATTACACCATTTCCATTTCATACATTGTTTCCGAATACAACTCAAAATATTACATTACAATTTTCTTTTTCCTTTCCGTACAATTCCAAAATGGTTCATCTATAAATATAGTTCCCAGTAGGAATGGCCATCCAAGGGAAGAGCTCAAAGAGGCAACATAAGTATTGTGTATATATATGTATACATATATATACTTATATATGGAGCTAGGCTGGAATACTATCAATAGCAAACGGGTTTTGTTGCCACCCATTTGTTTTCGATGATGGAGCTTCCAAAATGACGATCGACACCATTAAATATGATTTAGACCATTTAAACTATCTGAAAATTAAATTTTATACTTTTTTGATATTCTTTTCTTGTTTATCAAGTGGATACAAAAATAAATGGCTGAAAATTAATATCCTTTAAAAAGTGATGATAGAAGTCTTGTAATCAAGATCAAGAGTATAGATCTTGTTTTAAATAGTTTAAAGAAATTTTTAACCAGAATTCAATTAATTTAGAATTCTTTACACCGTTAAACTAGCAAAAGACTCATATCTTTCATTAAAATTACAAATTTTACAACCCTTTGATCATTAGGTCAATAATGTCGAAAAGATTTGAAATTTAATTTCTAGATACTTCCAGTGGTTTATATCAAATTTAACGGTGTCGATCATCGTTTTGGAAGCTCCATCATCGAAAACAAATGGGTGGCAACGGAGACCGTTTGCTGTTGATAGCATTCTAGCTCAACTCCATATATATGTATCAAGGATTTAAGTGTCGTGGCACCAGGTCGTGCCGAAAACTTGCCGGCATGGTACGTCATAGTGAGTGCCGAGCCGTGCCAATGAGTGCCGGTCACAAAAAATACATGTGTGCCGACATATAATGGCATGAAATATTTATTTTCTATAGCAACAAAATTTTCTAATTACTTATTATGTATTATCAAATATTTCAAACTTTATTGAGAAAATTACTTAGTAATTTTTTTTAAAAAAGGTTTTGAATTGTGCCATCGGCACGGGGTCTGTTTCGTGCCGGTATCTTGTTGGCACGATACAACACGGTGGATACGGCCCATGCCGATGGATACTTAAATCCTTGATATGTATACATATGTACATATATACATACATATATACATATGTATATATTTGTATATATACATACATACATATACATGTATTATATGTATGTATACATATAATACATGTATATGTATGCATGTATATATTTGTATGTATACATGCATACATATACATGTATTATATGTATATATAATACATGTATATGTATGCATGTATACATACAAATATATACATGCATACATATACATGTATATGTATGTATGTATACATGTATATGTATGTATACATGTATATATATGTATATGTATGTATACATGTATATACATGTATACATACATATACATGTATACATACATACATATACATGTATATGTATGCATGTATATATTTGTATGTATATATACATGTATATGTATATGTATGTATACATACATATACATGTATACATACATACATATACATGTATATGTATGCATGTATATATTTGTATGTATATACTTGTATCATACAGACATATACATACATACATATACATGTATACATACGTATGTATATACTTGTATTATATGTATACATACATATACATGTATACATAAACGTACATGTACATGTATGTATATGTACATGTACATGTACATATGTACATGTATGTATACATACATATACATATATATGTATATATTTATATATATGTATATGTATATGTATATGTATGTGTACATGTATATGTATGTATGTATACAGGGTTATTTACAGATCTAACCTCCCTAACAAAGTTTTTTATAAAAATAGGGCTCCTAAAAAATTATTTGTAGAAATAGGCCTGGGGACGTTTGGGTACCTAGCGGTGAATGATTCACCGCATTTAGAGGTTTTAATATAATCTTACAAAAGCGGTGAACGATTCACCGCTTTTGAAAGCGGTGAATGGTTCACCGCTTTTATCCCTTTCACTCCCACAACACTTATATTTTTGTAAAAAAAAACCATCAATACATATTGTGAATTTTTCATACATTTCAATTACAATATTTGACAACAAAAATATCAATCACATCATAACAAGGAATATATCAATCACATAACAACAACAAAAATATCAATCACATCACAACAACAAAAATATCGATCATAACATCAAATGCTCTGAATGTCAATCACAACATCAAATGCTCTGAATGTCCTTAACATCAATTATAAATGTCCGAACTATAAATAAATGAATATAATAATATCAAAATTATATATGAAAAAAATGAAAAAAGTATCAAAATACCAAGATGTCCTAACAAAATCAACTACTCTCCACGCCCTTGCCATTGTCCACGTTTTCGTCCGCCTCTACCTCCGCGCCCGCTTCCGTGCCGCCAAACCAGTGCTCGAATAGACACATTATCATCATCCTCCATCTCAGGCTGTATAGGCTCAATGCCATGTATCTCATCAATATGCTCGATGGAGATGCCCTCGACAACTACATCTGTCCTCTGCGTGTTAAGTACTGATGACCGCATCCCCTCCCGGGTCTCAGGTACAGGCTCAGTAGAAATATGATCGTGGCGCTGTCGCCTCCGTCGATATGTAATACCAATTGAACTAACATCTGATGTGGATGGAACGTCCGATGGAGGGATCGGCGCAAATGAAGTGTCAAACTGATGTACCTCGGATGTAGATGGGACATCATATAAAGGAAGTGATGCTGACTGGAAATCGAAATGAAGGACGTCTGATGTCGAGGGAACGTCAGAACGATGAATCAGAACGGATGCGGATGGAAAATCGTATGCAGGCGTGGAGGTGGAGGAAATATCATCCAGACAATCAAAATATGGAGGTAGCTCTGGATGCTCTAAATATCCTGAAGCTGCTAATGTGGGGAGTCTCTCTAAGACATTCTCGATGTCCCACCTTATATGTCCTAGAGCGTCCATCAATCCAGACGGCTCTGGAGGATCATCCATCAAATGTCCAAGACTCCTGACAGTACGGCGCGGAGTATCCACCTATAAAAAAACACATATTTATATAAATGATATTTATATAAACGACTACTAATATATAAGGGAAAAAATATTAAATGATCTTGCCAAGGTTCGCTCGATATGCCACCGCGGCAAAAAAGTGAGTGGAAGTCGCTGTACGGGACGAAAAATCCACCTTCTGATATCCCAGTACCACTGCATGTACAAGGAGGTGGCTCGTGCTGGATCTGGGTCGACGAAGGGACTTTGCTCCGCAATATGATCTAGACGATCAACCCATTGTAGAATATAAGAAACATGAAATGCTGCCCAGTTCTCTCCCGATCTATCCTGCGATGTAATCCGCCGTATAGCCTCCACAGGCTCTGGTATATGCTTGGACTAACCCAAACTGGCGGAGAACTCGATCAAGTAGATGTAATTCCACTATGTGGAAGCATATCAAGCAAGTCCTAGCAGGCCATACTGCAGCGGAGCCCTCGAGACAAAAAGGTGGAAGACCATGCAAAATCTCCTTAGTATAAGGAGTCCAAGTAACCTGCAAAGATTAATAAAATTCAATTAATATAAATTTTAAAATTAATCTATATATATGTAATTTAAAAAATTTTTACGTATTTGAGACTCCCGCTGCTGATCAAGCTTGTCCCGATAAAACTATTTAGTCGTTCTGACATTTCCGCGAAAACGTAATCTCATATTCCATCTGCAAAAAAAGATCGATAGGACATTATTATCGCATTACCTAAAATCAATAATGCAAATTATCGTATTAATCACCAAGGCATATATAAACATTTAACATACCGAGAACCTAGCGGACAATCATGAAAAGATCCGGCGGAGCTCCAACTCTGTCGGGACGACCGATATGTAACGCCCAAATCTATAAACAAAAAACAGATGATTAATATACTGGTAAAAAAATTTAGATTATTATATTTCTAATGCGAAAACTAGTGATTTTACCTGTAATAATGTACCGAATGCACAATACTCGACCCTCCCCCTCATCGAGGCATTCCCCAATGCTCGATATTAATGGGCCAAAGTAGCTGCGCCCCAAGCTAGCCCGCCACATAGATCAAAATCCTCAAGTAGCGGTAGCCACTTGAGATGTACTCGATATCAAGTGGGGTTTGGGAATAAGCTGCATCCAATATGAAATAATATATATGCGCGTGCAGCAGCTGCAACCATGGCTGGCGGAGCATCTAATGGGACATGATGAAAATGCTGGAATAACCAATCTATGCGTATCTAACCTGCGAGGGCATCATCTGGCTGCATCCCTAGAAGTCCATGATATATATATATAGCCAGTCGCCAGATGCTCGTCCTATCACAGGCTCGCCAGATAGTCGTATTCCAGCTATAATGGCGACATCGCGCAGCGTCACTGCCATCTCGCCGTGGCGTAAATGGAATGACTCCTTCTCGCGTCTCCATCGCTCCGTCAATGCCTCCAATAGAGCCTGATCTAGCTGAACTCGTCTGAGGCGAGAGACAGAAAAAATCAGCCTGTTGTAGGAGGTCCACCACCCCCGGATGCTCCACCGTCCACGTGTTCAGTTTACGGCCATGCTCTGTAAACTGAACTGGTGCGTACCCCTATATAGTAAATATATTAGATTTAAATTTTATAAAAATATATGGTATGTAGTTTATAAATATATTGTGCATGTATAAATGAAGTTACGTCAGCTCGCACATAGCTCGAACGGTGATTCACCTAGTCTAATAGAACAGAAGGATCAACTGGCCCGACCTCCTCGCGATGGTCCATCTGCAAACAAAGTGTACAAACTATTAGCCATTGATTAGAATGTTGTAATATAACTCAAAAAAATTTAAAATTATAAGTAGACAACCATAAGCAAACAACCTAATACTCTACGTCTACGACTTTCAGTTCTTCTATCTTGATTATTGGGACAAGTACTCCTATAATGTCCCTGTTGTTTACAAATAGAGCATGTAGTCCTTCGCATCCCCTCTCTATCGTCCATGGCATTTCGAATACGTGTGGATTTGGGACGACCTTTCTTCCTTCTTCCTTCTTATTGGCGGTTGGATCAGCGACATCAGTGTATATGATATCTGCAAGGACCCTCAGTCCGCCGTCATGATCCACATCATAGTAGTGAACTTCCGCCACATTATCATCATCCTCATGATCAGCATTATTTTGTTCTTCAACTATTTCTTGTTGCACTTCCATCTGAGTCTGATTTTGTATCCCCTCAAACTCGGTTTTCGCATGATAGGATCCAAAGTCATGTACATCTCCTAATGGATAGGATCCAAAGTCATGCACATTGTGAGAAAACGGATTTCTGTATTTATATTTCATTATTAATCACTCACTATCTAATGATATACAAACATATATGATGAAAATAATTATAATGTATGTTAACTTATATTCTTATGTATCGTTTTGTTGTCCACCAAGTGGAGCGTGCGATCTGGATGTCGTGGCATAGTCACTAGTACGTGGGAGAGGCGGAGGACCGACAACTACATTCGGAACTCCGTACTCTGCAATTGAATAATAAATTAATTTAAACATTTGTTATAACTAAATAATTATATAAAGCCACAATTTGTAATACTAACCTAGATGTATTTGCTCCACCTCTGATGCCATCACGAAATGGTTCTCTTTCAGCCATAGGAGATAATACATCTACGTCTAATTCACTATTTAACATTCTTGAAAAATAACCGTGAGATGCAACCATCCCCTTCTCAATGTAGATTATCAAACACGAACAGTTCCGAGATAATGTCATCATACCACACAATGAGTCATCATCCGTAATTTCGATCACATCATATTGATTTTTTCCTATTGGGTATCGAACTTTAATAATTAGACGATACTCATATCTTCTTATATCGGTAATTCTATACAATTTTCTCTCGAAATTCCTAAATGTAATATTCATTGGGATGCCACTTAATTTCTTACGACCTCTAATATAATGTGGATTATAATCTTGCATAACAAGTCGTTCATTCCAGTGAACACTAATAGCCACATAATTATGAGCCATCATAATTTTTTTTTAAAAAAATTTACAAAATAAATTCAAAAAAAGTTAATATCGTATGATAATTAGATATTATATAATGCATCTAATTATATAATAATTTTGTGAGGAAAGTAACTAACTGAATAGTATGTTGCCCTGATGAATTTACTTAAATAGCCACATAATAGTTGTAAAATTTTCCTAGTTTTATATTTGAGTTTTTTGTGCGTCCTTTCTATCGGCCTGTTCGGAGAACTACTAGAAGTTTCTTTTGGTGGAGAAACCCTCACAACAGCTTTACACCGCAGCAGAAATAGAAGTTTCAGCTTGGTACTGCAAAATTTCTTTCTTCTGATTTGATCTCATATTCTGTTAAGAATCTATGAAGATTCTTTTAAGAGGTGTTCGGTTTTCTAGAAAATTTTTGAAAATAATTTTTTGGCTAGAAAAATTATTTTATCTATTTAATTTTCAAAAAAAAATTATTTTTTAAAAATTGTTCTTTTTTTTTAAAAATTTTACAAAATTGAAACAACACAATTAAACTATATAATTAAACTACTAATTTCCTAAACATCCAATTAACAACCCATCTAATCATATAATAATTTTTTAAAATAATTCAAATAATAAGGTTAATTAATTTTCTAAACCCTAAACACAATAAATTAAACTACTAAATAATAGTGCAGGAGAGAATATACCTGAGGGATTAGAGAGTGTATGATGTTAGCTTGTAAGGAGTAGAGAGAGAGTGAGCTCGAGCTCGAGCTCAAAATGTGCAATGGGAGAGAGAGCTTGCTGCCAGGAGAGAGAGAGAGAGCTCGGTGGAGGTGTGTAGTGTGTGTGAGAGAGAGAGCTCGGTGGAGGTGTGTAGTGTGTGTGTGTGTGTGTGAGAGAGAGAGAGAGAGAGAGAGAGAGAGAGAGAGAGAGAGAGCTCGGTGGAGGTGTGTGGTGTGTGTGTGTGTGAGAGAGAGAGAGAGAGGGTGTTGTGGAGGTTCAGGTTAGAGAGAGAGAGCGGTCTGCGTGGGAAGAAGAAAAAGAAGAAGAGAAGAAGAAGGAGAAGAGTTCGGGTCGGGGTCGGGTAGGGTTAAAGTGATTAAAAGCGGTGAACCATTCACCGCTTTACTAGGATTTTACAAAATTGTAAAATCTTTGAATGCGGTGAATGGTTCACCACATTTAAAAGCGGTGAACCATTCACCGCTTAAGATTATTTTTGTTAAATTTTTTTTACGAGGACTATTTTTACAATTATAAAAATTTATAAGATTATTTCTAAAAAAAAATTCATGTATACATGTATATGTACACATACATACATACATATACATATATATGTATTTATATGTACACATACATACATACATATACATATATATGTATGTATATGTATGTATACATACAAATATATATATATATATATATATATATATATATATATATATATATATATATATATAGAGCTAGGCTCCTATGCTTTCGAAAGTACAGAGGCTTTCATGCTTGTAAGTTGTTTTTAATGATGAGACATCCGATTCGACGATGGGTTCCGTTAAACATGATCTACAGTATTGGAACTATCTAGATACCAAATTTTATAATTTTTTAACTTTATTTGGCTAGTGAACGAGTAGCCTCAAAATGAACGGTTAAAAATAAAAATCTCATAAAAAATAGTGATAAAAGACTCAAATTTCAAATCGAAAGTATTGATCTTATTCTTGATGGTAAGTAGAATTTTCTATTAAAGTTTCACCTTATTTGGATTGTTCTACATCAGTGAACTTGCAAACGTACCACATCGGCCGTTAAAATAGTCATTTTTTAGACCCTTTGATCACTTAGTAAATGATGTCGAAAAATTATGAAATTTAGTTTCCAAATAGTTCTAATAGTGTAGATCATGTCTAACAGAGCCGATCGTCGAATCGGATGTCCTATCATTTTAAACAACTTACAAGCACGTAGGCCTTCGTACTTTCGAAAGCACGGGAGACATACTCTATATATATATATATGTGTGTGTGTGTGTGTGTGTGTGTGTGTATAGTCTAAGCGCATAATCAACTATTATATGCAAATAGAAATAGTTATGCTTATGCCTCACCAATAGGATAAAGAACTTTATACTATATGATTTATTTCATAGTTTTACTCACTAAGTTCCATTATCTTGTCCATGCCACCTGGCTCTAATTATAAGTCAATCACTAGCGGCGGAATCACTGCTTTTGTTTTGACATCTGGGTAGCGGAATCGCCGCTCACCCCAAGCCATAGGTTATTACATAGCATAATCGCCGCTTATCATCTTGGCATTAGGTGGTGGAATCTGTCCACCCCTGACCACAAATCTTTGGATAGTGGAATTGCCGCTCTCATGGTCTCATCAAGGGTGCATATGTTTTACTGTACCTTGTCAACCTTTCTAGTTTTTATGTCATTCATGTCCAAGTGGTGATGCAGCAAATAAATCTTTATTTTATTTTTGAATGCATTTTTTTTTTTTATTTTGTAAGTTCGTGTTTGATTCGAGCCTAAATCGGTTAGTTTTAGTTGATTTGGCTAACCCAAACCCTTTTCTCCCATAAACATAGAAATTATCCCAATAAGACTTTTTGGTTTTCCCAAAATTGTTTCATCTTCTATGGATGACCCTTGGGTGACCGTGTGGTGTTGAAGACGAAAAGATGATAATTTATTATAGGATAGGTTGTTAACACTATAAATACTTGGCTCTTAATGCTTTGAGGAAGATTTGATGAATAGAAATTTCTACTATTGTTCTTTATCCTTGTTGTGGTGTTCTTCTTCCCGGTATGATCATCGACACTTTTTTCTCACACTGAGATCATCTTCTTCCTCAACTTGATCGTTGTTGCTTCTTCCTCGTGGCAAGATTGGCTTATGCTCCTACCCCTCCTCTTCTTTCGGGTTCCTGCGTCCTCTCTTCTTCGCCATTTCTGAAGTTATACTCATGGTGTATCGCCTTCCTCATCGATTGTGGATCTCCCGCAATCGTGTGATCGGTGCACTTTCTTGTATCTTATCTTCTCCCTCATCTCTTGATCTCCCATTATTCCTTTCAATCTAGCCTTTCACCATTACCAACCATTTTTGCCAATACAACCAAATCTAAAAGCTTAAAGTTTGATAAATTGAATTTACATTTTTTTTTGGAACTATTATATGTATTTTCAGTTGGCTGTTTTTATCTCATATATTAAAGGTTTATCACCATCCAGTGTTGCTTCAACTTAATTTTAATTTTCTGTATTGCTGAACTTTTATTGCTTCCTTGCTTTAATTTTATTAAAGTTTGACGGATTTGATAAATTGAACCAAGTTAATTTCAAGGAATACCTTTAAACAAAAATGGAGTTGAAAAATTCAGATTTGGCAACCTCTCGGTTTGCATCAATTGGTATTAGAGCAAGTTCTTTTCGTGGGAACGTTTGTTTTTATCTAAACAATTTTCTTTGGTGCTAAAGTATGTCTTTCTTGTTTTTCTTTTGAAAAAAAAAAAAAAATCACAACTTCATTGATCAACTTGGAAGCATTTGGTAATGGCAAGCAATAACGAAAATCCTCGTGATTGGAGAGAAGCTTATGAGAAACAAGATTTCATGAAAAACGTACAAAATCAAATGAATGACATTCAACAACTTTTGGAAAGGTCAACTATGCAACAACAAAATGAGGTAGAAGATGATTTAGAGAGTGACACTAATTGACAATCAAAATTTGCCTACTAGAAGAAATCCTTTTTTCCAAAATCAAGGAAATATACTTTATTGGGATCAGGTCATTAAAGTAGACGTAAGTGAGTTTGAGGGTAAATTACAACATGAAGAATTTGTGGATTGGTTAGATAAAATAGAACAAATTTTTGAATGGAAAGAACTACCTGATGACAAAAAAGTTAAATTTGTCTCCCTTAAATTCAAAGGTCATACCTTAGTGTGGTGGAAATATGTCTAAAACGATAGGATTAGAAAGGGTAAGGAAAAGATTATCTCGTGGGAAAGAATGAAAGAAAACTTAAAAGGAAAATTTTTACGAACTGATTACCGTCAAATCATTTTTCAAAAATTTCACAATCTTAAGGGTCTAAATCGGTACAAGAATGTACTGAAGAATTTTACATCTTTCAAGCTCATAATGAACTTAAAGAGGACGAAGAACAGTGGATAGCTTGCTATCTAGCCGGTCTTCGAACCCAAATCCAAGACGAGCTAGCCTTTCAACTTTCTATAGGGTAGACATGGCCTATAGTCATGCACTTAAGGCTGAGAATAAACTTAAAAGACAAACCTTTTGTCGGTGAAGTGCAAGTGTGAAGAATACCATAGGAACCAAGCTATCCCAAAGAATGATAGTCAAATCTCTTCAAAATTTGTTCAAGACCTTAGAGGCAAAGGAATTTTAGGTGCTAAACCCGCTGATTCTAACATCATTTGTTATAAATGTATCAAACCGGTACATAAATCCTTTGATTGCCCTTCGAGAAAATTTGATTCTAGAGCCAATCTAATAGAAAATTAGGAGGAAAATGAAAATAGGCAAGAAATTGTAGAACAAGAAAGAAGAATCTCCTGATGCGACTGAAACAAATTTCATGATCCATCCAGTCCTATCAGCCTCTTAAGTCCACTCAAGATAATTGGAAGCGTCATAGCCTTTTTAGAACCACTTGTAGCATAGTGGGTAAGTTTTACTCTCTTGTCATTGATAGTGGGAGTACTGAAAATTGTCTCTAAAGAAATGGTTGATAAACTTAAATTGAAAACTGAAAAACTTGCCCAACCCTACAAAATAGCTTGGTTTAAGGATGGGGATGAGTTTCTTGTAATTGAGCGATGCCTTGTTGAATTTTCTATTGGGAAGACTTATACTGACAAGGTTTGGTGTGATGTTGTTCCGATGGATGTGAGTCATCTATTGCTAGGTAGACCTTGGCAATTTGATCTTAGTATTATACATGATGGTAGGGAGAACACTTATATAGTTACAAAGGACAATAAGAAAGTTAGATTGGTTCCCCTAAATTGCTTACCCAAACCAAAATCTAAACTGGAAAAGCCCCAAAAGCAACCCTTCACTGATGAACAGAAAATGATGGTTTTGAACAAAAGTCAATTCTCTAAAGATCTAACAAAGTTCCCATTGGTATATATTATCTTAGTAAAAGAACATTTAAGAACACCGAAGTTCCGCAAGTTGTTCAATCATTGCTGAATGAGTTATGTGATATCATGCCTCAAGGACTCCCCGATATCCTTCCACCTATGAGAGACAACCAACACTGCATTGATTTTGTACCTAGTGCTAGCTTTCCACACCTAGCCCATTATAGGATGAGTCCCAGTGAACATAAAGAGTTATATAGACAGGTCTCTGAATTTCTGCTAAAAGGTTACATTAAAGAGAGTATGAGCTCTGTCGCGGTGCCTGCCCTTTTGACACCCAAAAAAGATGGAACATGGCGAATGTGTGTTGACAGTCGAGCTGTTAGCAAGATCACCATCAAATATAGGTTTCCTATCCCTTGAATTGATGATATGCTTGACATGCTAGGAGGTACAAAGATATTCTCTAAGATTGACCTTAAGAGCGGATATCATCAAATCCGTATTCGACTTGGAGATGAATGGAACCATAGAAGGATTATATGAGTGGCCGGTTGTGCCATTTGGGCTATCCAATGCTCCCGGTACTTTCATGTGAACCATGAACCAAGTCTTGCGACTATTCATTGGGAGGTTTCTCGTAGTTTATTTCAACGACATTCTGATTTATAGCACAAGTCCTGAAACTCATATAGATCATTTAAGACGAGCTTCAAACTTTGAAAGATAACCACTTATACCTGAATCTTAAGAAGTGTACTTTTCTGACTAATAGCCTTACCTTCTTAAGAAACAAAGTGTCCACCAAGGGAATTAAGGTAGATCTTGTTAAGATAGAAGCAATTCAGAGCTGGCCAACCCTAACGACCATAACCTGAAATCCGAAGTTTTCATGGACTTGCGTCGTTTTATCGGTGTTTCATTCGAAGTTTTAGTTCATTAATTGCACCAATAACTGATTTCCTAAAAGGGGATAAATTCACTTGGACGCCTGAAGCTGAAAAAAGTTTTCAATTGGTTAAGGACGAACTTACAAAGGCTCCAGTACTTGCCTTGCCTGACTTCGAAAAAGTGTTTGAGATTGATTGTGATGCCTCACATATCGGAATTGGAGGCGTACTGTCTCAAGAGAAACATCCTATAGTCTTCTTTAGTGAAAAATTGAACGATGCACGAGGGCGTTACTCCACTTATGATTTTGAATTTACGCGATTGTGCAGGCTTTGAAACATTGGCGACCCTACTTTATTCATCGAGAGTTTATTTTTAATTCGGACCATAAAGCATTGCAATATTTAAATTCTCAAAAGAACTAGAACAAAAAACATGCCAAGTGGACTACACCCTTGTAAGAATACACTTTTCATTTGCGGCATAAACAAGTCATTGCTAATCGTGTCGCTGACGCACTCAGCCGTCGAAACCATTTGCTTGTCACTTCTTTCTTATAGATAGTAGGATATGAGGTTGTAAAGGACCAATATCAAAATGACCCTAACTTTGGTTCTATCCTAAAAAAATGTCCATCTCCTAATAATGATTCACCTTATGAAAATTGTTTGGACGACAGATACCTTTTTAGAAAGTCTAAGTTGCGTATTCCCCAGGGATCGTTAAGAGAGTCATTGATTTAGGATTTGCATAGTAGCGGGCTAGGGGGACATTTTGGGCTAGGGGGACATTTTGGGAGTGCCAAACTTTCGGATTAGTTCAAGCACGGTATTATTGGCCTAACAGGAGTAAGAATATTGAAAGATTAATTCAGCGGTGTAAAACTTGTCAATCATTTAAAGGACAAACTGAAAATACTGACTTGTATACTCCCCTACCTATTTTCACTATGCCTTGGGAAGATATTACCATGGACTTTGTCCAGGGCTTACCCAAGACTACACACCAAGTTGATTCAATTTTTGGGGTTGTTGATCGTTTTACAAAAATTGCTCATTTTATTCCTTGCAAAATAACTTATAATGCATCACATATTGCAAAATTGTTTTTTAATGAAATTGTGCAATTACATGGTACATCTGATAGAGACAATTTGTCAAGTCATTTTTGGAGAACTTTAATGTCAAAGGCAGGAAGCAAATTGAATTTTAGTAGTCCATATCATCCACAAACTGACGGGCATATATAAATAGTAAATCGTTCTTTGGGTAATCTCTTAGCCTATGTTTGGTTGAAGGGATAAAGGAAGAATAAGAGATTTATTTCTCGTATTCTTCCAAACGGTGTTAGAAATTACTATTCTCCTCTTAACGGATTATTCTAGAATAACCCGTTAAGAGAGAAGAATAGTAGTTCTACCCATTGGGTGGAACAAGCTATTCTCAATTTTATTCCTCTACTAATTAAGTTATAAATAAGTATAAAATATAATTAATTAATGCAATTAATTTTTATAATAATTAACTGACTAATCATTTGATTTATTAAATTAATAAATATTTAAGTAATAATTAATTTATTATTTATAATTAATTATCTAATTAAATAATTAACTATTTGATATGCTTATTCAATAATTAACTAATATTTATATTATTTAATTATTTAATATTTTAATTTATTTGATTATTATATTAATTAAAATATAAATGATTATATAATTAATTAATATTAACATATTGTCTTAATTTTTTTAGTTATTCACTAATTAATGTCATTCTTCATCATCTCATATAGTATTTCTAATTAATTTATTTATTAATTTGTTAAAATATTATTTTACTAATATTTAAATACTTATTATTTAGAAAATTTATTTTCGTTTTCAATCATAATTACTTTTATTCCTACTATTCGAACTAAATCATCCAAACACAATTTTTCTTATGTCTCAAATATCTCGATTCTCGTCCAAATACAAAATTTATCTAATTCCTGCCTATCCCAAAAATTATACCTATTCTAAGAATAAACAAGAATAGCTTGTTCTCGAACCAAACGGTACCTTAAGGTGTTTAGCTGTAGAAAAACCAACACTATGGGATTTAATCATACCTCAAGCTGAATTTACTTATAATAGTTCCATAAATTGAACCATTGGAAAATCTCCTCCTGAAGCTTTATATTGCCGTCCTATAGCTCACTGCCTTGACCAAGCACCTATACCTTACCCTGGTAGGGTTAGTGCAGATGCTGAATTTTATCTAAAACAAATTCAAGAGGTGCAAGAACAGGTTCATCAGAGGTTGCGGAATTCCACTTTCAAGTACAAGGAGCCAGCGGATAAACATCGACGAGGTATGACTTTTAATGAAGAAGATAATGTCTTAATCTATTTTAGAAAAGAATGGTTTTTAGCTGGAGGCTATAGTAAATTGAACAAGAAAAAGTATGAGCCATTCAAAATTCTAAAGTAGTTGGGGGCAAACACATATCTAGTTGATCTGCCCTCGGAAGTACCGACATCCCCGATCTTCAATGTCAGCGAGCTGTATTAGTACCATGGAGAGACCCCTTCTACTATAAATATTGATGGCTTGACATCTCGCACCGACACTGAAACACCATCAGACAGGGTGGAGGATATTCACGTCTGTGACACGTCGTGGTAACCATCGCCGATACTGGGTACGTTGGCGTGGACGACCATTGTCTGATAGCAGTTGGATTTTGAGGCGGAGTTCACCAACTTCAAGAGGACTTGTACGAGAGCTATCAGGATGCCATCTCGACGGGGTTGAGATTTCTCCAACCCGGGGAGAACTGATGCAGCAAATAATCTTTATTTTATTTTTGAATGCATTTTTTTTTATTTTGTAAGTTCGTGTTTGATTCGGGCTTAAATTGATTAGTTTTAGTTGATTTGGCTAACCCAAACCCTTTTCTTCCATAAACATAGAAATTATCCCAAAAAGACTTTTCGATTTTCCCAAAATTGCTTCATCTTTTATGCATGACCCTTAGGTGACTATGTGGTGTTGAAGGCAAAAAGACAATAATTTATTATAGGATAGGCTCTTAACACTATAAATACTTGGCTCTTGATGCTTTGAGGGAGATTTGATGAATAGAAAATTTCTACTGTTGTTCTTTATCCTTGCTATAGTGTTCTTCTTCCTGGGACACGATCATCGACGCTTCTTCCTCGTGCCAAGATCTTCTTCCTCAACTTGATTGTTGTCGCTTCTTTCTAGTGGCAAGATCGGCTTCTGCTCCTACCCCTCCTCTTCTTCCGGGGCCCTGCCTCGTCTCTTCTTCCCGATTGCCGAAGTTATACTCGTGGTGTACGGCCCTTCTCGTCGATCGTGGATCCCCCGCAATCGTGTGATCGGTGCACTTTCTTGTATCTTATCTTCACCCTCATCTCCTGATCTCACATTATACCTTTCAACCTAGCTTTCCACCATTACCAACCATTTTTTGCCAAAACAACCAAATCTAAAAGCTTTAAGTCCAATAAAATTGAATTTACCTTTTTATTTAGAACTATTATATGTATTTTCAGTTGCCTGTTTTTATCTCATATATTAAAGGTTTGTGACCATCCAGTGTTGCTTCAACTCAATTTTAATTTTCTGTCTTGTTGAACTTTTATTCCTTTCTTGCTTTAATTTTATTAAAGTTCGACGGAATTGATAAATTGAACCAAGTTTATTTCAAGGAGTACCTTTAAACAAAAACGAAGTTGAATAATTCATATTTGGCAACCTCTCGGTTTGCATCAAGTGGTTATTCTACCCACTATGTTTTCCTATCCTATGTTAAATGACACTATATTCTTAGCATTCACATGTTCAATTTTCTAATGTCTCTAGAGTGTCAACTTACTTTTTGTCCACAACATAGGTATATAAGTATTATACATGCATTTACTTGTACCATGGTAATAATTCATTCTAAGTAGCATTTTTCTCATACATGCACATTTACTTGTTAGACTACCCCTTTAACATGAATCAACTCCCCATAATCTACTCTCTAGGCAGGAGAGGTGATCAAATCGTTTCTGTAGAGCACAACCCACCTCGATTTATCCCTAATTGCTTATAGGCACTTTCAATTAGGTCCTTGTAGCCGAATTTCTCCTATCAGAGCTAATTTGACCAAAAACAGCCAAAATCGGCTCGAATCTTGAAATCAACCTCCGAGACCTTTTCATTCCTCAAAACGAAGTTGTCATGCGAGTTTCTCTAACCTTCAATTAGAGTTCCAAAGGGTCAATATTTTTAAACCCTCAAAACATAAAAATCCTAATTTTTGACCTACGGTTTCCAAAACCACAATAAAACACCATTCCAATGGCAAATCTCTACAATTTGTAACCAAAGATTTAAGTATCCATCGGCACGGTCCGTATCTACGGTGCCGTATCGTGCCAACAAGATACCGTCTCGATACAACCCCCGTGTCGATGGCACAGTTGAAAACCCTATTTTCTTTAAATTACAATATAATTTTCTTAATAAAGTTTAATAAAGTTTAAAAGATTTGATAAAGATACATAATAAGTAATTAAAAATTTTTGTTGCCAAAGAAAATAAATATTTCATGCCATTTTGTGTCGGTACTAGGGGTGGCAATCCAGCTCGCTGTTCGCGAGCCAGCTCGTGTTCGGCTCGAAATGTGCTCGAGATCGAATCGCTCGTTTAGTAAACGAGCCGAACGAGCCGAATTTTTCAGCTCGTTTAATAAACGAGCTGAACACGAGCTGGGGTCAGCTCGCTCGTGTTCGGCTCAATAACAGCTCGAATACATATACATATATATATATATATATATATATACATATATATATATATATATACATATATATATATATATATATATACATATATATATATATATATATACATATATATATATATATATATATATATACATACATATATATATATATATATACATATATATATATAAAATTATAATTATATATATAATATAGATTTTTATTATTTAATTTTTATCCCAACTTAAATATAAAATCTAACTCCGTAATAAAGAGACCAAATTATAAAAAAGCTCATTTATTTATGCTGAGCTAGAATGTTTTTAAAAATATTAAAAATATTTAATCATTGGAATTGACTTTTTGGTCATTGGATCAAAAGTCAACAATAATGATTATTTGTGAACCATTGTGTACGATCCAAATAACTATTAGAAATAATTCAATGGTTAAAAATATTATAATGCCAACACTTTAGTACTTTCAAAAGCACATTGGCCGAACTACATATATATATATATATATATATATATATATATGAGAAATGCTTCTGTAAACTTTACTATTTAGATTTGAGGCCAACCTAATATAAAAAAATCAATTTTTTTGTGAATTTTAATTATTAGATTAAGATTTTAATTTTTTAATTTTCTTTCAACTTTACACCTAATAGTGGGAATGAAAATCTAACTTGTTGTTCGCGAGCCAGCTCGTGTTCGGCTCGTTTATTAACGAGCCGAACACGAGCTGAATTTTTCAGCTCGATATTTAAACAAGCCAGCTCGTGTTCGGCTCGTTGACACGCTTAGTCGGTACGCATGTATTTTTGTGACCGGCACTCATCGGCACTGCTCGGCACACCGTGCCGTACCGTGCCAGCAAGTTTTCAGCACGACCCCATGCCACCGGCACTTAAATCCTTGTTTGTAACGTAGATTAGCCTAGGGTTTGCTAAAAATCCATTTCTAAGGGTTAAATCCAAAACCCTAACTCTAACCCTAAAAACTCACCTTTGCCGCAAGCTCTATACTTCTTCTAGCTCCAAGAAGCTTGTTCTCCACTCCAAGAGGCTTTTTCCAAGATTGATTCTCCAAATCTCCAAGTATTGGAGAGATCTCTAGAATGAGGGAGGAGAAGAGAGTTGAGAGGAAGAGATGGAGAGCGCTCTCTCTCTTTCTTGTGTGTGCATGGTTCAGGGAGAAAGGGGGCTGAGTGCCCTTATATAAAGGGATGCAACAATTGCAACTAATTTCTCCAAACTCAACTAACTACAAACAACCAAAACTGGCATTTTGTAATATTGAGTATCGGTACTCGGGTTCCAGTAATGGTACCCTCAATCTAGTTCTGCAAAATCCGAATGATGGTTTTTGTGGTTTTCTACTGCGTACCGGTACTCACCTGAATCAGTACCAGTACTCAATGAATCTGTACTGGTACTCGGGAAGAGTTATGCCAAACCCAAGCATGGGTTCCTTCTTTGCGTAACTGAGTACCTTTACCCTAGCCTTAGTTCCAGTACTCAATGTAAATTCTGTACTTTTAACAGATTTGACTTTTTAGAGTCCGTTTCGCGCCAAGTTTGTGTTGAAAATACTAAAATACTCCCGAAACTTCGCTGGGGCTACTCAAATAGCTTCCAAAGCTGCTCACCACTAGAACTCCGCTATTTGCAGAAATTCAGTGCACTACAGTGTTAGCTCTAATATTATGTTTGCCTAAAAGACCAATCTGATATGAAAAGGCCCGCGAGTACACTTAATAGTATTAAATTTTATTGTAATGAATTTGCTCCTGCAGCTAAACCTGCTTTTAGGCTTGTGCTGGTTCACTGGTTGGCAGTTTGATAATTTTGTGCTCTTATGAGTGACAGGATTGGGAAAAAAAAAGAAATAAGTTCCTATATGCTCCTACTATGCATTTTTTGGGTCCTTTGTAGTATGTAGATTGTTGAATTAAGAATGTCACTCTTCTTTGCTTTTTGAATCATACCTTCATTCTTTTCCTGTTATTATTTAAACTTCTATCAAGACATGCAACACTTCTCCAGTTGTGTTTTAGGAGATTCTGTACGAAGGAAAGAGATAAAAGGATTTGCAAGATCTTGAAATTGTATATTTAGGCTTCATATGTATGCCACCTTGAAGATGCTGAGGAATGGAGTGCTTCTGGAGTCACCATGTAACTGGGGATGTATATGTTAGGAGCCTTACCAGGTGGAGGATCAAAAACTTTTTTCCAGGACAACACCTTTGACCTCTTATTTTACAGCCTACTTTTTTTATCTTGTAATTTAAACTTATGTTGATCAGTTTTGTTTCATTTTCTTCGAACATATTACATAATTGAGGACTTGCATCAAAACCTTTGTTCCACATACATAAAAACGAGATAGGAATGCAATACAACAAGAATAAGGCAATACAACAACCTCAAAAAAATATTAGGATACAACACGAGGATATGGTAATTTTTTTATTTTTTTCTATACAACATGAGGATATGGTAAAATATTATTTTCTAACATCATATATATATATATATATATATATATATATATATATATAGCGTAGGGCTACTATACTCTTATTAGTATAAACCCCTTTGTACTCATAACTTTTTCACCCTTGGATGAAGGAATGTGCGGTTAGGATGATAGTGGTCCCCCTGGGGTTTACTAGGTTGTTGGAGAAATAGTAAAAATCTTAGGAACTACTATAATCCTAACCGAACATTCCTTCATCCAAGGGATGAAAACTTATGAGTACAAAAAATTTTTACTCATAAGAGTATAGTAGCCGGACCCTATATATATATATATATATATATATATATATTTGTAAGCATGATTACCGGATGAACCACACGTCGACAAGTGGCAACATCTAAACTATATTTTTAGTTCATTAATTACATTAATTAATTTATAATTTATAAATAAGTTTATTTTATTTAGGTGATTTAAATTCACTATTAAATACATAATATGTAATTAGTACCCTAATTTATTATATTCAACCACACGTCGATAAGTGGCAAAATCTAAACTAGTGTAGGGACCCGCGCGATGGGGCGGGTAAAATTTTTTTAGTAAAAATTTACAGATTGAATAAATAAATATAAACGTAAAGAAGAAACCAAAGGATATAACCATATTTGATTATATTTTATAATATGAAAAACACATTAAAGACTTAATGGAATTACAACTAAACGGAAAATAATGAAAGAAACCGAAAAGAAAGAAAGAACAATAGGAGAAGAAAAATTATTACACAGATATTCTGAAGAAATATTTGGAATATTGTGAGGAAAAGATAACAAATAATAAAAGGCACACTGTAGAGACTCAAATTCACATACCAAAAATTGAAGTGAAGCCAAATTGTGTATCGTGGGTGGACGTATCAAACCGAAATAAGATCTAAGATTGACATCTTGATAGATTTAGTTTTCTCCAGTTTCCCTACTTTTCGAAACTGGATAGTTTTCGAAATCTGGCATCTCGCATTGATTTGTGTGATTTTTTTTTTGTTTGGCAAGTCATTGAGGAAGTTTCATTGCATGCATAGTGTTTAGGGTTTAAACAAAGAAAGGTAACTCCTCAAGAAAGAGGAATAGGCGAAGAAATGTAACAGACCAAGAAAGAGGTAGAAGTGGTGGATCGGTTCAAACAAAGAAAGGAAAACAAAGAGGCAGTGGTTCGGTTTAAGCAAGGAAAGGAAGATGAAGAGGTGGTGGCTCAATTCAAGCAAAAAGAGATGGAAATATATGGAGCAGTTGGGCCGGTTCGGCCTAATGCAACAAGTGTGATCTGGTTCGGTTTAAATAAAGAAATATGGAATCATGGTCCATAGGTGTAACCCGGTTTGGTTCAAGCAAAGAAAGAAGGATGCAGCAGGTGTGATCCGATTCGGTTCAAGTATAGAAAGGGAACATGTGGAGGATTTGAGCCGGTTCGGTTCAAGCAAAGAAAGAAAAATATGTGCAGGACTTGAGCTGGTTCGGCGTGTATCCCGGTTTGATTCAATCAAACAAAGAAGGAAACACAACAGACAGTTTGGGTCAAGCAAAGAAAAAGGAAAACATGCGGAGGACTAGAGCCGGCTCAACAAAAAAAGAGAAACATCTGGAGGACTTGAGTCGGTTTATAATTCCAAATGAAGGAAATGTTGCCACGTGGCAAAAAATAGAGGGAATAATATATAGGTATAGATTGTTAGTTCATTTATTACTATAATTAATTTATAATTTATAAATATGTTTATTTTATTTAGGTGATTTAAATTCACCATTAAATACATAATATGCAACTAATACCCTAATTTATTATATTCAATAATTTTATTTGTGTAAGATAAAAGTATGAAATTTCATGATGACCTTTCATTTCTACTAGTATAGAACCTGCGCTACGCTGCGGATAAATAAATTATGATTAATTTATAATAATATTTGTACTAAAATAAAATTTAAAATATTTATATTTAAACAACATACGGTATTAAAGTTAACAATTATAAATATAATTCAATGGTAATGTCAATCATGAGGTATAAAATAATTTTTAACTCTTAATTATTCATAATTTTTTTTGAACAGATAAATAAACGATACTTATATAAGTGACTTTAAATTTTTAGCATAATTAATTATGTAAGAAAAAATGCAAAATACAAAATATATATATATATATATATATAGATAATTTTATTAATAAAAATATTTTCTAGATTATATTATAAAAATATGCGTAGTAATCTATCCACTTTTTTTTAATAAAAATATTTTATAGGGTACATTTTAAAGTATGCGTAGTAATCCACCTATTTTTTTTTTTGTGCTCTCTTGCTCGTGATGCAAGAGGGAGAATGGGGTGTTCTTTCCTGCTCGCGAAGCAAGAGGGAGATGAGGTGTTCTTTCTTGCTCGGGAAGCAAGAGGGAGATGGGGGTGATAAGCAATGGCCTCGTCTTGGGCGGTGGCGGTGGCGGTGGCGGAGGCTTGAGGCGACGGCGACGATGACGGTGACAGCTTGAGTCTTGGACGCCGGCTGTGACACCTTGGGCGTGGCGGTGACCTGAGGTATAGGCGACGGCGGCAGCTCGAGGCTTGGGCGATGACGGTGACGCCTTGGACAGCGATGGCGGCGGTTGCTACACGACGGCGGCGGATACGATGGCAGCGATGGCTTATCGACGAAAGGCGCACTGCCATTATTCTTTTTCACTCTTTATTAATTTTTTTTTTTACTCTAATATTAAAAATTTCTTAATTTATACAAAATAATAATAATAATAATTCTAAGATCTCCGAAACTTTAAATTTGGTAGGAAAAAATTACAGCTAACAGAGGACAAAGTCTAAAATATCTAAAAAAAAAGAAAAAAAAAAGCAGTGTTGAAATCAAATAAACAAAACACTTAGCATGAAATATATTCGCAGATTGATCAATTTTATATAAGAAATGGAGCAAGAAGAATATAGAATTTTTTTTAACTATAAATAAGTTATACAAAATATAATAGTTCTGTTAGTAAAAAATATTTTATTAGGTATATTTTTTTGCAAGTAAGTAAAAAAGAAAATTCTGCTCCTTGTTTTTTTGCGTACACTTTATTATGATCCCAAGTAACAAAGGAATTCCACTTTTTTTTTTTTTTGGCCTTTCTTGCTATCAAACCATTTTTGCTCTTTTCTTGCTCTCAAAGCAATGGAAGTGGTTGGGCTTTGACCTCGGATTCAGCGTCGGCAGCGGTGGGCACGGTGGAGGCGGCGGCTTCGGGCGATGACAGCGGTGGCAGCTGCGAAACGTAGTGGGAGCGGCAGCTTGGGCGGCAGGATCGGCAGCTTCGGAGGCGGACGTGGATGGTGGTGGCGACAACGATGGACACGATAGTAGTGCCAGCTTGAGCGTCAATCGCAGCGAATAGGAAAAAAAGAAAGATCACAATTTTTTTTTATTATTTTTTATTTTATATTTTGGGACTGTTCCTTCCTCTTCTTCTTGCCTAAGCTTGCGGGTGTGGGTGTGCTTCTTCCCCTCTTTGCAGTCCATGGTGGATGTGTTCTCAATCAATCTGAATGATGCCTTCGCAATGCATCATTTTTGTTCTTTTATAAGCTTTGGAGAGCCAAATATTTTGAGATATAGTGATAATTGTGTGAGATTCTGTGAATCAAAAAAAATTCTCAAAGATCTGTTAGCTATAATGCTGATTTTTTTTTTTTTTTTTTTTTTTTTGAAAGGGAAATGGGGGAGATGAGAAGCCGCCACGTGGATTTTCAAAACTGTCTATTAATATATGTTATGATAACCTATGCTAACTTTTAAATATATTTTTTAATTTCTTTACTAACTCATCACATATATATACATATATATAGAGCTAGGCTGGAATACTATTAATAGTACCAAGTCATTGGTGCTATTAAGTTTTAACCCTTGGATTAAAAGATGTGTGGTTGAGATGATAGTGAGCCCTTTGGGTTTAATAGGTGGTTGGGGAAATAGTAAATCTAACGGGTGAAAATGATCAAAGGGGTTGATCTAAGGGTAGAAAACTTGATAGCACCAATAACTTGGTACTATTAATAGTATAGTAGCCGGACTCCATATATGTATATATATATATATATATATATATATATATATATAGAGAGAGAGAGAGAGAGAGAGAGAGAGAGAGAGAGAGAGAGAGAGAGAGAGAGAGAGAGAGGGAGGGGGAGTCTGGCTGGAATACTATCGATAGCACCAAGCAATTGGTACTACCAAGTTTTCAGCCCTTGTATAAAAGGATGTGCGGTTGGGATTATAGTGGCCCCCTAGGATTTTTACTATTCAACCAACCACCCACTAAACCCTAGGGGACTACTATCATCCTAACCGCACATCCTTTAATCCAAGGGCTAAAATATTGGTAGCACTAATGACTTGGTACTATCAATAGTATTCCAGCCTAATTTTATATATATATATATATATATATATATATATATATATATATATATATATATATATATATATATCAAGGAATTAAGTGCCGTGGCACGGGGGCGTGCCGCTCTCCGCCTGGCACGGTACGGTACGGGCACGCTTCCGTGCCGATAGATACGCATGACCTCCCAGTGGCACGCTCTGACACGTTTTTTTTTTGCTTTTTTTGTTCCCAATAAACTCTTATAATATTGTTTTGAAATGTTTAGTCAAAAAATTATGAATATTGGCTATATATAGCTTATTATACTCATCAATTAACATATTGATAACTTTTTTTTATATATAAAGTACAACTATACCTCATAGAAAATAGAAATAAAAATATAATAATAAAATTCACAAGTATAATAAGTATTTAACTATGTGTTAAAAAAAAAAAAAAAAAAAAAAAAAAATTCGGCACGCTCGGCACGGCACGGGCGATACCCATTGGGTATCGCTCTGTCTCGAGCGATACCCGTTACCCAATGGATATCGCCGAGATTGGCCCCCCCCCCCGTTCCCCCGTACCGTGTCCCTATTGTAGGGGCACGGTACGTGCCGCTCGGTACGGGTGGCACTTAATTCCAGATATATATATATATATATATATATATATATATATATATATATATATATATATATATATATATATATATATATATATAATTGAGCTCCTATGCTTTTGAAAGTACCAAATCATTGGTGCTTGTAGGTTTTAGCCCTTGGATGAAAGGATGTACGGTTATAATGATAGTGGGCCCCTTGGGTTTAGTGGGTGGTTGGTGGAATAGCATGATCTAAGGGTTGGAATTATTCAAAGGGATAGATCTAACGGTAGAAAACTTACAAGCACTAATTGCTTGGTGCTTTTACAAGCATAGTAGTCGAACTCTCTCTCTCTCTCTATATATATATATATATATAGAGAGAGAGAGAGAGAGAGAGAGTCTAGCTAATATGTTTTTATAAGCATGGAGCCCTACATGCTTATAAGTTGTTTTTGATATTGGGACTTCCGAATTGACGATCGGCTCAGCTAGACATGATCTAGAGTATTTGAAATACCTTGAAAAAAAATTTCACGATTTTTCAGTATCATTTGCCTAGTGATCGAAAGTGCTCAAAATCAGCGGCTAAAAATAAAAATCTCACAAAATGTGATGATATGAAACTCAAATTTTAGATCAAAGATATTGATCTTGTTTTATATAGTACAAAAAATTTTCTATCAAATTTTCACATAAGTTGGATATTTTTACACCGTTAAACTTGCAAACGACTGACCACGATCGTTAAAATTATTGACTTTTAGCCCATTCGATTACTAGGTAAATGATATTGAAAAATCGCAAAATTTATTTTCTAGTTCAAATACTCTAGATCAAGTTCAACGGAGCCGATTGTCGATTCAGAAGTCCCAACATCAAAAACGACTTACAAGCAATTGGTGCTTGTAGATTTTTAGTCTTTGGATGAAAGGATGTGCGGTTAGGATGATAGTGGGCCTCTTGGATTTAGTGGTTGGTTGGTGGAATAGTATGATCTAAGAGGTGAAATTAGTCAAAGAAATTAATCTAACGGTAGAAAACTTACAAGCACCAATTGCTTGGTATTTTTACAAGCATAGTAGCCGGACTCTCTCTCTCTCTCTATATATATATATGTATAGAGTTGGGCTGGAATGCTATTAGTAGCAAACGGGCTCCGTTGCCACCCATTTATTTTCAATGATGGAGTTTCCAAATCGACGATCGGTACCGCTAAATATGATCTAAACCATTTAAATTTCTTCTGGAAATTAAATTTCATGCTTTTTCGATATTAATTTCTTGTTCATCAAGTGGATACAAAAATAAACGGCTAAAAATGAATATCCTTCAAAAAATGATGATAGGAGTCTTGTAATCAAGATCAAGAGTATATATCTTATTTAAATAGTTAAAAGAATTTTCTAACCAAAATTCAATTGATTTAGTTTTCTTTACACCGTTAAACGAGTAAACGCCTTATATCTACCATTAAAATTATAAATTTTGCAATCCTTTGATCATTAGGTCAATGATGCCAAAAAGATTTGAAATTTGGTTTCTAGATACTTCTAGTGGCATATATCATATTCAACGGTACCGATTGTCAATTTGGAAGCTCTATGATAAAAAACAAATGGGTGGCAACGGAGCCTGTTTGCTACTGATAGCATTCCAGCTCAACTCTCTCTCTCTCTCTCTCTCTCTCTCTCTCTCTCTCTCTCTATATATATATATATATATATGGAGTCCGGCTACTATGCTATCAATAGCACAAAGCACTTGGTGCTACCAAGTTTTCCACCATTAGATCTACCGCTTCAATCATTTTCACCCCTTAGATCATACTATTTTTCTAACCATCCATTAAACCCAATGGGCCCACTATCATCCTAACCACATATTTCCTCATCTAAGGGTCAAAAACCTAATAGAACAAAGGACTTGGTGCCATCGATAGCATAGTAGCCTAGTTCTATATATATGTATATATATAATTTTGGTAGCAAGGTTTTCAGTTGAACCTCGGATTGCCACGTGGCGAAGTTTTGTTTATATGTACAATAATGGTTTAATATATTTAAATTCATTAATTATACATTAATTAGGTTTATTAATAATATATATTAATTCTAGATTTGTATTTAAGTTGCATTATGTGATGAAGAATAAATATTGCATTTCAACTCCTACCTTTTCTTCTTCCATTTGATAACTGCAATCTCTTCCTCTTCTCTATTCTTATTTTGTTTTCATTAATAATTTCATTTAATCCTTCCAACTTTTTTTAACAATTACAATTTAATGCATTTCAAATAATAATTCATAATTAATTTTTACCAATTGATATTTACTTTTTTGACTCTTCACTTTTGCTTCTCATAACTGACTTACATATAGATTTTATCTTAATTATTTATAATTAGATTTTACTATGTCCTATTTATTTATTTTTAACTCTTCGTCTACCCTTTAGTATAACTTTATTAAATATGAAAATTAAAATGTAGACTTTCTCCATTTGGTATTTACTTTTTTTAACCTCTTCACCTCCCTTTTATTGTAACTTCTTCATAAATTACAATTATTTATTAGTAATTATTATTATTTGGTATTTACTTTCTTCTAATTATTCACCTTTCCTTAGTATTTACTATCTGTTAATTCATAATTAAATTTGAATGCAAAATATTTTATAAACTTAAAAATAAGTGATTTAAGGTTTTAATAAAAAATATATGTACTAATAGTCATATTTGAGCAATGTAAATTTATTTTTAAATATAGTATGATGTTGAATTCAAAACAAGGATTTAAGTATCCATCGGCACGGGCTGTATCCACCGTGTCTTATCGTGCCAACAAGATACCGGCACGATACAGCCCCCGTGCCGATGGCACAACTCAAAATCATTTTTTTTTAAATTATTAAATAATTTTCTCAATAAAGTTTAAAATATTTGATAAAGATACATAATAAACAATTAGAAAATTTTGCTGTTAAAGAAAATAAATATTCATGCCATTATGTGTCGGCACGCATGTATTTTTTGTGACCGGTACTCATTGGCACGGTTCGGCACGCACTGTGCCGTACCGTGCCGGCAAGTTTTCGGTACGACCCCGTGCCACGGCACTTAAATCCTTGATTCAAATATTAATCTCTAATTAAAAAATATATATTTTAACTTGTAGACTTTTTTTAAAAAAATAAATTTTAAATTTTCGTGCATAGCAGGAGTCGCTTGTATGTATTTTTATTTATAAGCCTTAATATAAAAAAATTGTTTAGATTTTAGATAAATTAATAATTTAACATACACCTAGCAAGAAAGAGATTAAACATATCACCATTAATCTTCAGGTTTATTTTATCGATCATGAATTGATGATGTGTGTCAAAATGCTGGATAAACTCATATACCAAGTGTTGAATTTTGGCAACTTAAGAATTATTCCATCCCGAATTAGACCCTAAGGCCTCGTTTGGCAACGGGTATAAGAGGGGGATAAGGTGGTTATCTCCCCCCTTTATACCCAAACAACATTTAAGTGTTGGAGGAACAGCTGTTCCCCCCATACCAGGTTATTCCGGTATAAGGGTAGAACAGTTGTTCCACCCCACAGGTGGAACAGCTGTTCCACCTGTTGCTTATTATTAATTTTTTTTTTTAATTAAAATTTTTAAAATTTTAAGATATTTAAATTTATAAAATTTTAAATTTTTTTATTTTATTTTATAAATTTTAATCACCTCTATTATTCTTATTCCTCTTTAACTTACCAAACACAATTTTTCTTATCCCGGTACAACCTTTATACTCAACCAAACACAAAATTACTATAATTTTTGCTTGTACCTGAACTTATACCTATCCCCGGAGTAACCAATTTTCGCTTATACCCGAACCAAACGCAGCTAAGGCATCTTTTGGGAAGTGGAACTAGGGGGGGATAACTACTTATCCCCTCTAGTTATACCAAACAAGATAGAAAGGGGTGGGAACTGCTTGTTCCCACCCCTAGCGGGTTATCCTAGGATAACCCGGAACAACTCCACCTGTTTTCTTTTTTTTTTCCTTTTTTTTTTTAAATTTTAAATTATAAAATATTTAAATTTATAAAATTTAAAAATTATTTTTTTTTATTTTATAAATTTTAAAATTTTTAACTTACTTTTTAATAAATCTAAAAATATAATTTTTTATATATTTTTAAAAAATTTATTAATTTTTAAATTTTTAAATTTATGCAAATTTTTTTATACATTTTTTTAAATTTATACTAATTTTAAAATTAAAATTTTTGCTTCTACTTTTGTAATTTTTTGAGATAATTAAAATTAAAATTTTTAACATTTATAAATTTTTAAATTTTAAATTTTATAGCTTTTAAAATTTTTAACTTTAATTTTTAATAAATTTATTATATAATTTTAGTAAATTATATGATAAATTTTTTTAATAATTTTTTTTATATATAAGTAAAATATAAATTTTAATAAATTTTTTAATAAATATTTTAAATTAAATATTTAAAATCATATCAGTAAAATTTTTATCTTAAATTAAAATTTTAGTCCTCTCTATTCTTCTTATTCCTCTTTAACTTACCAAACACAATTTTTCTTATCCCCGGTACAACTCTTATATTCAACCAAATATAAAATTACTTTAATTCCTGCTTGTACCTGAACTTATACCTATTCCAGGAATAACCAGTTTTCGCTTATATCCGAACCAAACGCAGCTTAGGCCTTTTTTGGTTGGGGAACAAGGATGGAATAAGGGGTCTTATTCCCCTTGTTGTCCCAAACAGGTTGGGGAATTGTAGTTTCCTTCTTAACGGGTTATGCTAGGAGAACCTGTCAATTCGGTGGGATAGTAGTTCCACCCTTCTGGGTGGAACTATTCCCCTCTCTTATTCCCTAGCTAAATTAATAATTAAGCTTATAATTATTGCTAATTAATGTATTACTAGTGTAGAAACTCGCGTGATTCGGTGGGTATAAATTATAGTAAAAATTTGAGGATTAAATAAACAACAAAAACATAAAAAAATAGCAGGAAATAACCACATTTGATTGGTTAATAATATAAAAAACACATTAAAAGCTTTTTGTAAATGTTTGCACCTTAAAAATTTTATTCGGTTTTGCATGTACATTAGAACTTACAGGATCAAAGAAGTCAGGCAACAACGAATGAAAGTAGAACCACAATTTTATGAGAAAAAAATAAAGCGTTAATTGAAATAAAAAACTGCACATGCTAAAAGTTTAGAGTTTCGGCAGGAAGGTTTGAGAGGTACAATCAGTATAAAATTTGTAAGTATTACCGTCAAGAAAGGATCCTCTCGCTGCAGGGCGCTCCGCGGGCGGGCGCCGCGCGGCCGCCCGCGCGCCCCGCTCGCTGTGGCCCGCGCGGCCGCGCTGCGGGGCGCTCCGCGGGCGCGCGCCGCGCGGCCGCCCGCGCGCCCCGCTCGCTGTGGCCCGCGCGGCCGCGCTGCGGGGCGCTCGGCGGGCGCGCGCCGCCCCGCTGCGCGCTGCGGGGCGCAATGCGGGCGCGCGCCGCCGTCTGCTGCCCATCCCGCCCCCGCCTCTCGTCCCTGCGTAATCGATGCAGGAAAAAAAATGACAAATATTTATATAGGAATTAGGAAGGAAGTGAAAAGGAAAGATCGAACAACGGTAACAGAAACGATGGTGAGGGATGCTTCGATTTGACGAATGATTGAAACTGCTGAAAGAAGACGAAGAGGATTTTGGTTGACGAAAGGGAAAAAGACAGTTCGATTCGACGAAGGATTGAAACGGTTGAAGAAAGACAAAGAGGATTTCGATCGACGAAAGGGAAAAAGGGCAACAGGTGATTGGTTCGGTTCAAAAAGGAGAATAAAATGGAAATGGTCTAAAGAAGAAAAAATATCAACACAGTGCATTATAAGGTTGGGCGGCCAGTTCGGTTCAAAGAAGGAAAGAAAGAGGGTAAAAGTTGAGCTGGTTCGGTCTAAAGAATGAATTGATCAAGGAATCGGTCTAGCAAAGAAAAGAACCGGGTTTAACACATCTATGCCTCTAAATTACAAAATAGCTCGATTCGATTCAAAGAAAGAAAAGGAGGAAAATTATAAAGTAGCCCGGCTCGGTTCAAAAAAAGACGCTCGGTTTAGTTCAAGGCAGGAATTACTGGAAGGTGTAGCCCACAACCCAAGTGAATGAAAGAATGCCATGTGGCAAATTATATTGGGGATTAATATAATGGTATGGAAGATATATTAACTTATTTACTAATTAGCTTAGTAATCACTTCTTATTAAATTAATAAATATGTGATTAATTATTTGAGAAAATAAGATTTTTCCGTAATCAACTAGCTAATTAAATAATTAATTAAATATTTTATGTTCTTATCCATTTAGTAATATATATTTTTTGATTAAACACAGATTTACCCTATTTAAATATCCACTAAGTAATATTCATATTAATTAAATAATTAATATGTTGACTAATGTAATTAATTTACTAACTAATTATGTAACTGATCAAACAGTTGTATGATTAAATAATTAATAAATCTAACTTATTTTTCATTGTCAATTAACTTATTAGTGTGCTTCTCCATTATCTTGTACAATTTTTATAATTAATTAATTAATTAACTTATTAAATTATTGCTTTATTAATAATTAAATATTTATTAATTAGGTAAAATATTTCTATTTGAAAATACTAATCACTTCTATTCCCTATATTTCGGCCTAACAATCCAAATGCTATTTTCCTTATTATTGGGACTAACCCTATTCTCATCAAACGCCAAGTTAGTCTAGTTTTTGTTTATTTCAAAAGTTGTATCTGTTGTAGGAACAAGCAAGAACAGCTTATATCCAAATCCCAACCAAATGGTAACTAAAGAGATGTACCATCAAAGTATCTACCAATTATCTTACAGTTAGATATTTTAAAAATTTTGGATGACCCCATTAAGTATGAACTTAGGATGGCCATACAAAGAATCATAGGAGATTTTACAGTTTGCTTTTCGTGGATTTGGCCGATGCATATCCAGTGTGGGAAAGAATCAAATTTACTTAGATTGCCTTCTGTTTTTCTGAACATTTTCATAAACTACTTACTACCTAAAAGCAAGGATTTAAGTGCCGTGGCACGGGATCGTGCCGAAAACTTGTCGGCACGGTGCGTGCCGAGCCGTGCCGATGAGTGCCGGTCACAAAAAATACATGCGTGCCGACACATAATGGCATGAAATATTTAATTTCTTTAGCAACAAATTTTTTTAATTGCTTATTATATATTTTTATCAAATATTTTGAACTTTATTAAGAAAATTACTTAGTAATTTTAAGAAAAAAGGGTTTTGAACTGTGTCATCGGCACGGGAGCTGTATCGTGCCGGTATCTTGTTGGCACGGTACGGCACGGTAGATACGGCCCGTGCCGATGGATACTTAAAACCTTGCCTAAAAGGCTGATAAGCGACTTTAGCAATTCATTTGAGTTGACGAGCACTTTAAACTAAAATATAGTTCCCAATGTCCCAATTTGTGGACATAGTTCTCTGAAAAGAATGTAGAGACTTACTATACCATATAAATGTAGGTACGCCATGAAAATATCTTTTCAAAGAATGAACCAGTAACATAAATTGAAGATTTTTCATGATAAGAAATGAGATGAGCCATCTTTGTGGGTCTTTTATTATTGCAGTCACAACATTGTTTGTCAGCATGTTATGTTATCTTTTGATATTAGAACATGAATTACTTAATTTTTTTAATTGACTGAAAGTTAAATCACATAAGCACTTCTTTTGAAGTATTTAAATTAATTAAGAATGCAATGGGATGCCCGTTTTATTCATAAAAGTAAGAGGAGTGAGGTATAGGAGAAAGAAAGGTCAAAAGTAGAAGGAAAATAAAGAAAGGAAAATAAAATAGAAGAGAGAGAAGAAAGGGATTGATAAAAGTCGGTTAGAGAAGAAAACAGCATTAGACAAAACCTTCATGAGTTTTTAGTGTTTAATATATATATATATATATATATATATATATATATATATATATATATATATATATATATATATATATATATTCGGCTACTATGCTTGTACAAGCGCCAAGCAATTGGTGCTTGTAAGTTTTCTACCGTTAGATCTACACCTTTGACTAATTTCATCCATTAGATCATTCTATTCCACTAACCACTCACTTAACCCAAAGGGCCCACTATCATCCTAACCACACATCTTTTCATCCAAGGGTTAAAAACCTGCAAGCATCAATGACTTGGTACTTTTAAAAGCATAGGAGCTCAATTATATATATATATATATATATATATATATATATATATATATATATATATATATATAGCTAGGCTTGTGTGCTTTTAAAAGCATGTAGGCCTCCGTGCTCCCAAGTTGTTTTCGATGTTGGGACTTCCGAATGGACAATCGACTCCGTTAAACTTAATCTAGAGTATTTAAAAGGCCTAGAGATTAAATTTCGTGAATTTTCGATATCATTTGCCTAGTGATCAAAGTGGCTCAAAATCAACAATTTTAATGGTTGTGGTGAGCCGTTTGCTAGTTTAACGATGTAGATATATTTAAATCATGTAAAATTTTGATAGAAGATTCTTTATACTATATGGAACAATATCAATATCTTTGATCTAAAATTTTAGTATCATATCATCATATTTTGTGAGATTTTTATTTTCAGCCGTTGATTTTGAGCCGTTTAGATCACTAGGTAAAAAATATCGAAATATCGCAAAATTTAGTTTCTAAATACTTCAAATATTCTAGATTAAGTCTAACGGAGCCGATCGTCCATTCGGAAGTTTCAACATTAAAAACAATTTGGGAGCACAGAGGGCTCCGTGCTTCTAAAAAACACACAAGTCCTACTCTATATATATATATATATATAGAGTCCGGCTACTATACTATTAATAGTACCAAGTTATTGGTGCTATCAACTTTTCTACCCTTAGATCAACTCCTTTGATCATTTTCATCCGTTAGATTTTACTATTTTCCCAACCACCTATTAAACCCAAGGGGCCCACTATCATCTCAACCACACATCTTTTAATTCAAGGGTTAAAAATTTAATAGCACCAATGACTTGGTACTATTAATAGTATTCCAGCCTAGCGCTCTCTCTCTCTCTCTCTCTCTCTCTCTCTCTCTATATATATATATATATATATATATATATATATATATATATATATATATATATATATATATATATATATATATATATATATATATAGGCTCCTATACTATTGATAGTATTGGAGCTCTTATACTATAGTCCCATTTTTGATTTTAGGGTGTTCAAATCAACGATCCACACCATTAAATATGATCTAGGGTATATGAAGTTCTTAGAAATAAAATTTTAATTTTTTTCGACATTGTTTACTTAGTAAGTAAATCATGTCAAAATGAATGGTGAATAGTTTAAAGTATTTTCTATCAAAATTTGAATAAATTTAGATTCTTCTACACCGTTAAACTACAAACTCGCCATAGTAACCATTGAAAATTAACAATTTTGAAATGGTTTGATCATAAAGTAATTACGTCGAAAAATTATAAATTTTTTTTTCTAAGAACTTCATATACCCTAGATTATATTAAAAAAAATTAAAATACCTAATTTGCCCTTCATTTGAGGGCAAATAAGAAAAGTTGGTGACAGTAGAAGGGTATATTTGAAAGGGCAAAAAATTAAAATACTTTTAATGCCCCTAACTTAAGGGCAAATAAGAAAAGTTGGTTACGGTAGAAGGGTATATTTGAAAGGGCAAAATAGTAAATTCATAGAGAGAACGACATATGTTAACAGTTCACTAATAGAATTTAACTCCACGTGTATATTTGAAAGAACTTGGAACGTTAAAGGGGTATTTTTAATATTAGTTTTCTAAGAGGGGTAAATAAGAAAGTCGGAAATTTTTTAGGGGTATGGAAGCAATTGCCCCAGATATGTATATATTGCTTATTGAAAACTTGTTTTGTCCTTGGAATTAATTCTCCAATTTAAGTAGGACTAAAGATTGTAGCGATAAACATACACAGTTAAATTTTACTTGCTTAATATCACTTATTATGGAACTAATTCTAAGGGATTGATTTGGCATCTATGACTTAGTGTGGTTTGCTGGATGGGTAAAGGGGAACTTTAGTCTATCTTGATTGAAAGGTGGGTTATGCTAATAGTTTAGGGTTGATATTTGACGTGGACAATTTCCTCTAGGAAGGAAGTTTGATAGTATAGAAAAGGTTTAATTACATTGAAAATTGTCGAAGGCGATACAAAAATTTCACTTTAGTCCTTGAACGTTACATTTAGGGCATGTTTGGTTTGAAATATTTGAGACTTGGAATGGAAACCGGAATAAGTCATTTCCATTGTTAGTGTTTGGATTGGGGAATTGACATTCCGATTCCCCTTCCGGAGGGATTTGAATCCTTCAAAAGTGACTCCCACCTCTATAGTGGGAGTTAACTTTGATTCTGGAGTGATTGAGAAATTTGTTTTTCACTAATAATTATTTGAATTCAAATATAAATCATATAAATTCATTAGATTAAATCATAATTTCAAATTTGAATTTAAAATATGAATTCACAATTTTAATTACTTAAATTTTAATTTATAGTTCAATTTAAATTTTGACTTTGACCTTGAATTTGAATTGTAAATTCAAATTTTAAGTTAAAAATGTAAGTTCAAATTTAGATTCAAATTTTGATTAAAATTTTGAATAACAAATTTTAATTTTAATAAAAGTGTAAATTTTTTTAAAATTTCAATTTGAACATGACTCTGATTCCTATACCGATTCCTTTTATGAACCAAATAAATTGTTGTTTTTATCATTCTGTTTTCGATTCCGGCTCATTTCCATTCCTATTTTAATTTTGATTCCTCTTCTAAACGAAACGTGCCCTTAATGGCTAAAACTTCGTTATCTAATGCAATGTAGTGCTGCTATGACCATTAAATAAATGGCTGTCATAAAAGATAATGTGAATTTTCTGTTAGATGCCACCTTTTCTCAATGCTAGAAGATTAGGATTTCACATGGCATCCTAATGTTAGCTAATGTATACTAGCAATGTTTTTATTGTGATATGATCGGTTATAGTCATAAACATACTTAATCATCCAATATTAGCAAGCCAGGATGCATGTTGTATTCTATGCCATTGTCTTTTGTAGTTGTTCATAGTGGGTCATTATTGTGTCACATGAATAGTCTTGGTGTGTTGAATGTGACAAATTGAAGTCTAGTTAGTAGTTACACAATGAAAACTATATAGTTGAGTTGCGTCTAATAGAATTTACCTAAAATGGAGATCTGTAACACCAACTACAACTATTGTTATAGTTCTTGCTATTTGAGATCATTTGGTTTGGGCTATTTGAGATCATTTGGTTCGGTTAGTTAATAACAAAGCACGGTAGGATTTGGCTATAGGAAGGATTAGATGGAAAGAGGATTTGGGAATTGAAATAAGGGCCTTAAATAGTTCTCCATAGTACTTTAACAAATCAATAATGCTCTAGATCACTGAAGATGGTGTGATCGAAGTACTTAACATTTGCTAGCTATCTTCCTAGTAGGGACAGTTTGTCCAAGTAGCTCGCTTGTTGCAAGATGGCTCATGTTAGGCTCAAATTTGCACGAGTTCGTCTCTGTCAATTAACAATTGAATTAATCACGAGCTGTGTTTTCTAGCTAGAAAAAGTCAACACGCCAAACACAAGCCAAGGTCATCTTGGTTGTGTTCAACTCGGCTTATATAACTCAATTCGAGTCGGCAAGTATCAACCGATAGTGTAGATTTCTGTAGATAACCTGTGATGCTATCATCTTTACCATATAAGTTATGCGTGCATTGGGACCAAGGAATTAAGTGCCGTGGCACGGAGGCGTGCCGCTCGCCGCCTGGCACGGTACGGTACGGGCACGCTTCCGTGCCGACACGTGGCACGCTTGCGTGCCGATGGATACGCATGATCTCCCAGTGGCACGCTCTGGCACAATTTTTTTTTTTATTTTTTTTGTTCCCAATAAGCTCTTATAATATTATTTTGAAATGTTTAGTAAAAAAGTTATGAATATTGACTATATATAGCTTACTATACTCACAAATTAACATACTGATAATTTTTTTTATATATAAAGTACAACTATACCTCATAGAGAATAGAAATAACAATATAATAAATAAATTCACAAGTATAATAAGTATTTAAATTTACATATTTATAGAGAGAAATCTGCTTAATTCCACATAGATTGTCGCAGTTGATCATATAGCATAGTGTGATATGCAGATACCAGATTTATTTGACAATATTAGTATAAATATTCCTGGTATTGTGGAAAGGTCATATATTCCTGATATATGTCATTGTATTGGCCTATGTAATGTCCATATGCAATTGGATAGCTGATATGATCGACAAGTCACTTGTACTGGCATATGGACTGCAACATCATAAGGATAATGTGGATATGCAGTATTATCACTATACAATTCGCCACACGAACTTTCACTATATGAAGGTACGGATGGATCATAATCATATCTCTCTCCATAAAAGCCATGTTGATATGAGGGATACGATGAAACCGAAGTACTATCAAACTATGTGCACAAATTATCATCCCTTCGTGGGTGCCTAGTTGACATCGCTTCCAAACCCTCTCTCATCTCCTTATAATCTTGTTGTGAGGGCCTATTACCTCTTCTGCGATCATATACCACTCCAGATGTTTGACGTGGTCTCGACCCATGATCAGCATCTTGAGTAGCATGAGTGAAATTTTGCTCTTCAGTAAATATAAGACCACCTCTGTCCTCACCTCCACCCTCCTGTTGTGTTGGTAGAATGCATTCACCACCATCCCCACTGCTATTGGTGTTGTCACCGTCATCGCTACATTCATTTTTGGACCGTGGTAACCCAGAATCTGATGGTGTCGATGTATCGCTATCATCAAGCGGGATTGCGTCAGCTGCATCTAATGGATCCTTCGATGTCATAATTTTTTTTACCCTTACCACTTATGACTGTTGTTGAAGGTCTCTTTGCGATAGACGATGTCTTTTCTTTTTTCGATTGACTTTGAGTACGACGTGGGCGACCATGTCCAGGTCCCAGCATAAGACGCTCAAATTCTGCATGAGAGTCATCCGCAGGATTTTGTGATTCTTCGCCCAAAGATGCTTGTTCTTGCACATTACCAGTCTGATTATGAGACCCCTCTATATTCTCGTTAGCCCATCTTTCTATATCACTAACTCCTGCGTCCTCAGCAATTATTCTAAATGGTCGTGGTGGATCTCCAGGCTCATCGAGCAAAGGGTCCTCTTGATTCTCTGTCTTGTAGCCAATCAAATATGGTGTCTGATTCATCGTTGATAAAGCTTACATCTAAGGGATCATAAATTTTTAATTTCTTTTCCTTATCATACTCCGCTCGTATGCATCTTAAACGGAGCCTCATATTATAGCGGACATAAACCAGCTTCTCTAATCAAGCGTACGCTAATCGGTTACACACTTTGGTATGTATCAATGCGAAGGTACTCCAGTTGCGCTCACATCTACTAGACGTTGTTTGAGATAAAACACGCACAACAATTTTCTTTAAATGCTTTGCTGATCCACCATATTGTAGCCACCACTAAGCTGTCCAATTAAAAATTAAAATTATATCAAAATAGGTTTATCGTTAGATATAAAATATGTAAATTATTTAGTTACTTACTAGGATCGATGTTGTGTCTCCCGTTAATTGCACCCGCATCGCCAAAAGTTATAGTGGATTCACGAAATGTTTTTCCCTATATTATGATAGTATAATATATTATAATAATGAGGAATTAGCATATTAACATATAATAAATTAATAAAATATTAAAAAAGCTATTGTACCTCATTTATGGCAAGAGCGGCATGCATTGGATCCATTTCCAATCTATTGATGACATTTCGTAATGCCTTTAATAATTCATCATCATATCCAAGATTATAACGATGGTGGTACGACGGATTAAGATAATAACCTATCATTAAGAAAAAATTAACTCCATCAACAATGCAAGAATACAATTGAATAATCACTAACAAATAGTTTTGTTATAATTTATACTTGCCTGCTAGGCGCAGATCCCGACCCATATGAACTTTCCAACGGTTGTTGATAATTTTTAGATAAGATTGACATCGCAATGGATTGACTTTCTTGATAGTCTCTTTAGCCATCCTCAGTTTATGATAGACGCGTCCCATTTGAGGTATTTTTTTCCTGATCCACCAATCGAAGAACCACGTATAGCGGCTCCACAATATCAACAATCTCTTTCACATAATCCCAAAATTTGGTGGACTGAATTATTTGCTCAATAGACTTTCCATCAGTTTTGGAGGCATAACGAAATGTTTGCCATTCATCTGATGCAAACATAGACTTTAAATCATTTTTATTTTGAAGGATACTGTTTAGAGCGATAAAATTTGTGGCAAATCGTGTGATACCAGGACGTAAGATCTCTCGTCCAATGAATTTGGATATTAAATCATGGACCCAATTATGATTATACAAATACTTAGATACACTTTGTGCAGTATCTACAATCTATTTTACCCGATTTATCGTACCAAAGTCAGACATCATTAGGTTGATACAATGCGCTGCACAAGGAGTCCAAAATATGTGTGGATGCCTTTGCATTAGTAGTTTACCAGCTTTATTGTAGTTTGAACCATTGTCTGATACTACCTGTACCACATATTTTTCACCAATTTCACCTAGAACTTGCTCCAATAATGCATATATATAATCAGCATCTTCAAATTGACCAGTCGCATCAACTGACTTGTGGAAGACCACCTTGCCATTGCAATAAAATAAAAAATTTATGATGCTCAAATGTATTTGTGATGCCCAACTATCACACATCAAGGTAACACCATGCATCTCCCACTGTTGTTTGAAGTTTTTTACCCATGCATGGATATCATTGACCTCCGCATCAAGGTATTTGCCAGCGATCTCATACGGTGTTGGGGGTTCAACTCCTGGACCTTCCTTTTGTACGGCAGTGATCATTGATCTATAATATGGATTGTTTGCTACATGGGAAGGAATATGACTAAAGTGAAAAAACTTTGCTATTGCTCGACCAATTCTGCATTTTTTATCTTTTTGAGCATTGTATCTATGCGCTGTTGTTGAGCATATGGACCAGGAAATGCTATTGGGTCTATATCTATAATATTTGGAGCTTTTCCACTTTTTCCTGTTGGTATTTTTTTTAATCTGTCGAACATGCGGCCAACTGAACCACTTCGAGATAAACCTGATGGTGCAGAGCCAGATCTAGATCCGCCACCAACATCAAACTGAGAGGTCGTAAATTGTGCTATATGTCATTGGACTTTATCTTGCTGCCATCTTTCCTGTAAAGATGCTTCCATGACAACTCTAGTATCAATATCAAATTCATCACCTGTACCTTCATATCGGTCAATAGAGGGATACTCAGCTACTCGTTTATCTAGTTCATCTCGATCATCCCTCGTTTTCTTTTTTGCTAATTTTGTAGATTCTAACTCAATTTTCATTACATGTCTTATCTCCTGAGGAACTTTAGGGCATTTCGATACTTCAGAAAAACCTCCCGCGATATGTTTTTTTAAGCGGGTGACACCTCCGCCCATTCCGACCATATTACAGTAATTACACTTCCAATGAAATCTGTTGACACCAATCATTTGTCCGTGCCGCCAACCATAATCTTCTATTTTCTTAGGTGCCATTACGATCTACACAATTTTTTTACATAAAAATAACTATCCTAAAATTCATTCAAAATAATAAGAAAATAAACAACATGATGAGAAAATTATATATATCAATTTTGAAAATTATTTTAATTTTATCATTTTTTTAAAAATTTTAGAAATTATAAAATATAAAATTAGAAAATATTATATTTTTTCTCAAAACTTTTCAAGATCCATTTATTGATCCATTTAATTTTCAACTATTTATAAATTATAAAGAAAGATGATCAATAAATGGATCCTGAAAATAGTTCAAAATTAGTTCAAAATTAAATAATTCAAAATTAAATAATTTATGAATAACTAATTTTTAATTTTTTTTAAAAAAGAGCTTTATAATTATGAAATATTCAAAAATTCTAAATAAAAACTTAAATTATAACAATTTTTACTTACCTAATAAGTAGATATTTGATTTGCACTTCCTTTGCCTCTTTCTTTAGCGATGAAAAAAGAAAAAAAAATTACGAATTGCGGGAGAAAGAAAAGAAAAGAAAGGAAAGGAAGAAAGAGAGAGAGAGAGAGAGAGTATAGAAAACTTGCTGTCCGGGAATTAGGAGGGGGAGGGGGAGGGGGAGGGGAAGAGAGGAAAAGGAAAAAAATATTCCTCCCCTCCCCATTCACGGTTGGAAAGAGAAAGGAAAAAAACAAAAAAACAAAAAAAACCAAAAGGAATAAAACAAAAAAACAGGAAAAAAAAAAAATGTACTGTACAACATGTGATTTTAAAAAAAAAAAACAAAAAAATACTATACGCATGTGATAAGAAGTTGCTGCCCATGCCGAGCGGCACGGCACGGGCGATACCCGTTGGGCAGGTATCGCCCTGTCTCGGGCGATACCCAACGGGTATCGCCGATACTATGGGGAGGCCGATACCCCCCCACTGTACCGTGCCCCCATTTGCGACACTTGAATCGTTGATTAGGACAAGGCTATTTTTAAAATATAGCTCCCTGTAACATATCAAATAGCAGATATATATCTACAAATTCTAAGTTTTCATATTTATCCCTTCAAAAGCCCTAATAGTTTCAAATATAACCCTACCATCACTGTCCGTTAGAAAAATATAATTAACCATAGCTAAAATATTTAACCTTGGTTGGTGAGTGAGGTAAATTGATTTTTTTATTTTTTTAGATATTATAATCCCATTAAGATGGGCCCTAGCCCTAGTTGAAGACGAACAACTCCAGCGATCAAAGTCAATGTTCGAAGCCCTCTCGCTATCAAAACTTTTCACTTTCTTTTCACCTTCTTCTCTCGATCAAAACCCTGGCAATGGGAACTCTTCATCCTCTTCCTCTCTCCCTCATAGTAGTGTTGAACTCGTAATTAGGAGGAAAATGAGTGAAAAAGCAAATTATTAGATGGGTAAAGGAGAAAGGGAGTGAGAAAAGAGGTAGAGAAAAATGGTGGATTGGTTTTTTTTTTTATAGAGGAAGAAGATGATTTTTGGGGAATTTTTTAGGATGATATTTTTGCACGATTCTAAGAATTAGGGTTTTTGGAAGGACATTTTTGTAATAGCAAACTTGACATTTCACTTATATTTCGTTAAAAAATAAGCAGTGAGCTAACGGTAATAAACAGGCCTTTTGAAAAGATAAATATGAAAATTTAACTTTTGTAGGAATATATCTACAATTTGATATGTTTTCTGAGAGCTGTATGAAATTATTCTTAAAAAAAAATTCACTTTTGGCTCCAAAATCACTTCCTAGAAGCTAGGCCAAACACCCCCATTATTTGCTGATTTATGGACTTCACTATTTTTGCCATTGCTTTAGCTTGTGAAGCCAGTCACATGCTGAATGGTATCTTCAAAAAAAAAAAATGGTTACTACTAATTATTTTATGTTGTCAAACAACCTTAGATGCAGAGATTGCAAGCAATGTATCCACTTGCGCATTCCATCACCATAGAATTTCTGTTAAGTGAAAAGGCAATGATACCAAACAAGGCCTAAATGTTATGAGAATTTTATCTATTCAAAAATCAACCATAGATGATGGAATGGCTATTGTATATGCCATGAAATTGCAGTGAATTTTTTCTTGTGATTCTACTATAAATACCATCCTTAAATAGTTACTTCAATCGTTTGTATTGTAATATGCAAGACATAATTATTCTAATCACAGAATCAACATTGGTGCAACTTGTTTTGTGATAATTTTTATATGAGATGCAAGGATTTAAGTGCCGTGGCACGGGGTTGTGCCGAAAACTTGCCGGCACGGTACGGCACGGTGTGTGCCGAGTCGTGCCGATGAGTGCCGGTCACAAAAAATACATGCGTGCCGACACATAATGGTATGAAATATTTATTTTCTTTAGCAACAAAATTTTTTAATTGCTTATTATGTATCTTTATTAAATATTTTAAACTTTATTGAGAATTTTACTTAGTAAATTTAAGAAAAAAGGGTTTTGAACTGTACCATCGATACGAGGACTGTATCGTGCCTGTATCTTGTTGGCACGGTACGACATGGTGGATACGGCCCGTGCCGATTGATACTTAAATTCTTGACGAGATGGTAGAAATATTTCTTGGTTGCAAATTAGAGAAATATTTCAAGTGTTCAATTTCATATGATGTTCCTTTAGTAGCTTTAGTATTGCGGCCTGGTCCCTTAGGAGGTCACCCATCACCGAGGGCATGTTTATTTCACTGAAAGTAGACTTTGAGTTGAAGTGGACTTTGGGTTGAAGTGGAGTTTAGGTGAAAACTACTTCTCTTCCGCTGTTTGTTTCTATAGTTGTTATAGAAGTGAAGTTCCTTTAGTTCTGTTAATTCTTTGGTAGGAAGTGAATGGTGTAAAAACTATAATTTATATATAAATAATAAATATCTTAATATATAATAAACTATAATATATTAAATAAAAAATAATATAATTATATTTTCATACAATTAAAAAATATAATTTAAAACAACTAAAGTACATTTTTTATACATAAATTATAATAATATAACAATAAAATCATAGAGTAAAATAAATATTAGTACTCAACTAGTTAATTTTCATCATATTATAAATGTACAAATTAAATGAAAGAAATATTAAAACTTAAATAATCAATTTTTATTATATTTAAATATATAAACTAAATAAAAAAGTAATTAGTATCACAATTAAATATATTTAAATATATCTTACATTATTATTTGTATTATTTTATTATTTTTTTCTACACCTCTTCACCGTAATTGACTTCGGCCTACTGTGGACCGAAGTCAATTACGATGTTTTGGGTAGCTCGAGTTTCGACCGTATCTTTATTACGGCGAACTAAACAGCGAAAATGGTCGAAAACGACTTCACCCCTCTCCACTTCCTTCCAAACAAACATGCCCTGAGTGCACTGCTCGGTTAACTGGGTATCCTAGATGTAGTAACTCGTTGGGCCCAATCTACTAACTCAAAATGCTATAGCCCGATTATTATTCTAGGGATACCCAACCTTATATGGCCCATACTTCATGAATTTCCTACCCAATGTGGGATTAAATCTAGGGTGTCATAGATTCCCCCCCTCTTTTTTAATCCCTAATGTCCTCATTAGACTCAATCGCATACACAACTATCGAACGTGGAAGCTAATCGCACCGGAACACCTAGACTTAACCACATGACCCAATGTTTGAACCCACCCGTGTGCCCCCGTTGGGGTCACAAGCTTGCGCTTCTTAGCTTAGGCGGAGGCTTGGTGCCACAGAGCACTTAGAGAATAGGGGAGCGTGCGAGGTTGGCTTCATAGAGTAGTTCTGGGATGGGTGGTGCCTCGGGAAGTGGGGCGTTTCTGTCAGACCCCAAGCCCGCAACGGAAGCATCACCGGGCACGTGTATAGACCTGCCGAACGAACATAATTTTTCCTACCCGCCTAAGGCGTCACAACCCATATAATACATTCCAACAGGAACAAAACACATTAATTACATGACGGAGGTATCATTTAAACATAAGCAGTACTAGCTATTACATCATATTTTTCATTTACATGGCATCCAAATACAACCGAAAAATTTCTTTATATGTTTCATTACATTTCACAATTTTTTCAAAATAGTACTCTCTAGCATGGGTAATGTCTTAGCTACACCCAAAAAGGCTGGTAGAACCTCTATCTACTATACCACGTCCTTTTCTTGCTCAGCCACATCTATCGCGGAAGGACTTGCAGAAATTGGGGTAAGAATTATTTACATAGTTTCCGGTGGTTACGGTCGCCCATGAGGAAAGCTCGACCTACCAAGTCCAAATGAGGTAATATAAGCATGTGATATAACTGATAATCAACTAAAGCATATATATTTTACTATATGCAAAAAGAAGCAACTATGCTTATGCCTCAATCAATAGGATAATGAAGTCTACACTTAATGATTCAATTCATGTTTTGTTTACTATTTTCATTACCCTGTTCTCGTTATGAGTTTCCACCTAACAATTGGTAGCATAGTTGTCGCACACGCCTTGGCTCACAAGTCTAAGGGCAGCGAAATCGTTGCACACACCCCAGCTAATCAACAGGTAGCGGAGTTGCCGCTCACTGTGGCTTTTAAGCTTATGGGTGACGAAATCATCGGACGCTCGGGTCCATGAATAGGTAGAAGAATTGCCGCTTTTCACCTTGGTCTCACAATGAGTAGCGGAATTGCCGCTTTTGCTTTATACATTTTACACCTTGTTTTCAACCCATGATGTTAGCCCCTCTAGGTTTCATGATGTCATTGTTTGAGTGACAACCCATTCACTTGTTCTCAACCTATGTTAGATGGCACTATGTTCAATAGTATTCATATGTCAAGTTCTTTAATATCCCTAGAGAATGTCATCATGTTTATATAGTTCAGTTAATAGGTGTACATGTTTCAATATATGTCCATTCCGTGTACTCTAGTGGCAAATTATCTCAAGCAAAATAGGTCTCATTCATGCCAATTTACTAGGTAAGCTATCCTATTGCATGCATAGATTCAACATAAATTGTTTCTCTAGACATGGAAAGTGACCAATCCACTTCGATGAAGCACAATTCATATTGGTTCGTCACTAATTGTTGGTAGGCATGAGCAATTAGAACTCCACGAACGAATTGCTCCGCTTTCAAGCCAATTTGTCAAAAACCCTCCAAATCGTCCCGAATCCTTCAATCGGTTGCCTAAACCTCGTCATTCCTTAAATTGTTGTTGTCCCACGCGTTGCTCTACCCTTCAATTAAGGTTCCCAAGGGTTAGATAATTTTTTAGCCCTTTAGGTACCAAAATTTCAATTTTGACCTAGGGTTTTCAAATTCCCCAACAAAATCCCTTTTCTCAAGGCAATCTCTACAATTTGTAGCTTATATTAGCCTAGGGTTTGTTAAAATCTTTTTTTTCTAGTGTTAATTTCAAAATCCTGACTTCAAAACCCTAAAACTCACCTTAGTTCCTTCCCTCTCCAATTTCTCCTTACTCAAGAAGGATGCTCCAATCCTCAAAAATCTCCTTCAAGCTTGATTCCTCCAAACTCCACTTGAAGGAGAGGATTTGCTAGAGAGAGGAAATAGTTGAGAGCAAGGAATAAAGTGCCGTGGCACGGGGGTGTCCTATTAGGTGAAAAGTTGAAAAAACATTAGAAAATTAGAATTTTAATCTAATAATTGAAATTCACAAAATATAGATATCTTTATATTTGGGTTGTCCTAAAATCATAATAAAAATTTGTAATATGCATGTATGTACTCGTCAAGGAATTAAGTATCCGTCCGTGTCTTACGACACGAGGCGATACGTATCGTGCCACCAATTAGGAGGGGACACGGTACTGGGGGGTCTCTCTTGGCCCCTTTGTGCCAAGATACCCTCTGAGTATCGAACGAGACTGAAAAGCGATACCTAGAAGGTATCACGGTACGTGCCGCTGCGTGTCCACACGGGCATTGTTTTTAATTTTTTTTTTACTTCGACTTTTTTGGTTTCTCGCATAGACCTTTATGGATCTCTCTTATCTTTTTTCTTCTTTTCACTTCTACATTTTCTTCTATTCTACGCTCTTTTTTCTTTCCTCTCACATCTCTTTCTCTGTTTTTTTCTTTTTATTTTTTCCTCTTTTTTTTTCTCATAATTTTTTCTTTAAATTTTCCTTTCAATCTCTTATTATTCTTTGATCACTTCGATCTTAAAAGAAAAAGTAAAGAAATAGCAAAATCGAAGATCCACTTATTAGGTAAGTCAAGAAATTTACAACTTAAATTTTTTTCTATACATTTAGAATATATTTAACTTGTAAAATTCTTTTTGTGAAGAAATATGAAATTATGCAAATTTTTATTAACAATTTACAAAAGTATGAAAATATATCCACTTCATTATATTGTTCATTTTTAATTTTCTTGGATGAATTTAACATTTTATGCGAGATTTAAGATATTCTTAACTTTGAAAACTTTATTATTAGGTTTAGAAACATGAAAATTCTAATAAATTTGAAAACTAAATAGAAGCAATTGATATTTAAATTTGCTTAATGTATATGTCATATAGTTTATTGTTAAATTTTCATAAATAAATCTCATAAGTTTTCTTATTTAAATTTAAGAAAAAGTTATTTCCTTGGATGAACTTGCAAATTTTGCATAAAATTTTTTAAAAAATAATTTTCTTCGATTTATATTTTATAATTTTTAAAATTCTAAAAAAATAAAGATAAATAAATTTTTTTTTGAAAGTTAATCAATTTTTATTATTACTTAATTTATTCATCGTATGGTTTATTATTAAATTTTCATGGACAGATTTTACAAATTTTTTTAAAATTTTTTAAAAAATATTTTTTTTCAATTTTTTCATAAATATTTAAAAAAATTTTGAAAATGAAAAGGAACTATGAGCGCACTTGGGGTCTCATTCTAGTTTAGTCTAGTCATCATACGGTTCTTCATCGAATCGATACGAATCGATCTTACAAATTTTTATAAAAATTTAAAGAAAAAATAATTTTCTCTCTGAGTTGTAGTTGTATTTTACTTCACATATAAAGAAGACAACTATATTAAGTTATTAATTAGTAAGTTAGTGAGCTATTATTGATATTAGATCAAGACAAATCAATATATAGCCAAAATTTATAATTATTACTCAAACTTTTAAAATAACATTATAAAACCTTATTGGATAGAAAAAATTTAAAATAAGACCGTACTAAAGTGTGCCACTAGGAGGTTGTGCGTGTCAGTCAACACGCAAGCGTGCCATGTGTCGGCATGCAAGCATGCCAGTGCTGTATTGTGCCAGGCAACGGCTGGCACACCCCGTGCCACGGCATTTTAATCCTTGGTACTTGTACATATACATGTACGGTGGTTTTGGAAATACCAAAGTGTTGGTGCTATAATATTTTTGGCCAATCCTAGCAATTCTTGGATCATACACGAAGGTGGATCCCACAAATAACCATCATTATTGACTTTTGATTCAATGGCCAAAGGAGTAGATCCAGATGTTAACAAATTTTTGGTATTTTAAGAAGCATTCCAACTTAGTTTTATACATACATTCGAGCTATATCGAGCTGAACACGAGCGAGTTGTTCAGCTCATTAAAATTTCGAGCTTAAAAATTTAGCTCGTTCGGATCATTTATGAAACGAGTGATAAATCTTGAGCTTATTTTCGAGCCAAACACGAGTTGTCTTGTGAATAGCTAAGCTAGATTACCATCCCTAGTACCGGTACTTAGTGCAAATCTATAGTTTTGCATATTTAACTCTCCGAAGTCCGTTTTCGCGTCGAAAACACTTAGATGCTCCCCAAACACCATTGGGCTTATCCAGACACTCAAGTGTCCATTGCTATTCTTCACTAGAACTCTGCTATTTGTGAAAGTACAATGCATGACAGTTTCATTTAGGCTTATTTGATGTGGTTATTTTGTTTTCTTCAGGAAAGTTAATATTTCCTGTCATCGTCAGGTAGGAGTTTGTCAGATGATTTATATTTGTTAATATATTGATTTCTAGAGAACCTATGTATGCTCTAGGATTTTGTTTTGGGCTATACATTTGTTTTCTATATTTGAGAGGGATGAAAAATTGAATCATTTGGTGATCTATTTGAAGATCAAGGTTGCCTTGATCCGTTCTCAATTCCGTTCTCCATTCCCCTCCTTCTGCTGGTCCTTTCCCTCGCATTGCTTGTTTTCTTCTTTTACTTTATAACAAGGTGTTAAAAGCAAACTACCACCTATGTGACGTTAAGTACCAATTAAAGGTGGGAGGATATTGTGAAGCTTATTAAGGGTATTGTGTGATAACTTTTTTTCTTTAATCTCTCTGGTGCTTTTACTTCCTTTTGGAACACAAAAGACATTCTACAGGATGAATTATATAGTATGTCGAATGGTTGCTTCTTCCAAGGAAACAGACCATGATAATTGTATCGATGTTGTTTCCTCTGTCACAAGGATTTAAATGTTGTGGCACAGGATCGTATTGAAAACTTGCCGGCATGGTACGATACGGTGTGTGCCGGACCATGCCGTTGCGTGCCGGTCACAGAAAATATATGTGTACCGATACATAATGGCATGAGATATTTATATTCTTTAGCAACAAAATATTCTGATTGCTTATTATATATTTTTATCAAATTTTTTGAACTTATTGAGAAAATTACTTACTAATTTAAAGAATAAAGAGTTATGTCATCGACATAGGGATTGTATTATGCTGATAACTTGTTGGCATGATACGGCACGGTGGATATGACCAATGCCGATAGACCCTTAAATCCTTGCTCTGTCATGGGTCTTCCAATCAAAGTGCGAAAGGATGAACCTACTGATGATTGCAGGGATAGGTGCTGCATGACTTCACGTGTACTATAGGGCTTATTTATGGAAACAACGTGTATTTGATGTTGGCACGCATACCCATGCATCAATTTAGTATTTTATGTAAATTTACTGGTTTTTCATGCTAAGGTTGTCAACCATCTTTACAGGCACAGTTTAGTTTGGCTGCCATAACGTTATATTTTTTGTGTTGCCATTGTCAAATAACACATCCATCCCTCAATGTTCTAGTGGTGTGGGAGATAATTTTTCTTGTTCTCTATTTTGTTTACTTATCATTTGTGGGTATGACAAAAAAAACCATTAAATATCACAATCAGCTTCATCCGAAAGGATATGGGTTGGTGCCTTGTACACAAGGATTTAAGTGCCGTGGCACGGGGTCGTGCCGAAAACTTGCCGGCACGATACGGCACGGTGCGTGCCGAGCCGTGCCGATGAGTGCCGGTCACAAAAAATACATGCGTGTCGACACATAATGGCATGAAATATTTAATTTCTTTAGCAACAAAATTTTTTAATTGCTTATTATGTTTTTTTATCAAATATTTTGAACTTTACTAAGAAAATTACTTAGTAATTTTAAGAAAAAAAGGTTTTGAACTGTGCCATCGGCACGGGAGCTGTATCGTGCCGGTATTTTGTTGGCACGGTACGGCACGGTAGATACGGCCCGTGCCGATGGATACTTAAATCCTTGCTTGTACATGAAAGCTACTTCTAAACAACATAATTATAACGTCACCCTCCTGATAAGATGCAGTTGAAGTAGTGGATAACCTATCTCTAAGATGTGGGGCCTAAATTACTGGTCTCTTTGTTCATTACCTGCCAGTTCTTGAATAGGCTTAGGAGCTGGTCTATTTGACATTTGTTTGGATTTTTTCTTCTGTATAGCACGTTGTTATTGAACTAATGAGTTGAAATATGGCCCCAAAACTATCAGCACTTCATCTGTAATCCTATACAATTTATTTAGCTGGAATGAGCCTCTAAACTTGCATCTTTTCTCACCAATCCTTGTCTTATTTTTGGTGTCGGTCAATTTTAGCTAAGGTGTGTTTAATTTCACCAAAGCATGACTTAATTTTGAAAAAAGTTGAAGTTCAATTGGAAACTGTTTGTTCACTCACTGAGAACTTCCATCTGGAGAAAAACACTCCTTACATCTTCACTCGGAGACCAGTCCGAGTTAAAAGAGTAATAAAGGTGGAAAGGGCAGATGCAGGTCGCCTTGTCAGACAACACATGCTGGGAATGAGATATATTTGATGATGCATGGAGCATTGCATGCTCATGGTTTAGTGGATGTAGCCGTGAAGTTAGGTTTGGTGAATTTTGCTCTCAAGGTGTTGATTTCACTGCAGTACAAGGACAGTCGCTAATAAATGTCTTGATGTCTGGCTTGATGGAAAAAGTGTTGGGAGTATATCGTTGGCCCATGCCCTTTTCCTCCATAGTTGAACTTCCATTGGAACAATAGGATAGCCCCTTTTATTTGGGGATGATATTTTTTTAACTCGTTTACTTGTTATCATGTTTCTCCTTTTTCCCAGGGTAAATATATTTTCTTCATTTGTCGCTATCTTGAAATGGCATGCCACTTTTTTCTCACATGCTATCTGCAATTTTCTTCTTTTTTTTATTTACTTAAATAGACAATTCTTAAGCAATCTATGCTGATAGATATCTCAATTGACAGGGTGAGCGCCTAAGGCAATCTATATTGGAAAAGATTCAAGCCAAGCAATTTCAAACGTTGGCTTCGGTGGAGGATAAGATCATGCGGAAGATACGGGAGAAAGATGTGGAAGTGGATGATATTAATAAAAAGAACTCAGAGCTCGAGGAACAGATTAAAGTGTTGACAATGGAAGTTGCTGCTTGGCAGCAGAGAGCAAAGTACAATGAGAACATGATTAATGCCCTCAAGTACAATATCGAGCAAGTGTATGCGCAAAGCAGTGACAACAAAGAAGGGTGTGGTGACAGTGAGGTAGATGACACAGCCTCGTGCTGTGATGGTGGGGCTATAAAGTTACATCTACTGGACAAGGATAGGAAGGACATTAAGCACTCGATGGTTTGTAACGTATGCAAAGTAAACGAAGCATGCATGCTCTTGTTGCCCTGCCGACATCTTTGCCTATGCAAAGAATGTGAGAGTAAGCTGAGTTTTTGCCCCATGTGCCAGTCGTCGAAGTTACTTGGCATGGAGATATATATAGTGTGACATAGTTGACTGTTGTAAACTGGTTGATCGTTTGGTGTCCTATTATTGAATATTTAGTGGCTGACACTGTGAATATGCTCCCGAGTTGTTAAGTGAGAAGTAACATTGAAGAACTTTATGTTGGGTCGCATATTGTATATTGGCACTTGTGTTGTATGTTTTCTTTTTGAACTATGGCACTGGAGTTTAAAGCTCTTTCTATATGTTTGTGTTCTATTTTGGTCATCTTAAATCAACTTCTTGGTGAACACCCTAGAGTGTGTATTGATGTCAATCGGTAAAACTCTTATTTGAGCTGGGGCACAATCGCAAGCACTATCTTGTAATATCTGTTTGTGTTCTATTTTGGTCATCTTAAATCAACTTCTTGGTGAACACCCTAGAGTGTGTATTGATGTCAATCGGTAAAACTCTTATTTGAGCTAGGGCACAATCGCAAGCACTATCTTGTAATATCTGCCAATTTAAAGGATATATATATATATATATATATATATATATAGGCTCTATACTATTAATAGTATCAAGTCATTAGGGTTATTAAGTTTTTAGTCTTTAGATGAAGAGATGTGCGTTTTGGATGATAATAGTTTGTTCTCTAAAATTTAGTGGGTGGTTGGGTGGAATAATATGATTTAAGGGATGAAAATGATCGAAGGGATAAATTTAATGGCAGAAAACTTGGTAGCATGGAGTGCTTGGTGCTATTGATAACACAGTAGCTGGTTGAAGGAGGCGTGAATGGCATCATCGAACTCCTGAAAAACCTTACACTTCTTTTATATATATATATATATAATTAGGCTGTTATGCTATCAATAGCACCAAGTTTTTGGTGCTATTAGATTTTTTATCTTTGGATGAGGAGACGTGTGGTTAGGATGACAGTGGGTCTCTTAAATTTAGTGGGTGGTTGAAAAAATAGTATGATATAAAGGGTGAAAATTATCTAAGGGGTGGATCTAATGGTGGAAAACTTGGTAGCACCAAGTGTTTTGTGCTATTAATAGTATAGTAGTCGAACTCTCTCTCTCTCTCTCTCTCTCTCTCTCTCTCTCTCTCTATATATATATATATATATATATATATATATATATATATATATATATATATATATATATATATATATATATATATATATATATATATATATATATATATATATATATGTATAGCGTAGGGCTATTATACTCTTATTAGTATATATCCCTTTGTACTCATAACTTTTTCATCCTTGGATGAATGAATGTGTGGTTAGTATGATAGTGGTCCCCCTAGAATTTACTAGGTTGTTGAAAAAATAGTAAAAATTTTAGGAACTATAATCCTAACCGCACATTCCTTCATTCAAGGGATGAAAACTTATTAGTACAAAAAAAATTTACTCTAAAAGTATATTAGCCGGACCCATATATATATATATATATATATATATATATATATATATATATATATATATATATATATATATATATATATATATATATATATATATGAGCAATAGCAAAGAATAAGAAAAGAGAGAATAGAGCCTTTGGAAGTCTGGGAGAAGTCAATTAGACGAAGGGGATCGAGAAGGCAGGCAACCACCAGCATCATCAGGTGAAAGGGAACCAACAACCATTAGGGTTCTGATCGGCTTTAGAGAGAAAAAAAAGGTCAAAGAGAATCTAGTGACTTCTCGGTTGGAAGTCTGGAAGTATTTAAAACCCATTGATCGAGTCGGGTGGTCGAAAGTATCAGAGCCGATCCAATCAGCCTCAACATATCCAGAGATCTCCCCCGGCCTAGAAGGCCATAATTCTACACCGAATTAGGCTCACAAGGCCCAATTAATCATATTTTGCTTATTTATTGTTTGGCCCATACTTTATGGAGAATTTCATTTCGGTACTAAGTAGGTGTTGAGACCGAAATTTTCGCCACTCGAAGAAAAAAGGGTCCTGCAATCTCGTAAGCCAGGACCACCCCCCTACTTTTTCATATATTTTATATCTGCGTTTATTACTTTTCTAGAGCATTTTCTAGAAGTAGATTAATTGTAATTGGCTACCAGCTATCCTTATAACCCCACTACTATCAATGCAATTTCTTAATCGGCTCGTTAGCCGTGTCAAATCTTTGTCCTTGTTCTTTGTTTCGGCTACTCTAGGCCGAACTCAGCCTCTCTTGTGAGGACCCGGATCCCCACGATGAGATGACTGGTTGACCAGCAGCTTCTGGAGGCCTATGTGGCCTGTCGGTGGTGTTTGTGCACCAACTGGACACTAGTGATGGACTCAGTGTGTTAAATGGATCACGAGAGTAGTCTGAGGACCCCGTCGGATATTTAGAAGTGGATTCGCGCGAAACGAATATTAAAACTGGGCTCAGCGCAAAGTTTGGACAAAGGAACACCTTTTCGGATGCCTTCGGCAAATTTTAGGATTGGAATTTGGCAAAACAGACAGCGGATTTGGATTCAGCGCGCGAAAACGTTGAAAATGGACTGCTTACTTGTATTTTTCGGAGCTCGGATGCCGCGTACGGATTTCGAGGCACAGGGTACTGTTCTGGCGGCCTGCGGGCAGCGGCGGCGGCGGCGGGCAGCGGCGGAGCGCGGCGGCGCGGGCGCGGGCAGGAGCGGGCAGGCGCGCGGGTGCGCTGGCAGGCGCGCGGTGCACGAAAGCGGCGTGCCACGTGTCGGATTCTTATTGGTTGGCCTTGGGACACGTGTCCGCGTAGGATTGGTCGGCGCAGCAGGCGCGGTCCACGGGGGAAAAGTGCGGTGTACGGTGGACCGGGGGGGACACGTGGCGGCCACTGGTTGGCCGGTCCAAGTGCGCTCGGTCCACGGAGCTGGTGCGGCTGCCTCGGGGTGTGTGCCCAGCAGGGGGCGCAGGCGGCGCTGGCAGCGCGCACGTGGGCGCGGCGACGACGCTTTGACCGAGTAGGGTCCACGTGTCGACACCTCCGCGCGCCACGCGTCGAGCAGCGGGTGGCCGGAATGGCTGTCCGCTGTTCGGATGATGACGTGGCGGCCCCTGGGTGATTCGGGCGTGAACAGTTGTGACGCCCCCGGAATTTGGATTAGTCCTCTATATAAATGATATAATAGGACTAAATCTCTAACCCGGCTATAGCATTTTGGATGGTAGCAAAATCCAAGAGGAACATGAGAGTTAAGCGTGCTAGAGCTAGAGTAGTTCTAGGATGGGTGACCCCCTGGGAAGTGGGGCGTCACAAATGGTATCAGAGCTTAGGGATAGGTCAGTTGGGACTTAGGAAACCCTAGGCTTTTGGCAGACCCTAGGATGGCAGGGCGCGAGTGACGCGACATTTTGCGAAAGTCGGCAATTTATTATTAACTCTTCCTGTGAGTGGAGAGGGATTGGCATATCCTATTTCTGGTAGACTATTATGTTGGCTGCAGACAACATAAGGTTACAGAAATAGAGGGATGTTCATGACTTTCGCTAGATTGGGTCGAGAGTGCTTTTGTTTACTGACCCGTGGTTTCTTGTGTGGCAGGATGCCTCCTAGGCGGCAGATCCCTACTCGGGGTACTCCTACACCCCCGGAGGAGCCGGAGCAGTCCGGGCCTTCGGAGATTAGTGAGCTCAGGGCCATGGTGGCCCAGTTGGCGGAGAGCCACCGCCGTCATGAGCAGAGGTTTGACCAGTTGCTTGCCCAGGTTGGGGCACCTCCCCCTGCTACTGTAGAGGCCCCTGTACCACCTGTTGTACCACCGGCTATTCCACCAGTCCCTACGGCACCGTCGTCGAGCAGTGGGGCCCAGGGGATGTTCAGGCCGTTGACCCCGGCGGAGGAGCGGGAGTTTGCTGACAAGCTCTCACAGTTTTGCAAGCGAGGACCGCCTAGGTTCTCAGGGCGGAGCACACATCCGTGGGAGATAGGATCGTGGCTGGCAGCAATGGAGAAGTTATTTCGGGACTTCTTCATTGACCATAGATATAGAGTGCATATGGCAGTACACTGTCTAGAGGGGGATGCAGATGCTTGGTGGCGTCGGGTTGAGCCTTTGGAGTTTCAGATTACCCGACAGCTGCCTTGGTCAGAGTTTCGGCGGATGATTATGGACACCTATTTCTCCACGAGCGTGAAGAAAAAGATTGAGGATGACTTGAAGAATCTACAGCAAGGTGATCGGGCTGTATGGGATTATTTTCAGGAGTTCACGCAGTTGCTCAACTGCGTGCCCTATGTTGCCAGGGATGGGCCGCACCAGGTAGAGCTTTTTGAGACGGGCCTTCGCCCAGAGATTTATACCTTAGTGCACGCCCAGAGGCTTCAGACCTTATCAGAGGCAGTGGATCATGCACAGTGGGTCGAGAGGGGAGACCACGTTGTCGCTAGACGTGGAGGCTTGGTCGCTCAGGGTTCTGAGAGGAAGCGACCAGCGCCAGATGATGGGGGACAGGCCAGTTCCTGGAGGCCGCCCCGACTGCCACCGCCTCAGTTTACGGGCCGTGGGCGCTTGGAGCGGCGAGGGTCTGGGGGATCCCAGAGGCCCCCGTAGCATCAGCAGCAGCAGCCCCAGCGACAGCAGCAGCATTCGCAGCAGCAGAGGTCGCAGTCTCGACAGCAGGGGTCACAGCGGCAGAGGCAGCAGCAGCAGCAGTCGAGGCAGTCTCAGTCGGCGGTCAGGTGCATCTTTTGCAGGGGACAGCACCCGTCGGATACTTGTGATCAGAGGTATGGCCGCTGTTATCGGTGTGGACAGTCTGGCCATATTCGTGCTACTTGCCCTTTCTCGGCATCGCCGGCTCCTTCCTCAGCATCAGCCCCTTCGGCGCCCCAACATCGGCCTTATGCTCCAGAGAGCAGGGCTCCTTCTTCGCATCCTGCAGACTACAGACCCTCGACACAGAGTGGGCGTGTTTACGCCGCCCAGGTAGAGGACTCCGCAGCAGCCGACCACGTGGTGGCAGGTATCACTTTACTTTTTGGTACTAGAGCTCGCACTTTATTTGATACCGGTGCAACACATTCTTTTATCAGTAGATCATTTGCATCATCCTATGGATTAGAGTTAGGTCGGTTGCCACATGCATTAGAGGTACGGATTCCTGAGCATACATTGCATGTAGAGGAGTGTTGTTGGTCTTGCCCTGTACAGCTTGAGTCTTGGGTTTTGCCAGCGGACCTTATGGTCCTTAGTCAGCTGCGAGATTTTGACATTGTACTGGGGGTGGATTGGCTGGCCCGCTATTTCGCGACGATTGACTGCGCCGCGAGGACTGTTACTTTTAGCGAGCCAGGCCAGGAGGTGTTCGTTTACAGGGGGTGCCAGAGTGCTTTCTTTGCCTCTGTGGTTTCGACTTCTCGGGCGAGGCAGATGATGCGCAGTGGCTGCGTAGCCTTTTTGGCTTGTGTGGTAAAGGAGCCTATGGCGGCACCGGGACTCACGGATATCCCTATTGTCCATGAGTTCCCGGATGTGTTTCCACCGGAGTTGACTTGTATGCCGCCGGATAGGGAGGTTGAGTTTTTGATTGACGTAGTCCCAGGAACTGCGCCAATCTCTAAGGCTCCTTACCGGATGGCACCGGCTGAGTTGCGAGAGTTAAAGGCGCAACTTCAGGATTTAATGGATAAAGGCTTTGTGAGGCCAAGTGTATCGCCTTGGGGAGCGCCGGTGCTATTTGTGAAGAAGAAAGATGGATCACTTCGACTGTGTGTTGATTATCGAGAGCTGAATAAAGTGACCATCAAGAACAAGTACCCTTTGCCGCGCATCGATGATCTATTTGATCAGCTGCAAGGGTCTTATGTCTTCTCCAAGATTGACTTACAGTCTGGTTACCACCAACTGAAGGTGAAGGCCGAGGACATCCCGAAGACGGCATTCAGGACGCGGTACGGGCATTATGAGTTTACCGTCATGCCTTTTGGATTGACTAATGCCCCTGCTGCTTTTATGGATTTAATGAATAGGATTTTTCGGCCATATCTGGATCGATTCGTGGTGGTGTTTATTGATGATATCCTGATCTATTCACGAAGTGATGCGGAGCACGAGGAGCATCTGAGGATTGTGCTGCAACTTCTCTGGGAGAAGAAGTTGTATGCCAAACTACCTAAGTGCGAATTTTGGCTTAGAGAGGTCACCTTTTTGGGGCATGTGATCTCCGCCGCAGGAGTGGCCGTGGACCCGGCGAAGATTGAGGCAGTCCGGGATTGGCCTCGACCAACGACGGTATCTGAGGTTCGCAGTTTTATGGGCTTAGCCGGATACTACCGTCGGTTTGTGGAAGGTTTTGCGAAACTTTCCACACCCCTCACTCGTCTGACTCGTAAAGGGATTAAGTTTATTTGGAGTGAGGATTGCCAGAGGAGCTTTGAGGAATTAAAGAACAGATTGATGTCGGCTCCTATCCCTTCCCTCCCTATTATGGGGAAAGGATATGTGATTTATAGTGATGCATCGCACAGTGGACTTGGTTGCGTGCTGATGCAGGAGGGTAGAGTGATCGCGTATGCCTCTCGGCAGCTAAAAGATTATGAAAAGAACTACCCCACCCATGACTTGGAGCTTGCTGCAGTGGTTTTTGCATTGAAGTTGTGGCGCCATTATCTGTATGGGGAGCACTGCGAGATTTACACAGATCACAAGAGCTTGAAATACTTGTTCACACAGAAGGAGCTCAACTTGAGGCAACGCCGATGGTTAGAATTATTAAAGGATTATGATGTGGATATACTCTACCATCCCGGCAAGGCCAACGTGGTTGCTGATGCCTTGAGCAGGAGAGCAGTGCAGAGCTTATCTTTGATGATCACCGATCAGGCGCCACTACTTGAGCAGATGAGGCGGTTAGAGCTCGAGGTTGTATCCCCTGGGGTCTCTGCGCAACTTATGACTCTAGTCGTACAGCCCACTCTGTTGGACAGGATTCGGGAGAGACAGAGTGAGGACCCCCACTTGATGAGGGTTCGAGAGCAGATTCAGACGGACTCGGCAGGGGATTTTTCAGTTGATGCTTCGGGAGTACTTCGGTACAGGGACCGAGCTTGTGTGCCCATGGATACAGAGATTCGAGAGCAGATCTTGAGGGAGGCCCACTATACACCTTATACCATCCATCCTGGGGGGACTAAGATGTATAGGGACCTCAAGGCACAGTTCTGGTAGAACGGGATGAAAAGTGACATTGGGAGGTTTGTAGCACATTGCTTAACTTGTCAGCAAGTAAAGGCTGAGCATCGTGTACCTGCTGGCAAGTTGCAGAGCCTCCCAATCCCTGAATGGAAATGGGAACATGTTACCATGGATTTTGTCACCGGGTTGCCGAGGGCACAGTCAGGAGCAGACGCGATCTGGGTAGTCGTGGACAGACTCACCAAATCCGCTCACTTTTTACCGGTACAGGTGACTTGGCCACCAGACCGACTGGCACAGCTGTATTTAGACGAGGTAGTGAGGTTGCATGGCGTGCCTGCCTCCATTGTATCTGATCGAGATTCGAGGTTTGTTTCGCGCTTTTGGAGGAGTCTACAGGCCACTTTGGGGACGCAGCTCAGTTTAAGCACGGCTTTCCACCCACAGACAGACGGACAGTCAGAGCGGACTATACAGATTCTTGAGGACATGCTCCGGGCTTGCACGCTAGACTTTGGAGGAGGATGGGTGCGACGCTTATCACTGGCAGAGTTTGCGTACAACAATAGCTTTCAAGCGAGCATCCAGATGGCTCCGTTTGAAGCATTGTATGGACGCAAGTGTCGTTCCCCACTTTATTGGAGCGATGTGGGTGAAAGACGGACTTTGGGTCCAGAGTTGTTGCGAGAGGCAGAGGATAAAGTCAGGATAATCAGGCAACATCTTCAGACAGCTCAGAGCAGACAGAGGAGCTACGCCGATGTGCGGAGACGAGACCTGGAGTTTAGGATTGGAGATCATGTCTTTTTGAAGGTTTCGCCTTCAAAGGGTATCCGGAGATTTGGGATTCGTGGGAAACTGAGCCCTCGTTATATTGGACCTTTTGAGGTATTGGAGCGCATAGGGCCAGTTGCCTACAGGCTTGCACTTCCTCCCAGGCTTGCCGGTGTTCACGATGTATTTCATGTATCGACCCTGAGGAAGTATGTTCATGATCCGTCTCACATCATCGATTTCACCCCACTGGAGGTTGCTGAGGATCTGAGCTTTGTTGAGCGGCCATTGAGAATCTTGGACCGCGAGGTTAGAGAGCTGCGCAGCCGGGCCATCCCTTATGTGAAGATCCTCTGGAGCGGTCGTGATGAGCACGAGGCTACCTGGGAGCTAGAGTCAGCGATGATGGATGCTTACCCCTATTTGTTCGAGGCCCCGGCTTGAGGTATGGCTTTTGTTTCGAGGACGAAACTCTTTTTAGTGGGGGAGGATGTAGTGTTCTGGTTTTTCCCCGTACAGTTTTTCATTGAATCCACTGCGTAGAACACCTAGTGTTGGTGTGTCTGGCCCATGGTGCATCAAAGGGGTGCCACAGATGGACCCTGTGTGGTATTTTAGCTGATTTGGTCTTCGGCAGTGTTTGCCGAATTTTAGAAAAGGAATTGGGCAGAGCGGAGTTCGGATTTGGATTCAGCGCGGAAAAACGCTTGAAAACGACTATTTATTTGTCGAATTTGGAGTCCGGATGACCAAAAACGGGTTTCTGGAAGTTTCGGGGGATTTTTGGTGCATGGGGGTGCTTCGTGGACCGGCCTATGCCACGTGGCAGCTCACCATTGGGCGGCCCACGTCGCTCGGTCCACGGGAAAGGGCGCGGCGATGCATGGACCGCGCGGCGGGCCACGTGGCAGGCGCGGAGTGGCGGGCGTGTGGGGCGCGGTCCAGGGAGGTTGGCGCGGGGCTCGTGGACCGGGCGCACGACACGCGTCGCCGGCTGGTTGGGTGGTCCACCTGGACTCGGTCCACGCGTGCCCGAGGCGGCGCCTCGGGGCGCGGGCCGGTGCAGGGCCACAGTGCGGCTGGTCGGCCGCACATGGCCCGCACTCGAGTGCGGGCCACGTGTCGGCCGGCCAGCGGAGGGGTGCATGCACCGCCTCCAACGCACCCGGGCCACGTGGCGGGCGGCCAGTCGCCCCGCACGGCTGTTTGCTGTGCGGGGGACACATGGCCGCTCCAGGGACTTTCGGGCGGTCGGACGGCCCCCCGTCCGACCTGCTTTGAGGATTCGGGCGCCCGAAAGTGGCGCCCGAATCCGACAAAAAGGGGGGGGGGGGTGTTGGCAGCCTATATAAAGGCCTTTTGGGGGGCCCTTTTGTTCACTTTCTGTGAGGATTTCCACAGTGAACCCTTAATGAAAAATTTTCCTCTACCTGAAACCCTTCTTGTTGCTCACTCCGGAGATTTTTAGGAGCGCGTTTTTCGAGGTTGGTCATTTTCCGGCGCGGCGCAACACTCGTTCTTCGACGACCCGTTTCGTCCCATCGCAGTGTTTAGGCTCCCCCGGCTCACCCCGACCTCCGATTCGGGTGATTTTTGCGCCGTTGGACTCTCGACAGGTAGGGCTTCATTTTTGATATTTTGAGTTGCCCCTGGTTTTCTTGTGGATTTTGAGTTTTCCCGAGCTTCTTTGTGACACATTTTTCCTCGCGGAGTTTTGGACAGCACCTGCTTGATTTGGCTATAACTTCGCGCTCAGGCGACGGATCGAGGCGATTCAAAAGGCATTTCTCATCTACATCTCGCGAGGAATCTCCTGGAATTTTCTCAGATTTTTCTGAATATTTTTCGAAGGTGGAAATCTCCTTTCTCTGTAACTTTTTGGTACAGAAATTCTGCACAGTTTTGTTTGGGGTGTTCCCCTGGCCGAATTTGTATCTCAACGAAGGAAGCTCGGTTTTGAACGTGCAGGTACTCGTTTCGACGGGTTCGTCGCAAGGAACGCGACGGTATTTTTATTAGAATTTTCTGAGCACCCTTCGCAGGTGAAAATCTGAGATCTTTAGATCGGTAATTTTGGGACAGATTTTGTGATGTTTGAAGGACTAAAATTATGTATGTTCTTCTTGGAGGTTTGGCACAGCATTGCGGTGAGTTTTGGTGCGAGCGCGGGTTTTCGCATTTGGGACAGGATTTTAGCGCTCGAGGTGGGTACCGTTGTTAACCTCTTATTTTGGACAACCCACTAGGCATATTGGAGCTTGTATTTTGTAATATGGCCAACATACTAGTAAAAATGAACATAGTATGCTTAATGAAAGGAAAAGGACTCACGATTGATACTTGCATCTTTAGAGGACTAGACACTAATAAATGGTAATAACCGGCTAAATCTGTTTCATACTTAATGTTTATTGAAGGACTTAGGCATGTGTCTAAATCAGCTTATGGCAGGTTAATATTTTGGATATTTTTACCCAAGGCATAATGTAAGAATTGGAATATTAAAATTATCTTGCTTAGTAAAGGACTTTTGCATGCTTGAATGGTCATCTAGTTAGGCCACCTTTTTCTGCTGAACTATCATACTGGAATTGACTTAGGAGAAACCATGATTTCATTTTCTCCAGTTATCTTGACATAGGGGATGTCATGCTCAGGTTAGAGCAGGGGCTGGGATAGTGTAGTCAGATACTTGGGATTCGGGACGGACAGGCTGTGATGGCAGGGTGTTGCGGCAACCGCGGATTTTGGGCGGTTGACCGGACAGTTGTTATTGCATCAGATCGGGGAGAGGATTTGGGTTTCTTTTAGTGGATGGTTATTTCCATTTAGATCAGTGTCATGATCCAGTCCTGCGGACTTTTTACTCAGGCATTTTACTCGTGTGGGTCGCTCCCCTCGAGTGCCACTCCGGAGTGCGCGTTATGCAGACTTGAGTCCTTGAGACTCCTATCCCCTATCGGTGTTATGCGTAGGCTGGCATACCCGATTTGGCAGGCATCGCAGGCAGTACCAGGGTTTACTGGGGTATAGATTGGTTTGGTCAGGCAGGCTTTGTTATTCTGATGTATATATGTAGCTATCTTTTAGCTGGGCATGTAGAGGCATACTAGTGGTAGCTTTTATCAGTAGTTTTATTTTCAGTTTACCACTTTTATTCTTTTCGCCTCTGGTAGTCCTAGTGGGCAGGTTCGAGTTGAGGTTTACCCACTAGGGGAGGCTACTGTCTTTATAGTAGTTCTCACCCCCACTCTTTTTCCCTCTTCTTTTCCCCTTTGTTTTGCAGAGTCCTCTGCGGGAGTTGCGGGACCCTCTTCCCTGGACCGAGGTAAGAGGATCGTTGACTAGCTAGCTGTTTTCTCCTGATCCCGAGTTTGATAGATTTGGATGTATCCCCGGTACACTCAGACTGTTGTACTTCCTTTTATTTTGGGTCTGGCTTCGGCCAGCTGGATGTTTTTTTTGTGAGCTGGGAGAGACACATGTATATTTTTGAGAATTATGTTGTACTTTACTTTCCAGTATTCTTCTGAGATGTACTAGTTTTAGTTTAGCTCTGTTTTATGCTCCTTTATTATATCTTTCTGAGATGTACTAGTTTTAGTTTAGCTCTGTTTTATGCTCCTTTATTATATCTTCATATTTGAGCAGGTTACCAGCGCTTCGTGTACACGGGAAATTCCGTGTGCACGGCGGATCTGTGGACGAGCCTGGGTTCTGGTTTACACCCGGGGCGTGACAGATTAAAATGGTATCATACTGTGACACCCCACTTCCCAGGGGGTCACCCATCCTAGAACTACTCTAGCTCTAGCACGCTTAACTCTCATGTTCCTCTTGGATTTTGCTACCATCCAAAATGCTATAGCCGGGTTAGAGATTTAGTCCTATTATATCATTTATATAGAGGACTAATCCAAATTCCGGGGGTGTCACATTCTTCCCCCCTTTAAGCCCTGACGTCCACGTCAGGCTCAAGCACACTCACAAGCACCAGGCGATGTGAGACTCGTCTCGCTAGCCTTAGCCGACCTTGTGAGGAGCTGCACTCCACTCACAACGGTCATTAGCCGGGGAGCCTCGCTCTACCCGCTATATAACCCTGGCTCAGTCGAGACTCATCTCACATTTCCGGCTGGTGAATGTCTCTGATACCAACTGTGACGCCCCCGGAATTTGGATTAGTCCTCTATATAAATGATATAATAGGACTAAATCTCTAACCCGACTATAGCATTTTGGATGGTAGCAAGATCCAAGAGGAACATGAGAGTTAAGCGTGCTAGAGCTAGAGTAGTTCTAGGATGGGTGACCCCCCTGGGAAGTGGGGCGTCACAACGGTGTTGGGCCGGGCCCAACACTGTAGCAGCCTGAATCATTCGGGCGCCCGGTGTTTGCGCCCAAAAGCACAATTTCGGGTTTTTCGGGTTTGAGCCTATAAATAGGCCCTTTGCACTGCCTTTTCGAACTTTTCCCGAGCTCTCTGGCCAGAGGACCCTTCACCAAATTTGTTGCTCACCTTGTCGTGCATCTTGTGGAGGAAGCTCGGAATTTTTGGAGGCCGCGGCGTCGACGACTTCGGCATCGTAGCGCAGAGCGACGTTCTTTCATCGGAGGCCCGTTATCGTTGCGTTTTGGTCTGAGAGGTCCACAGAGCTACCCGACAGTGTTTTTGGACGATTTTCATGGCGTTGGATTCACGAGAGGTAGACCTATGATTTTCGTACTGTCCACTTTCCTCGCATCTGAGCTTTTATAGGGGTTCTGGGAACGTTTTTAACCCCCTTTGCCGCTGGTGAGTTACCTTGACAACAGCACCTCGCCGGAATTTTATCTCCGCGCTCGGACATCGGATGGAGACATGCCTATACACTTTTTACATCTACGTGTCGCGAGGATTATCGTCGTATTTTTCTGGAATTTTTCTGAGATTTGCCCGAAGGTATACTTTTCCCTTTCTTCTGTGCAATGTGATACAGTTGTGTATGTTGTGGAGTTTCGCGCACACCGCGTTGTGGAATTTGTAACTCGGCCTCTGGGACTCGGATTTTGACGTGCAGGTACTCGTTTCGAATGGCTCGACGCGACGATCACGACTGTATTTTTGTCGGATTTTTCAGAGTTCTCGCTGCTGGTGAAAAATCCGCATCTTTGGGACTGTTCCAACAGATTTGTATGTACTTGGATATTTTGGAATAAAAGTGTAACCTTGGACCTTATTGTTGTACCCAGGAAGGTTCGCGAGTGTTTCTGAACCTGTTGGAACTGGAGATGATGGTTTCCGAGTATTTTCAGCTGTTTGGAGCCGAGGCTTGCGCGACAGGTACCATGGGTGCAGTTTTGGCAGATTTTGGATTGTGAGCGTCTACACTCTTCACCGACTTCGGCTTTGCCTGCGAAAAGCGCTTCAGGTGGGTGCTTTGTTTCCAGAACCGGTGAACGGTTCTCTAATTCTTGATATTAGGATGTATGCATGTCTAGGGTACATGGTTTGTGATTGAGAGGTAGGTAAGCTTGATAATAGTAATTGTATAAAAGAATTACAAGAATAGTATTTATGATGTAGACTGAGGACTTGCATGATTTGGACATCTATGTTGATGGTTAGTGTAAGCTTACCTAGGATAATGTTACCTTATGTGATTATTTAGCATGCCATGTTAGCACATAGCCATTTATGCAATTGGTTTATGTTACGGAATTTGAGTTGGCGTAGTTTCGTGAAAGGTTCAAGTCTTGAAGATTGAAGGTGAAGAAAGTTGGATCATTTAACTCAATCTCAAGAAAGAAGAATTCAAAAGGATCAGGTATGTTTAACTAAAATTTATTGGTGATCCGAATACTTCTTGTAGTGTAGAAACACCTGGAAGAATTTTTAATTGCTAAAAATTAAAAACTGGTGTTCGGACATGTTCAGGATCCGGATCAGAGCCAGCAGTCCGGATCCCGAAGGTTGTTGTTTCATACATTACTTCAATCCGGATCGCAGCATCTCACGATCCGGATCCCGAACGTTGAGTTTTTCTGAATTGTATGAACGATCCGGATCAGGCATTCCGATCCGGATCCCGAACGATTGTTTTTCTGGAAACCGTCTTTCTTGCTACTGCAATCCGGATCGCCCAAATCCGATCCGGATCGCCGTCCGTAAAAATTCCAGAAATGTTAGGTTTTTGATTCTTATCTCCTTCCAAATGTTTCTAACCTATAAATAGACCCTATGACTCTCTTTCTAGGGTGAAGCCGGTAAGCCGTGAACCGAGATAGAGCCGTCATATTTATATATCATTTTATACGGCCTAAGATCCATATATAGAGAAGAAAGGAAATCATTAGAGAATACTCTATGTTTCTTCATCTATATTGATTAGTTTGATTCTAGGTTTTCATACTCACATCTTGAGTTGAATCAAACTAATGAATACTTAGATGGTATTTCCGATCTATCTTTGATCTAAGTATTCGGCGGATCATCACCACCCAAAAACAACGATTTCCCCAAAATCGGCGCGTGGATTCGCGTGTCCTTGTGGATTCAAGGTTCAACCGCTCTCGTGGATTCGGAGCGAGGCACGTTCGTGGATTCGAAGGGTGCTACTGGGTGAAGACCGTGGATTCGGTCGGACGTCGTGGATTCGACGTTGGACGCCGTGGATTCGGCGTTGGGCACAGATCGTGGATTCGAGAAGCGTCGTGGAGCGAGCGGAGAAGATCCTCTAGGAGCGTATGGAAAAGGTTGAGTCGTAAGTGTGTACGGTAAATCACCTTGTACGTGTTTTAATTCTAGTGGATTTCGCCGTGTTATCGGTCCCGTGGTTTTTTACTCCGGTGATGGAGTTTTCCACGTAAAAATCTTGCGTGTTATTTTTATTTCCGCATTGGGTTTTTTATCGCAACGATTTTTGAGTGTTTATACGTTTACACCTATTCACCCCCCTCTAGGTGTTTCTTCCCCTATTTAGATCTATATTACATATAACCCAACAAGTGGTATTGGAGCGGGAATAGGGTTGTAAACAATGGTTGAAGGTGGAAACATCAATCGACCCCCTTTCTTTGATGGAACAAATTATGCGTACTGGAAACTACGGATGAAAGCCTTTTTAATTTCCATCGACGAAAGGGTGTGGCAATCAATTGAATTAGGATGGTCTAATCCAACTGAAATTATCTCTGATGTTCGCACCTTAAAACCTAGGTCGAAATGGACCAAGGAAGAGTTAGATTCATCTTCTTACAATGGCAAGGGAATTAATGCTATTTTTAATGCCTTATCTCAAACTGAATTCTCTCGCGTCTCGGCATGTGAGACTGCGAAAGAAATCTGGGATGTTCTTCAGGTTACACATGAGGGAACTAACCTCGTGAAGATTCAGAAACTGCAAATGCTTACGAGCAAGTTTGACTCTATCTTGATGGCAGAAAATGAATCTTTCACGGACTACTATACACGATTGCAAGACATCGTAAACTCATGTGCTAACCTGGGAGAGAAGATTCCAGAATTTAAGGTTGTAAGAAAGATCTTAAGAACTCTTCCTGAACGATTTTGCCCAAAGGTTACAGCCATTGAAACTATTAAACACCCGGACGAAATGCGTGTAGAAGAATTAGTTGGTTCATTACAAACATATGAAATGACATTTACTACTAACAATTCTTCTGGAAAAGCATCCTCTTCTAAGTCTTCAGGTTATGCATTGAAAACAACTAAGGAAGAAGACGCGGATACATCCTCCTCAGGCGATGACGAGAATCTTTCTATGGAGGAATTTGAGAAGCAGCTCGCTCTCTTGACAAGAAAGTTTCGCCGCAACTTTCGAAGGGGTAATTCAAGTAAATCTCTATCCTTCGGAAAGTCGAACAAAGGCAAGGGTACTTCAAGTTACAAGTCAAGAAAGCAAGAGAACTTCTCAAAGGATAAGAAAAGTTCAGAGGGACAACTACAATGCTTCAAATGTCGAGGCTACGGCCACATTGCAACGGAGTGTCCCAACAAGTATCCGGCAAAGAAGAAGGCGATGCAAGTCGTCACTTGGGATGACAACTCAACGTCAAATGAGTCGTCTTCAAGTGATGAAGAAAAGAGCACCACGGCATTCCACGCGTCCACATCTTCACCCTTCATGTGCTTTATGGCAGATACGTCCGAGTCATTGTCCAACTCCACTATTGAAAAGATTACAACGGACAACGAATCGGATAATTCGGAAGGTGAAGATTTTGCTCTAGCCTACCACAGACTTTTGAGGGATTCAAAGAAAGTGGCTAAGCAAAACAAGAGTTTGAGAGGGAGATTGCATGATCTCGAAGAAGAAGCAAAAAGGGCAACTTCTCTCTCAAACGCTCTTGAAGTGGAAAGGGAAAATCTGATAAATGCAAATGTTTCCCTTCAAGAGTCCAATGAGCTTTTTGAGAAGGAACATACAAATCTGGTGGATAAAGCGGATCACTTCTCAAAGCTCTACAACGAGGCTCGACAGGATAACCTGGAAATGACAAAGACCATTTTCCAACTCAAGGATGACTTGCAGCGATTCTCTTCAGGAAGGAGTAAGTTGGATAGGCTTCTTGGTCTTGGTCAAACAAATCGGTTCGGCCTCGGGTACACTCAAACTGGAAACAGTCCAAGTTCGAGTGGGACAGTTTTTGTGCCTCAGTCGGTATCTCCTCCTCCGACACCGGAACTAACGACAAGCAATGACAACAAGCCTACTTCATCCTCCTCGGGATCGTCAAGTACTAAGGTATGTTTTCGTTGTAATTTTGCAGGGCACATTGAAAGAAATTGCAAGATTGGAGCTCAAGGATCAAATCAACCACATCTTGCAACTGCTACCAATAAGTTCACTCCCCGGAACTCAAAGAAGGATTTTTCAAAAGAAAAGAACATTGGTAGTACTTCAAACAAGACGATGACAAAAGAAAAAGGTCAATCATACAAGACGTCTTCATCAAGGAAAATTTCTCAACCATTGCCAACATACTCCAAAACTCAAAAGGTTTGGGTATGCAAAGGTGAAATCCTTCCTTGTCTTTAATCGTTCTACGATTAAATGTTGTGTAGTTTATGTAGACTATTTTTCTTTCTTTTGGCCAACTCGTCAACCATCTTTGGGAGGTAAATGGTATATTTTCTTGATGATTGATGATTTCTCTCGATATTCTTGGGTAGCATTTTTAAAAGAGAAAGTTGATACTTTTGATTCTTTTCACGACATTTGCCTTCGTATTATGATTGAAAAGAATGAAAAGATCATTCGTGTTAGAAGTGATAGAGGTGGAGAATTCGTTAACTCTAAATTCATTGACTTTTGCACTTCAAACAGTATTAAGCATGAATTCTCTGCACCCTATACACCTCAACAGAATGGTGTTGTCGAGCGCAAAAACAGGGTTGTTCAAGAGATGGCACGTGTTATGCTTCACAGCCGGAATTTACCGCTACATTTTTGGGCTGAAGCTGTGAACACTGCAATCTATGTAATTAATCGAGTTTATTTGCGCACGGGAACGTTAAATACACCATATGAACTATGGTGTGGTAGAAAACCCAACATCAAATATTTTCGCATCTTCGGGAGTCGGTGTTACATTTTACGTGACCGTGAAAATCTTGGAAAGTTTGGCTCTCGAAGTGACGAAGGAATATTCTTGGGGTATTCTACAAATAGTAGAGCATATCGAGTATTTAACTTGGAATCTAAGACGATCGTAGAATCTATAAATGTTAAAGTAGATGAAGCTTTTCACTTTGGATCTGAAAAATCTACCCTCGATATCTCTCTAGATGATGATTCACCTGCCATTGCATCTTCTCATAATAATACTTCCAATATTAATGATGCATCTAATGGTTCTTCAAGTTTATCTGATGTGCAGGAATCATCTCATATACCTCCGAGTACTCCGTTTCAACAAACGCTACGAATCTCCAAGGATCATCCGGAATCGAATATTATTGGAGATCCACAAGGAGTTAGAACTCGGAGGCAGTTGGTTTGTGGATTCGCTTGCTACGTATCTTTAATCGAACCAAAGAACATAGATGAAGCTCTTCAGGATGACTACTGGATTAAAGCAATTCAGGAAGAGCTCCATCAATTTGAGCGAAACAAAGTCTGGGAATTAACGAAGCCTCCAAAGCAACATAATGTGATAGGTACCAAATGGATTTTCAAGAACAAGAAAAATGAGGATGGTACTATCATCAGGAACAAGGCACGATTAGTTGCTCAAGGCTACTCTCAAGTAGAAGGTATAGACTTTGATGAAACATTCGCCGCTGTAGCTAGACTCGAGTCCATTCGTATACTATTTGCTATTGCTTGTCATTTTAAAATCAAATTATTTCAAATGGACGTTAAGAGCGCGTTTCTAAATGGGTTTTTAAATGAGGAAGTTTATGTGGCTCAACCGAAAGGTTTTGTAGACCATAAACAACCTAACCATGTTTTTCGTTTGAAAAAGGCTCTTGACGGTCTGAAACAAGCACCGCGAGCATGGTACGAAAGGTTGACAAAGCACCTTTTGGAGAAGGGCTATACTCGAGGGGGAGCTGACAGGACTCTCTTTGTGAAGCATTATCAAAGCAATTTCATTGTAGCACAAATCTATGTCGATGACGTTGTATTTGGCGCAACAAGAGATAATGATGCTTCTAAATTCGCGGAGACCATGGAAAGCGAATTTGAGATGTCCATGATGGGCGAATTGACGTATTTGCTTGGATTGCAAATTAAACAAAATGATGAAAGTATTCACTTGAGTCAATCCAAGTATGCAATGGAGTTGGTTAAAAAGTTTGACTTAGAAAATTCGAAGGATTTTCCGACTCCAATGGGAACTAGCCACAAGGGACTTGGAAGTGATTCACAAAGTGAGAATGTAGATGAGAAACTGTATCGAAGTATGATTGGAAGTCTACTTTACCTCACGGCTAGTCGTGTCACGCCCCCGGGGGTTTTTGAGTCTATCAAAGCAGAAAATCGTGTGTATCTTTTTTTTTTCTTAACAAGGTACATTAAACCTCATCCCCGGTGCGTGCCAGACCGCCACATACACAAAATTTTCCCTGTCCGCGGACAGAGTCTCCTTTGTATATGCACGACGTCTCATTTACAACAACATACATCAACCACCAACCATCAACCATACAATAGACATTCAACATCAAGCGGAATATTAAAGCGGCATCAATGTTTAGAAAGGATAAAGCCTGCAATTGCAAAACCCGTGCCCACACGGCACATCGTTTTGAGAAAACCTTTTCGAAGTCATTTGGTTTATCATGAAAACATGCCGCATAAGAAAACATCACCAAAAGAACCAAACTATAAAAGTACAACTCATCCACAGTGCCAAGTAATACATGTCCATGAATATTACTACTCACAAGCAAATTAACTAAAATGCGTAAGAGAGATGAGATAATGATAATAACCAAGTGTTCTGACTACGGCCCTCGCGACGCAGTCTCAACAATCTCCCGGCTAACGCCCCTCGTAGCGCCTGTCACGGAGTGGGTAATGTCAGTGACAAACAAAGTAGATGTCTAACAACAATAAGGAATAAGGAGCAAACCGGAAACACCGTAACCATTTCGCTAAAACCCTGCACATATTAAGCTGGGCCCCAACCCCAGATTTATCAATTTAATTGGGCACCAACCCCAGATTATTTATCGGAGAGACCAAAGTCTCCCCTCGTGCGCAAACACTTCTTTGATGCATTTAACCCCTTCCACGGTGCTGGTGTGCTATTCCCAGCGGGCGCGAAGGGGTCCTCACGGCTCCCACCCCTTTGTGAGGAACACGGGTCATACAAGACCACTCTTCAGGAAAAGTACACCCATGCGGAGGCCAATCCGCCTGTGTACGTGCAGCATCCCAAAACGGATTTGCCGAGATCGGCGTGTCATGAACATTGCGACCGCAGCCGCTTCAATTGTTAGATAATAACACAATTATGCGAAAGGTTAAACTGTCCATCTTCTTTGTTAGATAAATTGAGAGCACTTTAATGACGATAGATGCACTTACTGCACTGGTTGTATTTACAGCAACCGTACCCACCTATTTGGAGAGAGATCGGAACACCCGAATCTTTCGCGCACCCCCGCTGCGCGTCTGGACCTAAAGAAAGTCCGCAAGGATAACTATAGTCAAAAGCGTGTACTTACATCCGAAAACACAAGACCCAATTTACTCTTTTTGACGGAAAAGTCCAACATTGTCCGGTTGATGAAACGGAATTCCCGAGCCGCCGTCGCCGTCTGCCGGAGCCCCGCGCGGTTCAGAACCGCGCGGCGTATCTCCGCGGACGATGCCCTCGCGGCGCGGTGCCCCGCGCGGGTTGCCCGTGCGACGGCCGCACGGTGCCCGCGCGGGTGCGGCCCGGCACGGCGCCCGCGCGGTTGCGGGTCCGTGCGGGTGCCGCCCGCGTGGCAGCCGCGCGGCGCTCGCGCGGTGCCCGCACGGGTGCGGGCCCGCGCGGGTGCCTCCCGCGCGGCAGCCGTCCGGCGCCCGCGCGGTGCCCGCATGGATGCGGGCCCGCGCGGGGGCCGCCCGCGCGGTGCCCGCATGGATGCGGGCCCGCGCGGGGGCCGCCCGCGCGGTGCCCGCAAGGTTGCGGGCCCGCGCGGGTGCCTCCCGCGCGGCAGCCGTGCGGCGCCCGCGCGGTGCCCGCGCGGTGCCCGCGCTGTAAAGACTCAAAATATTTTATTTTTAATAAATAGATTAAAAGCAGAATCGTAGTCGATTTCGGGTTCAAAAGACCTACGTTGATTTATTTAGTCAATTGCCAGTGTGCGAGTTGCACGATTTACGAGACAAAAAGGCTATTTTCCAATCCGGACATGATCTTGGAAATCCGAGTTGACCGTTGCGATCGTCTCGTCGAACTGAGCGAGATTCATATTCAGCACTTTTCGATCTGACGGTCGGATCTTCCAGAATTCAACTAAGAAGTGGGAGAATCTCGCGACCAATGTAACAGTGTCCTCTGCGCACAGTGCACTTAAGTGAGTTACTGTAGATGAACAGTAACCCTGGTTTTCGAGACCCCGACGAATATAATATTGACTAATTCACTGTTCGGAATCCGAATATAGTGATCCAGGTAGTCATTTCGAACGGTTTCGTCATTCTGGACACAATGGCACTGACGGAAATTCTGTTTGACGACTCTGGAATCTCGAAAAGCGCGAAAACTGTATTTTGACACAGTTATTATGGACCGAGATTTTATCCGGGCAGTTTCGTGAAAATCAGAGATCGCTACCTGATAGGTCTCGTCGAGCCGGACGTCGTGGCGGTGTCCATTTTTCAGTTTGACAACTCGGTTGTCTCGAAAAGCGTAAAATATACTGAAAAACGTGATAAATTACGCGAAAACCCTATAGTTTGTGCCTCGAACACCGTGCAAGTGCTTGGTGAGGGACCTAAGTGTGAATATGAGCTGCTGGGAGGGACTGATCTTCTAATATCAAGAGATGGAGGGTTTAAATGCAATTATGCATAAACTCTATATATACACATATGAGGTTAGGGTTTCCATTAATCCCTAAGCTCGTAGCTGCTGCCCCAGCCGCACCTCCCAACTTCTTCCTCCTCTCTACCGCACTCCACGGAGGGTCGCGCACCGGCCGCCGCCACCCCGTCGCCGGTGAAGAAAAGAATCAAGAAACCCTTCATCTCGGGTTGGAAAGGAAGGGTTGCTCACCGAGGGTTCTGGGGGTTCCCTAGCGTCCTCTGGGAGATCCCCTGTATGGTCGAGGCCGAGCTGAAGTGAACCCGAGGTCTGGCACCGCCGTGCGCCGCCGCGGGAAGAAGCTTCTTCTTCTTTTATTCCGGCGAGGTAAGTGGTTGAACTTATTGCAATAAAATGGCCTAGGGACCCTCCTTTTCCTCTTCTGACCTCGTAAGGATCATGCTGGTGCAGCCTGAGCCCTTGGCGCCGTCCCTGTTGCCGGCGGAAGCATTAGGTCGCCGGAAGAAATTAGTTTCCGACGAACTCGGTCCTCACTTCTTCCGACCGTTGAAAACACGATCGGTACCGTTGATCCTCATCTCCTCATCGACTGCAACTCACCTGCGAAGTTTGAGGAAGATCGGCGGAGTGACCACGCCGTACGGGGATGCCCTAGAACCGGCCTCTTGTGCACTTCGCCGGAATCCACCCAACCGGCGCCGCCGCTCACTGGGGTCGCCGGCCACCGCCACCAGAAGACTCCTTGCACCGAGAGGGACCTTTTGGTCCAAGTCCCACCGGCCAGAACCCAGCCGGCCGGAATCCGCCATTAAAGCTCCCCCGAGCTTGGCCGAGCCCCGCCACCGCGCGCCGCCGGCGTTGTTCCACGCGGGTAAGTTGTCCAGATGTGATGATATTGGTCATAGGAACTTTTCCAAACCAATGCATGTGGATATTAACGTGGGACTTCCTTTCTCAGTAATTGCACCCTTAAGGCAATCCGAGCACCTACCGCCGGCCGCCGTCGCCGCATCTAGTCGCCGGCCAACCACCCAGGTAAGGTCTCGTGGTCGAGGGCATCGCTTTCATGCCTTTGCATGGGCTCAAGGAACCCTTCTCATAAACTTCCCATTTGTTGCTCTATAGGTGGCCGTAGAGCTCGGATTCCAGCCGATCGCCGCCCGGGGTCGCCGGCGTTGGGTCGGGAAGTGACCGAGCCACCCCCGTGAGCACTCTCCTACTGCTGCTGGCCTCTGCTCAAGCCTAGGGCCCGAGCTGATCAAGATTCGGCCAAACCGAGCTCTAGCTTGGTTGGAGTTTCATCACCTTGCTCCGGCGAACTTTCCGGCCGGCCTCCGACGCGCGCAAGGTGAGCCCCCATTATCCTCAGTCCCTACTGTATACCATGCTCCAGTTAGATCACTTGCAGATCAAGTATATATTAAGTCGCAACATTACTAATTTGGAGCCCTTGTGTTTTTGGGCCAACTTGTAAATGGGCCTGGTCTCGGACCAAATATTGTGAGCACGGCCTCCGTCTCGTCGTAACAAATGTGCTGAAAGTTACGGCGCAGCTTTTGGACTCCCGGATTTTGAGAACGAGTCGAAACATCGGATTAATGCAATAACTTTATGCAAATTAAAAATACATTTTGGACTAAAATGCGATTCGGACTTGCTGGCTGTCCTTAGGCAGCGTTTACATGCCTACTAGGCATCTTGTTAGAGTTCAGTAGGTCCTCATTGATCGAGAGTTAGATTCTGTGCGGTAAATCGGCAATATTGCCCCGTATAAACACTCCGTTACTGTCGTGTCGTCGGGACGGGTATATGTGAGTCTAGTTCTGACTACAGTCTCTGTTCAGGGCCCAGCAGTTCAGCACCAGCCTCCCGGTAGTCTAGCGGGAGTTCGGGATCGGCCTTCATTCAGGTGGGTTTTATTTCCGTGGTCCTAGCATCTAACTCTATCATATTGGACGGGGTCAATTCTAGGTATACTGGGGTTAAATATTGATGGGTGATGGCTTATGCATGCTAATGGGTTTCGTCATAATGTTTAGCGTCGGTCTTTCGACGGTCGTTTTCCTTTTGATAATTACATGTTGGCGGGCTACCTTCGGGTGCACGTATTACTGCCTTTACTTGGATTATACATGATAGCGGGTTACTTTCGATCGCATATGTTACGGTTTTACTTTGAGCATACATGTTGCCGTTTACTTTTGTTATATATATTATGATGCTGACATGATGATGGTTATGGTTACTTGGCTCGAGGCTGTCACACGCGCACCCGCGGTTTGGCCACCGCAAAGGGTGCGCTTTTCCGGAAAAGTGGTCTATGACCCGTGTATACCCACGAGGTGACGTAGTGGGGCCCCTTATTAGTGGTGGGGTTGAGACGCCGAGGTGCGAGCGGTGCGACCCGTCGGTTTAGTTGTCCGGCGTGGTCGGGTTTCGGCAGGTACGGTATGGACCGTCGGTTTAGTTGTCCGACGTGTCCGGGTATTACAGGATGCAGGTGTACAGGTTGCCTTTCCTCCTTGGGAGGGTGGTTGCTCCGGTTGTCTTCACGGTTTGTTTTATTATATTCTCCTGCTCTACCATTTTTGCGTCACTGACATCCCACTTCGTGACAGGGTTCAGACGGGGGGAGAGGTAGGCGGTGGTGAGGACGGGACAGGAGCAGCTGGGTCGCTGGGGACCCTGGACTGTATTTCTTCTTTCATTCTCGTTTTCCATTGCATTGTAGTTATGTGAGAGGTTCGCGATACCCTCGTGGGGTCGGCGTGGATGTCGGTACGGGTTGCATTTAGTGCCCCTTGTGCGTTACTTTCTCTTTTATTTCTATTGGCCATTTGAAAATCAAGAAGGCAGAAGCCAAAGAAAAGATTGCGAAAACCGTTTTTAAAATCTAAGTGTCGTGTGGGCACTGGTTTCAAAACCCTGTGAATTTATGGATTGCGAAAGGGATTTCAAAACTTGGTGTCGGGTGGGCACCGTTTTCAAACCTTGTGGATTTATGCTGATTTCGAAACTGGCTTTCAAAACGTAAGCGCCGGGTAGGCGCTCTTTCAAAACTGTGGATTTATCCTTTCCAAATTGATCGGCCATATGTTCTTCTTTTATTAGTTTAGAATGCTAATTGTTGTGATTGATTGGTTGTGATAGTTGGAACATGTACTGGACGCTACGCCGTGCACGTACAGGGGAGACTCTGTCCGTTTGCAGAGTGATCCTGTATGTGTGGCGGGTCTGGGCACGTGCCGGGGAAGAGGGGTTCTCTTTTAAACAAAAAAAAAATTTACACGTCAAATATTCGACTTTTAATGAATCGTTTCCGCTAAAACAAACCCCCGGGGCGTGACAGATTAAATGGTATCAGAGCGTTCTTTCAATCACAACAGTTAGTGCCGACATCCGCGGGAACACCTCACTTGCCTACACATGAATGAAATGGGTAGGGCATAGGACTGTAGAACGTGAGTGACCGAGGGAGGGGGGGGGGAATGTTGAGTCCTTTCTCTCACTTTATGGTTGTTGTTAGTAGGGTAGTCTGAAGTTGACTCTTGTGATGTGTGACAGACATGGCCCGTACTAGATCATCGGCCGGGGACGCAGAGTCAGTGTCCGACATCGACAGAGATACCACACTTAGCTACGAAGGAATGAATTGAATAAGGCATAGAAGCGTAGAACGCGAGTGATCGGGGGAGCGGGGGAAAAGTATATGTCCCGTTTTCTCGATAGTTGGTTAAGTGCTATACTAGCGGAGTCTAGAACTGACTTGTGGGGTGTGTGAGTACGGGTTAAGTTTTGTTTCTCGGTTAGCTCGGTTGTCGCGTTTGTGTAGTCATGTTGTTTGGGCTCGTGTAGTAGTGTTGTTGTGGGGGTCTTGGGATTCCCCTGGGGTCGAGAAAAGAGACCACTGGGACTAGGCAAATCTTGTTCGTTTGGGCTTGATTTCTTCCTTTTGTTGAGCGGACCTAGAGCTTAACTACTCCTAGTTGGGAATGTGATCGTTGGCCTGGGGGTATGCAGCTCGGCTCAGTGTATGGTGCTTGGAAGGGCAATGGTTTGGGACCGAGCGGTAGAGGTTAATCAGAGTGTCGCACCCCCTTGGGTGCCAAGACGGAAGTAGGACCGTGCTTCTTGGGTTTGTCGCCAGCTCCCCATGACCAAGGCATAGTCTTGAGGTTTTGGGTTGCGAGTTTGTGATTGTGAAGCAGTACAGATCACGAGGGGCGCAAGGCCAATGGAAGCGCAAGTCGGATATGTTTGGCCACTTTTCCCATGTATTGGATCCCTGGCGTATTTAAGTTTCGGGGATGAAACTTCTTTTAAGGTGTGAGTGATGTAGCACTCGAGAAATTCTAGTGTGCTCGCGGGCGAGAAAGCAGATCTAACCTTAGCGATTTGCATACCGGTGCGTGAATTGCACAGTTTCCGATGCACAAATCTCCGCCTTTCCGATCCGATACCTGGGTATTTGGTTAGGAACGAACCCTAGGATGACTTGTGTTCACAAGAGAGCGTAGGGTATTGGCATAGTGGTTTGGAGCTCAGGTGTGTTTCACACAGTTGAGTCTCGTTGTTTCGGTTATTAGTCGTACGCACTCTGGTTTTTGGGATCGTTGTTAGTGCAGGGTTAGCCGCGGTCGTGGTTTCGGCTGTGGGCTGATGTTTCAATGGAGCCAGAGGGCTCGGATCAGTTACGGTGGTTAACGGTTAAATCACTGTTCTCTTCGTAATCGTCCAGCTGATGGCATAGCAGTAGATGACTGCTATTATTGCACTAGCCTCACAGTTTGCTTAGAGGTTGAACAAGTTGCTGACCCTTCAGTGTCCCCGTGTCTTAATTCGTTGGCCTATGGGCCCGATGGTAACCCTGTTTTGGGACGGATACAAATTGACCCCACCTTTTGCACAGGTTTTGTGGATCGACGTGGACTCGCCTATGTGTTAGTCATGGCGATTGTTTGTGACCACAAGGCGGTAGTAATCCTTGATAAAGGTTATGTTTCTGGCACTGAGATTGTGTTGGGAAGTATGTGATATACCTTCTGGTGGGAGTTGCGTCCCCAACTTGTTGTCGGCGACAAACCTTTGGTATTCCGCTGTTTCTTTTGGGTAAGCACGTTGGCTGCAGGCAACGGACGGTCGAAAGAACTGAGGAAATACCCTGCCCTGTAATGAGGAGTATCAGATTGGGTCTAAATTAGTAACCTTAGAGTTGTAGATACCTTGCGACTGACTTGTAGCCCTCGATTAAACTTTTTGAGCAGTTTCATAGAGTATGACTTCAGGCTGTAAGCTCCGGGAATGAAAATTCTTTTAAGTTGTAAGTTTCGGGGACGAAACTTCTTTTAAGTTGTAAGTGATGTAAAGACTCAAAATATTTTATTTTTAATAAATAGATTAAAAGCAGAATCGTAGTCGATTTCGGGTTCAAAAGACCTACGTTGATTTATTTAGTCAATTGCCAGGTGGCGAGTTGCACGATTTACGAGACAAAAAGGCTATTTTCCAATCCGGACATGATCTTGGAAATCCGAGTTGACCGTTGCGATCGTCTCGTCGACTGAGCGAGCGATCAATATTCAGCACTTTTCGATCTGACGGTCGGATCTTCCAGAATTCAACTAAGAAGTGGGAGAATCTCGCGACCAATGTACAGTGTCCTCTGCGCACAGTGCACTTAAGTGAGTTACTGTTAGATGAACAGTAACCCTGGTTTTCGAGACCCCGACGAATATAATATTGACTAATTCCATGTTCGGAATCCGAATATAGTGATCCAGGTAGTCATTTCGAACGGTTTCATCATTCTGGACACAATGGCACTGACGGAAATTCTATTTGACAACTCTGGAATCTCGAAAAGCGCGGAAACTGTATTTTGACACAGTTATATGGACGAGATTTTATCCGGGCAGTTTCGCGAAAATCAGAGATCGCTACCTGATAGGTCTCGTCGAGCCGGACGTCGTGGCGGTGTCCATTTTTCAGTTTGACAACTCGGTTGTCTCGAAAAGCGTAAAATATACTGAAAAATGTGATAAATTACGCGAAAACCCTATAGTTTGTGCCTCGAAAACCGTGCAAGTGCTTGGTGAGGGACCTAAGTGTGAATATGAGCTGCTGGGAGGGACTGATCTTCTAATATCAAGAGATGGAGGGTTTAAATGCAATTATGCATAAACTCTATATATACACATATGATGGTTAGGGTTTCCATACTCCCTAAGCTCGTAGCTGCTGCCCCAGCCGCACCTCCAACTTCTTCCTCTCTCTCTACCGCACTCCACGGAGGGTCGCGCACCGGCCGCCGCCACCCGTCGCCGGTGAAGAAAAGAATCAAGAATACCCTTCATCTCGGGTTGGAAAGGAAGGGTTGCTCACCCTGGGGTTCTGGGGGTTCCCTAGCGTCTCTCTGGGAGATCCCCTGTATGGGCTCGAGGCCGAGCTGAAGTGACCCGAGGTCTGGCACCGCCGTGCGGCCCGCCGCGGGAAGAAGCTTCTTCTTCTTCTTTTATTCAGGGAGGTAAGTGGTTGAACTTATGCCAATAAATGGCCTAGGACCCTCCTTTTCCCTCTTCTGACCTCGTAAGGATCATGCTGTGCAGCCTGAGCCCTTGGCGCCGTCCCTGTTGCCGCGGAGCATTAGGTCGCCGGATAGAAATTAGTTTCCGACGAACTCGGTCCCTCACTTCTTCCGACCGTTGAAAACACGATCGGTACCGTTGATCCTCATCTCCTCATCGACTGCAACTCACCTGCGAAGTTTGAGGAAGATCGGCGGAGTGACCACGCCGTACGGGATGCCCTAGAACCGGCCTCTTGTGCACTTCGCCGGAATCCACCCAACCGGCGCCGCCGCTCACTGGGGTCGCCGGCCACCGCCACCCAGAAGACTCCTTGCACGAGAGGGACCTTTTGGTCCAAGTCCCACCGGCCAGAACCCAGCCGGCCGGAATCCTGCCATTAAAGCTCCCCCGAGCTTGGCCGAGCCCCGCCACCCGCGCGCCGCCGGCGTTGTTCCACGCGGGTAAGTTGTCCAGATGTGATGATATTGGTCATAGGAACTTTTCCAAACCAATGCATGTGGATATTAACGTGGGACTTCCTTTCTCAGTAATTGCACCCTTAAAGCAATCGCGCACCTACCGCCGGCCGCCGTCGCCGCATCTAGTCGCCGGCCAACCACCCAGGTAAGGTCTCGTGGTCGAGGGCATCGCTTTCATGCCTTTGCATGGGCTCAAGGAACCCTTCTCATAAACTTCCCATTTGTTGCTCTATAGGTGGCGTAGAGCTCGGATTCCAGCCGATCGCCGCCCGGGGTCGCCGGCGTTGGGTCGGGAAGTGACCGAGCCACCCCCGTGAGCACTCTCCTACTGCTGCTGGCCTCTGCTCAAGCCTAGGGCCCGAGCTGATCAAGATTCGGCCAAACCGAGCTCTAGCTTGGTTGGAGTTTCATCACCTTGCTCGGCGAACTTTCCGGCCGGCCTCCGACGCGCGCAAGGTGAGCCCCCATTCCTCAGTCCCTACTGTATACCATGCTCCAGTTAGATCACTTGCAGATCAAGTATATATAAGTCGCAACATTACTAATTTGGAGCCCTTGTGTTTTTTGGGCCAACTTGTAAATGGGCCTGGTCTCGGCCCAAATATTGTGAGCACGGCCTCCGTCTCGTCGTAACAAATGTGCTGAAAGTTACGGCGCCTTTGGACTCCCGGATTTTGAGAACGAGTCGAAACATCGGATTAATGCAATAACTTTATGCAAATTAAAAATACATTTTGGACTAAAATGCGATTCGGACTTGCTGGCTGTCCTTAGGCAGCGTTTACACGCCTACTAGGCATCTTGTTAGAGTTCAGTAGGTCCTCATTGATCGAGAGTTAGATTCTGTGCGGTAAATCGGCAATATTGCCCCGTATAAACACTCCGTTACGCTCGTGTCTGTCGTCGGACGGGTATATGTGAGTCTAGTTCTGACTACAGTCTCTGTTCAGGGCCCAGCAGTTCAGCACCAGCCTCCGGTAGTCTAGCGGGAGTTCGGGATCGGCCTTCATTAGGTGGGTTTTATTTCCGTGGTCCTAGCATCTAACTCTATCATATTGGACGGGGTCAATTCTAGGTATACTGGGGTTAAATATTGATGGGTGATGTCTTATGCATGCTAATGGGTTTCGTCATAATGTTTAGCGTCGGTCTTTCGACGGTCGTTTTCCTTTTGATAATTACATGTGGCGGGCTACCTTCGGGTGCACGTATACTGCCTTTACTTGGATTATACATGATAGCGGGTTACTTTCGATCGCATATGTTACGGTTTTACTTTGAGCATACATGTTGGTTTTTACTTTTGTTATATATTATGATGCTGACATGATGATGGTTATGGTTACTTGGCTCGAGGCTGTCACACGCGCACCCCGCGGTTTGGCCACCGCAAAGGGTGCGCTTTTTCCGGAAAAGTGGTCTATGACCCGTGTATACCCACGAGGTGACGTAGTGGGGCCCCTTATTAGTGGTGGGGTTGAGACGCGAGGTGCGAGCGGTGCGACCCGTCGGTTTAGTTGTCCGGCGTGGTCGGGTTTCGGCAGGTACGGTATGGACCGTCGGTTAGTTGTCCGACGTGTCCGGGTATTACAGGATGCAGGTGTACAGGTTGCCTTTCCTCCTTGGGAGGGTTGTTGCTCCGGTTGTCTTCACGGTTTGTTTTATTATATTCTCCTGCTCTACCATTTTTTGCGTCACTGACATCCCACTTCGTGACAGGGTTCAGACGGGGGGAGAGGTAGGCGGTGGTGAGGACGGACAGGAGCAGCTGGGTCGCTGGGGACCCTGGACTGTATTTCTTCTTTCATTCTCGTTTTCCATTGCATTGTAGTTATGTGAGAGGTTCGCGATACCCTTGTGGGTCGGCGTGGATGTCTCGGTACGGTTGCATTTAGTGCCCCTTGTGCGTTACTTTCTCTTTTATTTCTATTGGCCATTTGAAAATCAAGGCAGAAGCCAAAGAAAAGATTGCGAAAACCGTTTTTAAAATCTAAGTGTCGTGTGGGCACTGGTTTTCAAAACCCTGTGAATTTATGGATTTGCGAAAGGGATTTCAAAACTTGGTGTCGGGTGGGCACCGTTTTCAAACCTTGTGGATTTATGCTGATTTCGAAACTGGCTTTCAAAACGTAAGCGCCGGGTAGGCGCTCTTTCAAAACTGTGGATTTATCCTTTCCAAATTGATCGGCCATATGTCTTCTTTTATTAGTTTTAGAATGCTAATTGTTGTGATTGATTGGTTGTGATAGTTGGAACATGTACTGGACGCTACGCCGTGCACGTACAGGGGAGACTCTGTCCGTTTGCAGAGTGATCCTGTATGTGTGGCGGGTCTGGGCACGTGCCGGGGAAGAGGGGTTCTCTTTTAAACAAAAAAAAAATTTTACACGTCAAATATTCGACTTTTATGAATTTTTGTCTTCCGCTAAAACAAACCCCCGGGGCGTGACACGGCGGTGCCCGCATGGATGCGGACCCGCGCGGGGGCCGCCCGCGCGGCAGCCGGCACGGCGCCCCGCGCGGTGCCCGCAAGGTTGCGGGCCCGCGCAGGGGCCCTCCCGCGCGGCAGCCCGAGGGCGTCCGTCGCGCGCGGTAACCGCAACGGTTGCGGGTCCGCGCGGTGGCCGCGCGGCGCCCGTTGCGGTGCCGTCCGTGACCCTCCTCCGCGCGATGCCCTAGCGGCACCGCGCGCCTCCGCCGTCCGTTCTGCGCCTTTTCAAGAAGACGATGTCGGCGGGCGGTGACGGTTACGACGGAGAAAACAAGAAACCAAGAACTCAACGAAAGAGACAACGAACAAAATCCCAATAATTTAAATAAATTATTTTACTAACCGAAGATCGACGGGAAGTTGTCGGTCGGTGCGCTTGTCTTCGGTTCGGCGTCCGGGAAGATCGGCTCCTTCTCTTTCTCCTTTCCCTTTCTTACGGCTAGGGTCCGGTCTTTTCCTTTTCCCTTCTCTCGATTAGGGTTTTATTTTCTTTTCTTTTCCTTTTCGATATTGGGATCCCTTATATAGTCGTACTTTACCTTTAATTAATCCTCTTATTCGTACGTAAGAGAATTAATTAATTTTCCGTCTGGGATAATTAATTAACTAATTAATTATCCCCCACGAGATAAACCTCCTTATTCTCTAACCGGGTGCAAGATATTAGGACGGATTCGATGCACGACTAATTACCGTATCACTTTGAATCCCGTTCAGGGGGTTCCCGATATCGGATTTCAGATCCGATCGCGCCGTCGGCTTTCTGTTTCCACGCGCACAATCGCGGAAAAATACTAGCGTCCCACAATGGCCACTTCAGAATTGAATAATTCTATTTCCCTAAAGGTTTCAAATGAATACCGTACGTCACAAAATACCCCGAAGGCCGGATCACTACACCTCACACTTTATAAAAAGTTTCGTCCCGAAACTTAAATACAAAACCCACTA
>CM055063.1:27439099-27489059 GCA_029204045.2 Tillandsia leiboldiana
TGTAAAAGTAAATCCAATCGCTGTACAACTGAAAATAAAGATACTATATCCTCTCCCAAATACGATCATATACAAAATCCTCTGATACAAACTACCAAACTCTACAGGAAGGTAAACAGAAATAATACATCAGTGTACAGGCTCTCAGTACAAGTCAAATCTCACAAAACAATAGTCTCTCAAAGTGAATTGTTGGGTTATGTATAATATGGATCTAAATAGGAAAAAAACACTATAGAGGGGTTGAATAGGTGTAAACTTTTAAACACTCAAAAATCGTTGCGCAGTAAACCCAATGCGGAAATAAAAAATAACACGCAAGATTTTTAAGTGTAAAACTCCAAACCGGAATAGTAAAAAACTACGGGACAGAAACACGGTGAAATCCCTAGATTATAACACGTTACAAAGGTGATATACCGTACTATCATAGACGCCCAACCTTTATCTATACGCTCCTAGTTAATCTTCTCCGCGCTCGCTCCGCCAAGCTCTCGAAGCCACGATCTTCGTCCAACGCCGAATCCACGACGTGACCGAATCCACGGTCCTTCACCCAGTAGCACTCTCGACATCCACGAACGTACCCATCGCTCCGAATCCACGAGAGTGGTAGCACCTGACTCCACAAGGCACGCGAGTCCACGCGCCGATTTTGGGGAAATCGTTGTTTTTGGGTGGTGATGATCCGTCGAATACTAATTGTACAATAGATCAGAAATAAACCATCTAAGTATTCTTGATTTGATTCTACTCAAAATCCTGGTATGAAACCTAGAATCAAATCAATCAATATAGATGAAGAAACATAGGATTAAATCTATTGGATTTCCTTTCTTCTCATATGTGGATTTTTCTATTTTTGACCGTATTTGGATTACCCTTAGAAAAAGAATCATAGGGTCTATTTACTGTTTAGAACCGTTTGAAGAGGTAAGACTCAAAAACTAACCTTTTCTGTGAATTTTACAGACGCGATCCGTCTTCGGGATTTTACGTTATCCGGATTGTCGTAACGAGAAGACATTTCCAAAAACAAGGTTCAGGATCCGATTGAAATGCCCTGTTCCGGATCGTTCATACATTTCATCAAAAACCATATTCGGGATCCGGATCACGAAATGGCTTGGATCCGAATGGATTTGCGTATGAATCACAACCTTCGGGATCCGGATTGCTGTGTATGATCCGATCCTGAACATGTCCCTGTCCAGTTTTTGATTTTTATGCAATTAAAAATTCATCCTTTTGTTTCTACACTATAAGAAGTATTCGGATCACCAAAAAAAATAATTAGTTAAACATACCTGATCCTTTTGATTCTTCTTTCTTGAGATTGAGTTATATGATCCAAACTTCTTCATCTTCAATCTTCAAGACTCAATACTTTCACGAAATGCGCCAAAACAAATTCCTTAACAATTCCCCTTTTGCAGTTTCGTGACAAAACACAAATCCACTTAAGAAAATCAAAAAGATATGGTTGTTGCTATCACCATACAACAAAATTTACAAGGGAGCCCAATAAATACATGAGATAAACTCCTAAAACAGACTCTAAACTTAGACATCTGCACTCTCTGCAAAAAGAATCATCTTGACAAAAAAGATCGTTAGATACCTCAAGAATATTTAGCATTCAAAACCTAACAGAGATAGAGTTTTATACTCACCATGGACATTCACGAATTCAGATATGTATAAGATCACATCAAACCAACGCATATCTTCTAAGCAATAAAATTCACAATGTCATAACTGTGTTAGTAATCAAACAACTTGTTAGTATATTACATGCCCAAATAGTAGTCGAATAATTAGTCGAGATATGCATGCAATCACAATACAAAACCAAAAGTTGTGATACTTACTTTCAAGTTTCTCAAAGTTGAAAACCATTGTTCAAGTCAAAGTTTAAGTTGGTTTGGTTCAAAGTTCTTCTCACTCTCTCCCCCTTTTTGTCACTAAAGTTAGCCAAAATTACAGAAGAAGAAAGAGTTAAAAGTTCAAAGAAAAAAAACTGAGAACTAAACAAAAATACCAAAGCCTGCAAGAGAAATGAAAGTTAGAGCCGAAATCAATCATCTGAGTCTGATTCATCTGAGGCGCTGCATCCATTTTCGACAACATTTTCTTCATCAACTTCTCATTGAAGAGACTGTTTTGGTCAATGTGATTGGGATGCGTGATGATTTCAAGTTCTTGTGAAATACGCCTCTGTTCTTTCGTGATTTGTTCTGTTCAAAAGATAAGCGTTGTTTGCTGTTTATAAATTGAGGTGACCGACGCTTCATCCTCTGGTGCGGGTGTTTGCCGGGACGGAGACAGCAGAAGTGCCGACACAAGGTTTCTTTCCAGATGAGGGAGCCGTAGTGACATGCAGCAGTTTATGAAGAGACTTCACAACAGTGGTTCATTCATCATGCCTAGGCAATGTTGATATGATGTTGAGCTGATGTCAATCTGGAACTTCTTCAAGATCCTCATATGATCAAAGGAAAAGGAAGTCTTTCGGTAGGATAAGGATGCTCAACATATCTAGACATCCTGTTCCAGATAATGTATGGGATATTCATCTTCAATCCCATTGCTTCAGATGGGTGTCCTAGAAGGTACAGAAATAGCATTCGATCCCCATCGCACAACCTTTGTCTGCATGTTTGGGAGAATGTTATAACAAGTGATGGAAATTGAGAAACCGGTATTCAAGCCGAAGGTTGCTTGGACTTAACAGATTTCCCCGTTGATTCAGTGCCTTCCAAACATACTCCTTTTACAACTGTTTGCCACAAAGCGTTCGTCAAGCTTCTTCCAGTTAAGTAATTTAACCCTGATGTGCTCGATTGCATCCCTAGCACTTCCCCAATTAACTGCAGAGTTATCTTGAGTCTTGTCCCTTGGATGTTAGTATAGAACTGCATAGAGCCGTGATCATCTTCCTGAAGATGTCTTGAATTTGTGTAAAAAGTTCTCACTCGGTGCAGACAATATCCAAGCAATTCAGGGAATCTGCAAACTTGAATAAGGTTGGCTTGTTCTATTAAACTCCCGAATTCCGGTGAGTGATCACGAAGAGCACCAATATTGACATGTCTCTCGCCGATGCATTCTCGATGTTCAAATGCCCTAAGACGGTCAGTATTAACGAAACACTTCTTCCAGGCGAGGTGGAGAATCAGGAGCCACTGGTTCATTAATTTCAATACCTCGCGCTCGTCCAATCCGTCTAGCAAGTCTTTTTCTTTTTATCGAGATGGATGAAGAGGTCATCGGTGCTTTTCCTTTATCCATGGCAGTTTTCCTTTTTGATGAGATGGGTGTCCTCTTAGCAGGCGTTGCTTCCTCATTTATTAATTCGTCCCAATTCACTTCATCCTTTTCTGATTCGGTCTCTGAATCTTCAACAAGAAGACATTCTCCCTTTTTAAAAGGTTTCTTGGCCCTCTTCAATTTATTAGTTGCTCTCGTGTGCACCATTGCAACCAAAAGAAGATTATCAATCCAAACGCCATTGTTGCTATTGTTCGTTAAGAGGAGAATCCTGTGAGCAACAACTCAAGACCACGACAAAAATTATTTATTTTCAAAAATTTGAAAAATTGTACCTAAACAATCATTATCATGTAGAGAGACTAAGAATCAAATTAGTTTTCCAAAAAGAATTTTAAAAATAGATCAATTCCATGATTTTCAAAAATTCCTATTATATGCCCTAAAACCGAATTTTTAGAATCGAAACCTAAAAAATCCGTTAATCAGGAGAATACCTAGCATATAATCAAAACTAATCTACCCAGAGTTCTTATTTCAAAAGAAATTTGATCAAAAACCAATCCAAACGAAAAAGATATCAAGTTTTCATCACGTTTTGAGGAAGAACATGAAAAAACTGTGAAAAAACCGAGATTTTGATCAAGAAAACTTACCTTAAAATCGAAGAACTTGAGTTTGGAAGCTTCCAGATGGATGAATTCTAGAGAGAGAAGCTCTGGAGACTTAGGAACAAAAGATTGAAGTAAAAAGAAATCAAAACCCTTTCGTTCTATAAAAAAATCCTAGCCGCGATCCGGATCAGTTCGTGAATCCAGTCTGGATCGGCTACCCGCAGGAAATACCTGCGTTCGGGATCCGGATCGGCTTGTCCAATCCGCATCGGCTTCAACTTTTTCTTCAGAAAAATTCAGAAAAATTCCACAAAATCCAGAAAAAGTATGTAAGCACTTTTGTGTATCAACTTTAAATGAAAATCATCGTTTCATACAATAAGAAATAGATTATGTCAAATCTATCAATAATATCCAACAAATGAAAGAAAAATTTATAAAAATTAAATCCCTTAAAGTTGAACAACTTCAATCACATCTAACATGATCTTATGAGTAATGCCTTTATCAAATCATCCATTTGGTAAAGAAAATGAAATACCAAGATCAATAGATGTTTGAAATCCCAGATAAGTTAGATAATATATCTAGTCGATTTATTGTAAGGAGTGGCTCTTTGAGCATCTTTCAATAAAATCCCCACCTTATACCAGCCTTGGAATTTGACAGAGTCAAGTATTCCAAAAAGTGTTTTATTTAATCAACTCGAACAACCATGCTTGGTATACATGTGGTAGCTGCACACAGTACTCGGACGACCGAGGTGGTAGCTCTTTCCTCCATGTGGTGGTAGTTTTCACACTCCTCATTGGGATGTAACTCTTTCCACATCTTTTGAGCATAACACTTTTTCTTTGACTCCCCCTCAATTGGCTATCAATTATTTAAAATATAAAGTATTCAACCAAAAAATTGATCTTGATTTCATACTCGACTAAACGGTCAAATAAGATAAAAACTATACCAAGAGATCATTGAGAGAGAAATTGACTTTGATCAAAACAAAGGTGATTTAATTGACATAAATGATCATTGCATCAAATGAATTATTATGATATCCAAAGCATAATAAATTTCTAAATAGACGAAAAGATGCTATTAAAGTCAATAATACACATGCTCATTAATGTTCTATGTCTAAGCATAGATAATGAACAAAAACACAAAACAAAACCTATCCTAATCAAAAGTTTCAAACAGAGGTTATTTCAAGGAAAGCATTCCAATTGCTTTACGCAAATGAAATAAACGTTTTTGATCCAAAGGTTTTGTTTAAAATGTCAGCCAATTGATCTTCAGTTGAAATGTAGGAAATTTGAAGAATATTTGATTCAACTAGCTCTCTAAGAAAATGATACCTAAGTTCAATGTGTTTTGTTCTCGAGTGCAACACAGGGTTTTTTGAAATGTTTATAGCACTTGTGTTGTCACAAAGAATTGTTACCGAAGTTGCTGAAATTCGGAAGTCGCTCAACACACTTTTCATCCAAATGAGTTGGGTTGAACAACTGCCTGCTGAAATATATTCCGCTTCGGCAGTCGAGAGAGCAATGCAGTTTTGCTTTTTACTATGCCATGCAACAAGGCAATGGCCAAGATAAAACATACACCACTCGTGCTCTTCCGATCATCCACAGATCATGCCCAATCGGCATCTGAATATCCTATAATGTCAAGCGTTGTTCCCATAGGATACCAAATTCCAAAATTCAAAGTTCCTTTGATATACCGGATGATCCTTTTCACCGCTTTCAGGTGAACCTCCTTTGGTGCTGATTGATATCTCGCACAAATTCCAACACTAAAGGATATATCCGGGCGACTAGCCATGAGATAGAGTAGACTACCAATCATACTGCGATAGAGCTTCTCGTCTACACTCTCACTTAGTGAATCACTTCCTAATCCCTTATTGCTAGTTCCCATAGGAGTCGGAAAATCTTTAGAATCTTCTAATCCGAATTTCTTCACCAACTCCTTTGCATACTTGGATTGACATAGATTAAAGCCTTCTTCATTTTGTTTTACTTGCAATCCAAGAAAGTATGTCAGTTCCCCCATCATGGACATCTCAAATTCGCTTTCCATGGTTTCAGCGAATTTAGAAGCATCATTGTCTCTAGTTGCACCAAATACAATGTCATCGACATAGATTTGTGCTACAATGAAATTATCTTGATAATGCTTCACAAAGAGAGTCTGGTCTGCTCCCCCTCGAGTGTAGCCCTTTTCTAGTAGGTGCTTTGTTAGCCTTTCGTACCATGCTCGCGGTGCTTGTTTTAGACCGTAAAGAGACTTTTTCAAACGAAAAACATGGTTAGGTTGTTTATAGTCTACAAAACCTTTCGGTTGAGCCACATAAACTTCCTTATTTAAAAACCCATTTAAAAATGCACTCTTAACGTCCATTTGAAAGAGTTTTATTTTGAAATGACAAGCAATAGCGAATAGTATACGTATTGACTCGAGTCGAGCAACTGGGGCGAACGTCTCATCAAAGTCTATACCTTCTATTTGAGAGTAGCCTTGAGCAACTAGGCGTGCTTTATTCCTGATGATGGTACCATCCTCGTTCTCTTATTCTTGAAAATCCATTTAGTACCAATCACATTGTGTTGCTTCGGAGGCTTTGTTAATTCCCAGACTTTGTTTCGTTCGAACTGATGGAGCTCTTCCTGCATAGCTTCAATCAAGTAGTCATCCTAAAGAGCTTCATCGATGTTCTTCGGTTCAATCATGGAGACGTAGCATGCGACTCCACAAACCAACTGTCTCCGAGTTCTAACTCCTTCTTGTGGGTCTCCAATAATGTTAGATTCCGGATGATCCTTGGAGATGCGTAGCGTTTGCGGTAATGGAGTAGTCGGAGGTACATGTGATAGTTCCTGCACATTAGATACACTTGAAGAACCATTAGATGCATCAACTTTATTGAAAGAGTTATTACGAGAAGATGCACTTACAAGAGTATCATCATCTAGAGACATATCAAGGGTAGATTTATCAGATGCAAAGTGGAAAGCTTCATATACTTTAACATTTATAGATTCTACCATCGTTTTAGATTCCAAGTTAAATACCCGATATGCTCTACTGTTAGTAGAATAACCCATGAAAATCCCTTCGTCGCTTCGAGAGTCGAACTTACCAAGGTTCTCGCGATCACGCAGAATAAGACATCGACTCCCAAAGATACGAAAATATTTGATATTCGGTTTTCTACTAAACCACAGCTCATATGGTGTATTTAAAGTTCTAGGGCACAAATACACTCGATTAATTACATAGACAGCGGTGTTCACAGCTTCAGCCCAAAATATAACGGTAAATTCCGGCTATGAAGCATCACACGCGCCATCTCTTGAACAACCCTGTTTTTGCGCTCAACAACACCATTCTGCTGAGGTGTATAGGGTGCTGAGAATTCATATTTTATCCCATTGGAAGTGCAAAAATTAATAAATTTAGAATTAATGAATTCTCCACCTCTATCACTTCGAACACGAACGATCTTTTCATTTCTTTCATTCATAATACGATGACAAACCTCATGAAAAGAGTCGAAAGTATCCGCTTTCTCTTTTAGAAAAGTTACCCATGAATACCTAGAGAAATCATCAACCAAAAGAAAAATATATCATTTACCTCCCAAAGATGGTTGACGAGTCGGCCCCATTAAATCCATATGTAGTAATTCCAAGGGTCGTTTGGTACCGACGTGGTTCAAGTTCTTGTGTGCAACTCTTGATTGTTTTCCCTTTTGACAACCACCACACACAATGTTTTCTTTAAATAAAAGTTTAGGAACCCCCTTAACCACGTCCTTATTTGAAATCCTTGCTAGTTCTTTAAAATTCATGTGACCTAGTCTTTCATGCCAAACAGTTTCATTATCCAAAGAAACTAGGTTACATTTTTCAGAAATTTTATTAGAAACAACATAGCAATTATTTTCCGATCTAACCCCTTTTAAAAAGAATACCTGGTCCTTATCAGTTACAACACATTCTACAGAAGAAAAATTAACTGAGAACCCATTGTCACAAAGTTGACTTATACTAATGAGGTTAGTCTTAAGGCCTTCTACAAATAAAACATTGTTTAGAACCGGGCCATCAGGAATAGCGATTGTTCCCTTTCCAACAATTTTGGAAGAACGACCGTCTCCGAAAACAACATGTCCTCCGGAGATTTTCTCTAAAGTTTGAAAACTGTTTTTGTCACTGGTCATGTGACGAGAACAACCACTATCCAAATACCAAGACGAATTATCATAAGCGTGTAAAGAAGTATGAACAACAAGACAAGGGAAGATTTCACCTTTGCGTACCCAAACCTTTTGAATTCTGGAGTACGTCGGAACTGATTGTGAAGTTGATACCTTTGGTGAAAGCGTCTTGATTGATCCATCGCTTTTCCTTGACGTCGTTGTCTTGTTTGATGTACTACCAATGTTCTTTCCTTTTGAAAGATTCTTCTTTGATTTGCGGGAAATGAACTCATTGGTAGTAGTTGCAAGATGTGCTTGATTTGATCTTAGCGCTCCATTCTTGCAATTCCTTCTTATGTGCCCTGCAATACCACAACGAAAACATACCTTGGTGCTTGACGATCCCGAAGAGGGTGAAGTAGGTTTGTTGTCGCAGTTTGTCGTCAATTCCGGTGTCGGAGGAGGAGATACCGACTGGGGCACAAAGACTGTCCCAACCGAACTAAAATTGTCTTCAGTTCGATTGTATCCGAGGCCGAATTTGTTCGTTTGACCAAGACCAAGAATCTTATCCAACTTACTCCTTCCAGAAGAAAATTGCTTTAAATCATCCTTGAGTTGGAAAATGGTCTCCGTCATTTCCATTTTTTCCTGTCGAGACTCGCCATAGAGCTTCAAGAAGTAGTTCGCTTTGTTCACCATATCTACATAATTCTTCTCGAAATGCTCATTGGGACTCTTGAAGGGAAATATTTACTTTAATCAGATTATCCCTTTCCACTTCAAGAGCGTTTGAGAGAGAAGTTGCCCTTTTTACTTCTTCTTCGAGATCCTGCAATCTCCCTCTCAAACTCTTGTTTTGCTTTGCCAGTTTCTTTGAATCCCTCAGAAGTTTATGGTAGGCAAGAGCAAAGTCTTCACCTTCTGAATTATCCGATTCATCGTCCGTTGCAATCTTTTCAACAGTGGGGTTGGACAGTGAGTCGGATGTACTTGCCATTAAGCACATGAAGGGTGAAGATGTGGACGCGTGGAATGCCGTTGCGTTGTTCTCTTCATCACTTGAAGATGACTCATTTGTCGTTGAGGTGTCATCCCAAGTGACGGCTTGCATCGCCTTCTTCTTGGACGGATTCTTATTTGGACACTCCGTTGAGATATGGCCGTATCCTCGGCATTTGAAGCATTGGACTTGTCCTTCTGAGCTTTTCTTATCCTTTGAAAAACTTTCTTGCTTTCTTGACTTTTGGCTCGAAAAACCTTTGCCTTTCTTCCACTTTCCGGAGGATGGAGGTTTACTTGAATTACCCCTTCGAAAGTTTCGGCAAAAATTCCTTGTCAAGAGAGCAAGCTGCTTCTCAAAGTCCTCCATAGATAGGTTCTCGTCATCGCCTGAGGAGGATGAATCCGCGTCTTCTTCTTTTTTAGTTTTCAACGCAAAACCTGAAGACATAGAAGTAGATGCTTTTCCCGAAGAATAGTTAGTAGGAAATGTCATTTCATATGTTTGTAATGAACCAACTAATTCTTCTACACGGATTTCGTCCGGGTGTTTAATAGTTTCAATGGCCGTAACCTTGGAACGAAATCTTTCAGGAAGAGTTCTTAAGATCTCTCTTACAATTTTAAATTCTGGAATCTTCTCACCCAAGTTAGCACATGTGTTTACGATGTATTGCAATCGTGTATAGTAGTCTGTGAATGATTCATTTTCTGCCATGAAAATAGAGTCAAATCTGCTCGTAAGCATTTGCAGCTTTTGAATCTTCACAAGGTTAGTTCCCTCATGTGTAACTTGAAGAACATCCCAGATTTCTTTCGCAGTCTCACATGCCGAGACGCGAGAGAACTCAGTTTGTGACAAAGCATTAAATAAAGCGTTAACACCTTTGCCATTGTAAGAAGATAAGTCTATCTCTTCCTTGATCCATTTCGACCTAGGTTTGATGGTGCGAACATCAGCAATAATATCAGTTGGATTAGACCATCCTAATTCAATTGATTGCCACACCTGTTCGTCGATGGAAATTAAAAAGGCTTTCATCCGTACTTTCCAGTAGACATAATTTGTTCCATCGAAAAACGGGGGTCTGTTGATGTTTCCACCTTCAGCCATTGTTTACAACCCTATTCCCGCTCTGATACCACTTGTTGGGTTATGTATAATACGGATCTAAATAGGGAAAAAAACACCTAGAGGGGGGGTGAATAGGTGTAAATGTTTAAACACTCAAAAATTGCTGCGCAATAAAACCTAATGCGGAAATAAAAATTAACACGCAAGATTTTTACGTGAAAAACTCCAAACCGGAGTAAAAAACCACGGGACCAATAACACGGTGAAATCCACTAGAATTATAACACGTACAAAGGTGATATACCGTACTCACAGATGACTCAACCTTTTTCCATACGCTCCTAGTTGATCTTCTCCGCTCGCTCCGCAACGCTTCTCGAATCCACGATCTGCGTCCAACGCCGAATCCACGACGTCTGACCGAATCCACGGTCTTCACCCAGCAGCACGTCTTGAATCCACGAACGTACCTCGCTCCGAATCCACGAGAGCGGTAGCACCTTGAATCCACAAGGCCACGCGAGTCCACGCGCCGATTTTGGGAAATCGTTGTTTTTTTGGGTGGTGATGATCCGCCGAATACTTAGATTAGAAATAGATCGGAAATACCATCTAAGTATTCATTGATTTGATTCTACTCAAAATCTGAGTATGAAACCCCAGAATCAAATCAATCAATATAGATGAAGAAACATAGGATTAAATCTATGAATTTCCTTTCTTCTCTATAGGTGGATTTATATGGCCGTCTTTTGTTTTTATTCGGCTTGTGCAGGTTGTACGGCTTGCCCTAGAAAAAGAATCATAGGGTCTATTTATTGGTTAGAAACCGTTGGAAGAGGATAAGAATCAAAAACTAACCTTTTCTGGAATTTTACAGGACGACGATCCGGATCGGATTTACGGCGATCCGGATTGTCGTAACGAGACAGACAATTTCCAGAAAACAAAGGTTCGGGATCCGGATTGAAATGCCTGATCCGGATCGTTCATACATTTTAGCAAAAACCAATGTTCGGGATCCGGATCAGAAATGGCTTGGATCCGGATTGGATTTGCGTATGAATCAACAACCTTCGGGATCCGGATTGGAATGTCTGATCCGGATCCTGAACATGTCCCATGTCCAGTTTTTGATTTTTATGCAATTAAAAATTCATCCAAGTGTTTCTACACTATAAGAAGTATTCGGATCACCAAAAATAATTAGTTAAACATACCTGATCCTTTTGAATTCTTCTTTCTTGAGATTGAGTTATATGATCCAAACTTCTTCTTCTTCAATCTTCAAGACTCAATACTTTCACGAAATGCGCCAAAACAAATTCCTTAACAACGCCCAACAACGAAAGCACGAGAATTAAATGCTACTTACCTTGATCTATCGGAGGAGTCGATCCGTTCACGCTCCCGGCTTCCGGCACGTTGATCGAAGAAGATCGGGATTCCGCTTTCTTTTCCCTCTTTTCTCTCCAATTAGGGTTTTCTTTTCTTTAACGTAAAGATAATTTCTTTCTTGGTACGTACGAATAAACCCCCAAATCCGGATATTTATTTAATTATTTATTTATTAAGAGATAAATCCCAATCTCCTCGAAAAGCGTGCCAACCACCTAGCACGGGTTCCGTGCACACTACAGATACCGGGACCTTCAAAACCTAATTCCGGGAGATCCGTACGTCGGATTTCAGATCCGATCGCACCGCCGCTCATCATTTTTTCGGGCTGTATCATAGAAAAATACTCGCAAATCACGACAGTCAACTCAAGAAAACTCAATTATTCATTTCCTCCTAACAAATAATTTATTAAGAAGGAAATAAGAGAGGACAAGAAAAGTCATGATATTACATAGGTGCGTAGAGCGCGAGTGTCGGGGGGAGGGGAAACCCTTTTTGATCGTATGGCATGGTTCGTATGTCTGGTAAGTCTAGATTTGACTTGGTTACTATGAATGCTGAGATAATGGCCCGGGTTAGGTCGTCAACTGATGATACAAGAGCTGATGGTACGGCATCAACAGCTGCGGAGAACCGCTTTCTTTGACAACAGTTGCAGGAGATGGCTGGGCAACTCTTAACACTTACGGAACGAATGTACTGGTTGACGCGAACCGCCGGAGTAGCCGATCGTGTCCCCTTTGTCATGAGGGACGAATCCCATATGGCCCGGTTCTACGAAAATGGTCCATGGAGTGACACCTTTCAGATAGTACCAACCGCAGGGTTGCCCGCCTTTCAAGAGGTGGTTGACAGGGCCATATTAGTGGAGCAAGAATTGGCTGTCATCCGTGCTCGGCAGGAGGGCTATGAGCATTATCGGGATAAGAAACGACCACAGTTTTATCCAGCGGATGGCTTTCTCCATGGAAGCCGACTACCAAAGCACCCAAGGACGCAGCAAGGAACCAGGAGCACGCCGACGGGAGGACAGGGGCCGAGGGACCGACCTTGCATCATCTGCGGAGGAGCACACCGGGTGATTGAGTGTCCTAGAGGCACGACCATTGTTTCCATTGTGGCAAGCCGGGGCACTTCCGCTCCAACTGCCCCCTAAACCCGGGAACAATACCTTCAACAACACGACACGAGGAGAGGGGCGCCGCCACCGCCCCGCGGGAGGATTTACGCGACGGCCCAGCTGGAGACGGGCTGCCCCGGAGGACGTAGTAGCAGGTATCAATCTGCTCTTAGTTCTCTTTTTTGAGATAGGACCGTGTTTGACACCCCGGAGCATCCCACTCTTTTATTTTCGCCTATACCCTTAGTTTCTAGAAGTGACACCCTTCGTAGGAATGGGCCCGTTCATACCCCTGGGCAACCTTTCGAGGCAGGAAGCTTTGTTCCTTCCTACCCGGTAAGGTTGGGCAGGTTTATATGCCCCTGGAACTGGCAATAATCCCGCTAGGGGATTCCGACATAGTACTTGGGATGGTTTGGCTTACTAAACACCAAGCGGTAATCGATTGCGAGAAGCGCCAGGTGCGTCTTCAGGAACCTGGCTTCCCGAGAACACGTAGATTTAGCATATAGGAGTACTTTCTTCTCGTCTTTCATTTCTACATCGCGGGCAAGAGGATTGGTGGAGGGTGGATGTATGGCATTCATGGCTTTGGTGGATTTGATCTCTCGGCTTCCAACACAGCTAGCGGACGTCCCGATTGTCAGGGATTTCTTGGATGTTTTCCGGACGAGCTCCCAGGAATGCCCCCGGGCGAGAAACCATTTTCTCTAACGAGCTTTTCCCAGGCACTCAACCCATCACGAAGGCACCGTACCGAATGGCTTTTGCCGAACTGAAGGAACTCAAGGCGCAATTGGAATATCTCTTGGACAAGGTGTCACGCCCCAGAGGATTAAATAAGCGGAAAAACGTATACTTTTTTTTTTTTTTTTTGAAACAACTCCACCCTCCGGTACGTGCCAGACCCGCCATATATACAAATTCACCCCAGAAACGGACAGAGTCTCCTTTGTATATGCACGGCGTCACAATCACGATTTGCACTTTAACCACAACAGTCAAGACGAGGACTAAAGGAAAGGATCAAAATCAATCACATCTATCGATATCAACACAAGTTTAAAAAGATAAAGCCACAAGTTTGCCAAAACGGTGTCAACACGACACTAGGTTTTTAAAACGTTTTCACAATCTCTTCTCCGACGCCAACATAACGTTGAAAGGATAAATCCACAGGTTTGTGAAACAGTGCCCACATGACACTTAGTTTTGAAATCATTTTCGCAATTACTTTTTTATTTAAAAATTGTCGCACGCAAGCCTAGTAGAAGCATAATGAAAAACGGTCCATCACTGAGTCAAAAGTCCAACCCAACATCCACATTATTCCACAATAGAAGCAATCACATACTAACTAACCGAGATAACAAAAAGGTAAGTAAAAGACAAGTCGCCAACCTCCAAACGGGGCTAAAGTCCTCTAGATGCAGCCTCACCGTCGTCCCGAATCCCACCCCTGAACAAACCTGTCACAGTGTGGGAAGTCAGTGACAAAAAGAGTAAGAGGTAGATGTAAAACAGCGGCGGCGGTGACGTTTCGCCCGGGCGTGGCGGCGGCTACGCGACGAAACCCTAATACCAAAACGCCCAATGATGAAAGCACGAGAAATAAATGCCGACTTACCTTGATCTATCGGAGAAGACGATCCATTCACACTCCCGGCTTCCGGCACGTTGATCGAAGGAGATCGGGATTCCGCTTTCTTTTTCCCTCTTTTCTCTCCGGTTAGGGTTTTCTTTTCTTTAGAGGAAAAAAATAATTTTCTTTCTTGTACGTATGAATAAAAACCCCAAATTCGGATATTTATTTGATTATTTAATTATTTATTTATTAAGAGATAAATTCCAATCTCCTCGAAAAGCGTGTTAAACACTTAGCACGGATTCCGGCGCACACTACGGATACCGCGACCTTCAAAATCCCATTCTGGGAGATCCGTAAGTCGGATTTCAGATCCGATCGCACTATCGTTCGCCGTTTTTTGGGCTCTATCATAGAAAAATACCTGCAAATCACGACGAGCAACTCAAGAAAACTCGATTATTCATCTCCCCCTAACAAATGTTTTATTAGCAAGGAAGTAAAAGAGTACAGGAAAAGTCACGATATTACACAAGGGGTTCATCAGTGTGAGGTCCCGGAATCCCCCGCGTAGGGCTTGCTGGTTGTTGAGCAGCTTTTAGTGGCCTTTGGGAGTGTTTGTGCGCGTGTCGGGCCCGAGAATTGGATTTGTGGTGCAATTTGGGTTTTAGTTGCATCACTGGAGGCCTGCGTGGTGTGTCGGTAGTGGTTGCGCGCATTTTGGACTCAAGTGTTGGACTTTGGGCTTAAAAGGAGATCCCGTGGGAATTTGGAGGACCCGTCGGGTGTTTAGAAGTGGTTTCGCGCGATTCAGATGTCAAAATTGGACTCCGGGCGAAGTTTGGATAAAGTATTACCTCTCCGGTCGCCTACGGGAATTTTTAGAGTTGGAATTTGGCCAATCGGACTTCAGAAATGGACCCGGCGCGAAAATCGGATCGAGTGGGCATTCGGCAAATTTTCGGTTGAGAATTTGGAGAAATGGACATCGTTTTTGGATTCAGCGCGCGAAATCGTTGAGAATGGGCTATTTACTTATTTGTTTTGGAGCCCGGTTGAAGTGCGCATTTTTCGAGGCAACACGGCATGAATCTCGAGGCGTGGCTCGATGGCACGGAATTCGAGGCAGTGGCACGCGGATCTAGGGCGTGGCAGGTATGCTGGGAGACGCACCTTCGGCGGGGGTCGCGCGGGGGCCGCCACGTGGCGGGCCCCCGTTGGCGGCCGCACAGGCGCGGGGGCACGCGCCCGTGTGGCGCGCGCGTGTTCCGCGCCTGGCACGGGCGCGGTGTAACGCGCCCGTGTGGCGGGCGCGTTACCGTGCGCCACGTGGCGCAGTGGGCACGCGCGTGGACCGGGCGCGCGCGCCCATTTCCTGTGGACCGGTGTTGTTGGCTCCCCATTAGTAGCCGCCGTGGACCGGACCCAAGGACCGGGTCCGTGGACCAACCCCCATTTTTCTCTTTTTTCTTTTTCTTCTTCTTTCTCCCCCGAGCGCCATTTCTCCTCCTTTTCTTTTCCTTCTTCTTCACCCGAGCGAGAGGGAGTTTGAAGAGGGGATTTGTGGGTGGTGCGGCGGTGCGTTGTGGACCTCGTGGAGCGTGCGCGGGGTTCCGATGGGAGCGTTTCGGCGGCGGCGGCGCAGTCAGGTGGGTCCCGTGTGTTAATTTTACGGTGTTTTTGGCACAGTTTTGGGGCGTTCGTTTGGACTGTAATTAACCCCTTGTTCTTATCTGTGTTGTGGACTGTGTTTTTCTGCACCGTTTTGCGTGCGGTCCCCGACGGCGTGCTCCGTTTTGCATGCGGACTCCGTTTTGCGTGCGAATTCTGGTTCCGTGCACCGTTTTGTGTGCGAACTTCGTTTTGCATGCGGACTCCGGCACCGTGCACCGTTTTGAGTGCGGACTCCGTTATCGTGCACCATTTTGCGTGCGGACTCTGTTTTGCGTGCGGACTCCGGCACCCTGCTCCGTTTTGCGTGCGGATCGCGTGGAGGCCAATTGCAAGTGTCTACGAGCAATTGGTGGCAAATCGAGGTGGGTGGCCTTATCTCCAAGTTTTATGGACTGTACCGTAATTCTACTGATGTAGGACTATGCATGATAGTTTATTTTCTTGTGTAGCATGATAGATTGTAGGAATTGTTATTCCTTTTATCATCTGTTAATATAGTTATTTTGGAACTTGACCTAGCACCCCCGTCATATGTTGCATGTGTAACCAGACCAGTAGAAAACCCTCACTTGGGCTAGGGTTATTTATGTTTAGACACCCACACTGTTTTCTATTCCTGGACATAGTGTTATCCTCGCCCGGGTAGTGGGCCGAGAGGTCGGGACTGTCTTTTAGTGTGGGATGCGTTTGCACTCGTGCTTGGGAGCAGAGTGGAGTCTGGTGGTTGTTGTGGGTTGCTTGTCTGTGCCGGGAGCCGTTTGGGTAAACGGTAGTCCCGGGAGGTCTTGTATCCCTGTTGTGCTGTCGTGGGAGGGAGCCGTTGAGCAGACAGTGGTCCCGGGCCGTCGAGTATCTTCCGGTCAGTGATGTTGGGAACCGTTGGGGTTAACGGTGGTCCCAGGTCGTTGAGTGTTGTCCGACCAGTACTGTTAGCCTGAGTTGTGGGTCGTTCCTGGCTGTGGAGTTCCTCCAGCCAGCGTGCTTTGTGCTGCGAGCTGTTGGAGAGGCTAGTGTCTCGTGTTTCGTGTGAGCTGATCAGCTGAGTCGTCGAGAGTGCTCCGACTGTTGTGCGGGATATTTGGGGATCTTGAGTCCTACCGTTCTGAGAGTGAGTGTGGATTTTGACTATAGCCTGCTTATGCCAATTTGTGATACTCTATGCCGCGCCGTTTTCCTCAGTTGGAGTCGCGCCCCCTGAGATACCGCTGTGGATACGATGGTTGGCCTGTTGAGGCAGTTTTCCGCAGTGGAGGCAACGATGGGCCTGTTGAGGCAGTTTAGCGCGAGGGATGAGTTAGTCGGACAGGACGCCCCACGTAAATCCCGTCCTCATGTGGATGTGTGGTAGTGGGCAGGTGCGTTCCTAGTCGACAGGCACAGGCTTGACTGGACCCTATGAGGCAGTCAGTTCGATTGGGTCTATTGAGCACCTTGGGTGCGAGTGGTCTCTTTCACTTTCATCTGTTCCACTTTTTGAGCATCTAGATAGAGGCATGGTAGCTGTAGAGTAGCTCCAGCTTTTCTTGTTCAGATTTCATTGCATTGTTATCTTTTGCCTCTAGTAGACTTAGTGGGCAGACCGTTGGGCTTGTTGACGGCACCACTGAGAACTACTGTGGGAAGTAGTTCTCACACCCGTCGTGGTGTCTTTTTCCCCAGGAACTTCTTCTCCTGTTCCTGTTGCTCCAGTTGCTGATCCTTCTGACCGAGGCGAGGGAGTCGCGAGCTAGTTCCCTACCCGTCGTTGGAGTGTAGCGGTACCCCTTCAGAGGAGAGCTTCAGTAGATTAGTTTACTTCTTTTTCCTCTGTTGAGAGACCTTTGTTGTGAGGTATAGAGTTGTACTTTATTTTACAGTTTGAGAGACTGATGTAGTGAGGATATTTTTGTAGTGAGAGCTTGTACACCGATGTACTTTATTGGAGATATCTCCCTTTTGAGTTTTGTATCAGAGGACTTTTTATACGATCGTATTTGGGAGATGGATATTGTATTTATTTTCGGTTGTGCAGTGTTTGGATTTCAGTTTTTAGTCGTTACTTTCAGCTTGATATCTGTATACTGTAGTTGATTCTTTTTGCAGGTTAGACACTTCGTCTGTACGGCAGTTTCCGTACAGATGGCGGATATGTTAGCGAGCCCGGGTCGCAGTTTCGACCCCGGGGCGTGACAGATTAGAGTGGTATCATAGTCTAGGTTGTAGGTCGTGGTGGACTTAGAAACCCTAGGCTTGTGGTTGGACATTAGGATGACTACGTGAGAGTCGTGACTTATAGCGAGAGTCTTGATTGAGTTTTTACCTCTCCCAAGAGACGGGATGAGTGTTTGGCATGTTTACTTTCCCAAGCGATTATGTTGGCTGCGACAACATAATGCTATGGAATGGATGACATGTCTTAGACTTTCGCTGGATTGGGTCGTATGGTTGTTGTGTCCTGACGTTTGTTATTGTGCAGTGGACTACGATACTCCTGAGACGTCGTGTTGTGAAGAGGACACACCCCGCACCTGATGAGTACCCGAGCAGCGGGAGGCAGAGCTATCAGAGCAGAGCGAGACTCAGGAGTTTGTGTGTTGAGATAGTTTCCCACTTTAACCGAGAGGGGCCGAATCCCTGAACGGTAAGGGATCGAGAACTTCGATAGGCTGAGCCTAGAGTCTGTTCTTGTTTGATTGGGGTTCTAGGCATCGGTCTATCAAGATTTTCGGATTCTTGCCGCGTCAGTCGGTTCTTCTCGCCTATGAGTGGGGTGTTGTAGTGGGAGTCGTTTTGAGTGACGGCGGTTCCAGTTGTGAGGATACTTTCCACTGGCCGAGCTACCAGATGGATACATTGCTCCTGGCCGAGTTACCAGGTGGGCACATGCCCTGGCCGAGTTACCAGGAGGACACTTTGCCCTGGCCGAGTTACCAGGAGGACACTTTGCCCTGGCCGAGTTACCAGGAGGATGCATTCCACTGGCTGAGCTACCAGATGGATACATTGCCCCTGGCCGAGTTACCAGGTGGGCACATGCCCTGGCCGAGTTACCAGGAGGACACTTTGCCCTGGCCGAGTTACCAGGAGGATGCATTCCACTGACCGAGCTACCAGATGGATACATTTCCCCTGGCCGAGTTACCAGGTGGGCACATGCCCTGGCCGAGTTACCAGGAGGACACTTTACCCTGGCCGAGTTACCAAGAGGATGCATTCCACTGGCCGAGCTACCAGATGGATACATTGCCCCTGGCCGAGTTACCAGGTGGGCACATGCCCTGGCCGAGTTACCAGGAGGACACTTTGCCCTGGCCGAGTTACCAGGAGGATACTTTCCACTGGCCGAGCTACCAGATGGATACATTGCTCCTGGCCGAGTTACCAGGTGGGCACATGCCCTGGCCGAGTTACCAGGAGGACACTTTGCCCTGGCCGATTTACCAGGAGGATACATTCCACTGGCTGAGCTACCAGATGGATACATTGCCCCTGGCCGAGTTACCAGGTGGGCACATGCCCTGGCCGAGTTACCAGGAGGACACTTTGTTACGGAATTTGAGTTGGCGTAGTTTCGTGAAAGTCTCAAGTCTTGAAGATTGAAGGTGAAGAAAGTTGGATCATTTAACTCAATCTCAAGTAAGAAGAATTCAAAAGGATCAGGTATGTTTAACTAAAGAATTTGTGTGATCCGAATACTTCTTGTAGTGTAGAAACACTTGGAAGAATCTTTCATTGCATAAAAATCAAAAACTGGACTTGGGACATGTTCAGGATCCGGATCAGGTTGTTCGATCCGGATCCCGAAGGTGGTTCGTTCATACATCGTCGCAATCCGGATCGTAGTCTCTTGATCCGGATCCCGAACGTTGAGTTTACCATCTACCTTGAACGATCCGGATCTTGCTTCGCAATCCGGATCCCGAACGTTGATGTTTGGTGAACTGTATGAACGATCCGGATCGTAGTCACATGATCCGGATCCCGAACCTTCGTTTTTCTGGAATTGGATGTTTCGTTATGACGATCCGGATCCTAGTTATCACGATCCGGATCGCCGTCCGTAAATATCCAGAAATGGTTGGTTTTTGATTCTTATCTCCTTCCTAGGGTTTCTAACCTATAAATACACCCTATGACTCTCTTTCTAGGGTGAATCCACATAGCCGTCATTTTCTTGTATCATCTTATACGGCTATAGATCCACATATAGAGAAGAAAGGAAATCATTAGAGAATACTCTATGTTTCTTCATCTATATTGATTAGTTTGATTCTAGGTTTTCATACTCACATCTTGAGTTGAATCAAACTAATGAATACTTAGATGGTATTTCCGATCTATCTTTGATCTAAGTATTCGGCGGATCATCACCACCCAAAAACAACGATTTTCCCCAAAAATCGGCGCGTGGATTCGCGTGTCCTTGTGGATTCAAGGTTCAATCGCTCTCGTGGATTCGGAGCGAGGCACGTTCGTGGATTCGAACGGTGCTATTGGGTGAAGACCGTGGATTCGGTCGGACGTCGTGGATTCGACGTTGGACGCCGTGGATTCGGCGTTGGGCGCAGATCGTGGATTCGAGAAGCGTCTGGAGCGAGCGGAGAAGATCCTCTAGGAGCGTATGGAAAAGGTTGAGTCGTAAGTGTGTACGGTAAATCACCTTGTACGTGTTTTAATTCTAGTGGATTTCTGCCGTGTTATCGGTCCCGTGGTTTTTTATTCCGGTGATGGAGTTTTCCACGTAAAAATCTTGCGTGTTATTTTATTTTCCGCATTGGGTTTTATCGCAACGATTTTTTGGAGTGTTTATACGTTTACACCTATTCACCCCCCTCTAGGTGTTTCTTCCCCTATTTAGATCCGTATTATATACGACCCAACAAGTGGTATCAGAGCGGGAATAGGGTTGTGAACAATGGTTGAAGGAGGAAACATCAATCGACCCCCTTTCTTTGATGGAACAAATTATGCGTACTGGAAAGTACGGATGAAAGCCTTTTTATCTTCCATCGACGAAAGGGTGTGGCATTCAATTGAATCAGGATGGTCTAATCCAACTGAACTTATCTCTGATGTTCACACCTTAAAACCTAGGTCGAAATGGACCAAGGAAGAGTTTGAGTTATCTTCTTACAATGGCAAGGGAATTAATGCTATTTTTAATGCCTTATCTCAAACTGAATTCTCTCGCGTCTCGGCATGTGAGACTGCGAAAGAAATCTGGGATGTTCTCCAGGTGACACATGAGGGAACTAACCTCGTGAAGATTCAGAAACTGCAGATGCTTACGAGCAAGTTTGACTCTATCTTGATGGCAGAAAATGAATCTTTCACGGACTACTATACACGATTGCAAGACATCGTAAACTCATGTGCTAATCTGGGAGAGAAGATTCCAGAATTTAAGATTGTAAGAAAAATCTTAAGAACTCTTCCTGAACGATTTCGCCCAAAGGTTACTGCCATTGAAACTATTAAACACCCGGACGAAATACGTGTAGAAGAATTAGTTGGTTCATTACAAACTTATGAAATGACTTTTAATACTAACAATTCTTCTGGAAAAGCATCCACTTCTAAGTCTTCAGGTTATGCGTTGAAAACAACTAAGGAAGAAGACGCGGATACATCCTCCTCGGACGATGACGAGAACCTTTCTATGGAGGAATTTGAGAAGCAGCTCGCTCTCTTGACGAGGAATTTTCGCCGTAACTTTCGAAGGGGTAATTCAAGCAAATCTCCATCCTTCGGAAAGTGGAACAAAGGCAAGGGTACTCCAAGTCACAAGTCAAGAAAGCAGGAGAACTTCTCAAAGGATAAGAAAAGTTCAGAAGGACAACTGCAATGCTTCAAATGTCGAGGCTACGGCCACATTGCAACGGAATGTCCTAACAAGTATCCGGCAAAGAAGAAGGCGATGCAAGTCGTCACTTGGGATGACAACTCAACGTCAAATGAGTCGTCTTCAAGTGATGAAGAAAAGAGCTCCACCGCATTCCACGCGTCCACATCTTCACCATTCATGTGCTTTATGGCAAATACATCTCAGTCGTTGTCCAACTCCACTGTTGAAAAGAACGCAACGGACAACGAATCGGATGATTCGGAAGGTGAAGATTTTGCTCTAGCCTACCACAGACTTTTGAGGGACTCAAGGAAAGTGGCTAAGCAAAACAAGAGTTTGAGAGGGAGATTGCATGATCTCGAAGAAGAAGCAAAAAGAGCGACTTCTCTCTCAAACGCTCTTGAAGTGGAAAGGGAAAACCTGATAAAAGAAAATGCTTCCCTTCAAGAGTCCAATGAGCAACTTGAGAAGGAACATACAAATCTGGTGGATAACGCGAATCACTTCTCAAAGCTCTACAACGAGGCTCGACAGGATAACCTGGAAATGACAAAGACCATTTTCCAACTCAAGAATGACTTACAGCGATTCTCTTCAGGAAGGAGTAAGTTGGATAGACTTCTTGGTCTTGGTCAATCAAATAGGTTCGGCCTCGGATACACTCAAACTGGAAACAGTCCAAGTTTGAGTGGGACAGTTTTTGTGCCTCAGTCGGTATCTCCTCCTCCGACACCGGAATTCAAGACAAACAACGACAACAAACCTACTTCATCCTCTTTGGGATCGTCAAGATATAAGGTATGTTTTCGTTGTGGTGTTTCAGGGCACATAAGAAGATATTGCAAGACGGGAGTCGAACGCTCATCTCAAGCACCTCTTGCATCAACTACCAAAAAGGCTCCTTTCCGGAAATCAAAGCAAAACTTTTCAAATGAAAAGAGACTTGGTAGTTCACCGCACAAGACGACTTCATCAAGGAGCAACAATCGTTTTAACAAGACGCTTTCACCTAGGCACAAAACTTCACGACCATTACAGACGCATTCCAAAAAGGTTTGGGTGCGCAAAGGTGAAATTTTCCCTTGTCTTGTTTCCAATATTTCCTTGCATGCATATGATAGCTCGTCTTGGTATCTGGATAGCGGGTGTTTCCGTCACATGACCGGTGACAAAAATAGTTTTCAAAATCTTGAGAAAATCTCCGGAGGACACGTTGTTTTCGGAGACGGTCGATCTTCCAAAATTGTTGGAAAAGGGACGGTAGCTATTCCAGATGGCCCGATTTTGAAAAATGTCTTATTTGTTGATGGCCTTAAGACTAACCTCATAAGCATAAGTCAACTTTGCGACAATGGTTTTTCAGTTAACTTTTCATCGGTTGAATGCGTTGTAACTGATAAGGACCATGTCTTCTTTCTAAAAGGGGTTAGATCTGAAAACAATTGTTATGTTGTTCCTAATAAATTTTCTGAAAATTGTAACTTAGCCGCTTTGAATAATGAAACTCTTTGGCATGAAAGGCTAGGTCACTTAAATTTTAAGGAACTTACTAGAATTTCAAACAAGGACGTGGTCAAGGGGATTCCAAAGCTTTTATTTAAACAAAATGTTGTGTGTGGTGGTTGCCAAAAGGGTAAACAGTCTAGGACTGCACACAAAAACTTGAACCACGTTGGTACAAAACGGCCCTTGGAACTTTTGCACATGGACTTAATGGGGCCGACCCGTCAACCATCCTTGGGAGGTAAATGGTACATCTTTTTATTGGTTGATGATTTCTCTCGGTTTTCATGGGTAGCATTTTTGAGAGAGAAAGCTGATACGTTTGACTCTTTTCATGAGATTTGCCATCGTATTATGATTGAAAAGAATGAAAAGATCATTCGTGTTAGAAGTGATAGGGGTGGAGAATTCATAAATTCAAAATTCATTGATTTTTGTACTTCAAATGGCATTAAACATGAATTCTCGGCACCCCATACACCTCAGCAGAATGGTGTTGTTGAGCGCAAAAACAGGGTTGTTCAAGAGATGGCGCGTGTGATGCTTCATAGCCGGAAATTACCGCTACATTTTTGGGCTGAAGCTGTGAACACCGCTGTCTATGTCATTAACAGAGTGTATTTGCGCCCAGGAACCTTGAATACACCATATGAGCTGTGGTTTAGTAGAAAACCGGATATCAAGTACTTTCGTATCTTCGGGAGTCGATGTTACATCTTACGTGACCGTGAAAATCTTGGAAAGTTTGACTCTCGAAGTGATGAAGGGATCTTTTTGGGTTATTCTACGAATAGCAGAGCATATCGAGTATTTAACATTGAATCTAAGACGATTGTAGAATCTATAAATGTTAAAGTAGATGAAGCTTCTCATTTTGAATCTGAAAAATCTACCCTCGATATCTCTCTAGATGATGATTCTCCTGCTAGTGCATCTTCTCATAATAATACTTCCAATATTAATGATGCATCTAATGGTTCTTCTAGTTTATCTGATGTGCAGGAATCATCTCGTGTACCTCCGAGTACTCCGTTTCAACAAACGCTACGAATCTCCAAGGATCATCCGGAATCGAACATCATTGGAGATCCACAAGAAGGAGTTAGAACTCGAAGGCAGTTGGTTTGCGGATTTGCTTGCTACGTATCTTTAATCGAACCAAAGACAATAGATGAAGCTCTTCAGGATGACTACTGGATTAAAGCAATGCAGGAAGAGCTCCATCAATTTGAGCGAAACAAAGTCTGGGAATTAACGAAGCCTCCAAAGCAACATAATGTGATAGGTACCAAATGGATCTTCAAGAACAAGAAAGATGAAGATGGTACTATCATCAGGAACAAGGCACGACTAGTTGCTCAAGGCTACTCTCAAGTAGAAGGTATAGACTTTGACGAAACTTTCGCCCCTGTAGCTAGACTCGAGTCCATTCGTATATTGTTTGCTATTGCTTGTCATTTTAAAATCAAATTATTTCAAATGGACGTCAAGAGCGCATTTCTAAATGGGTTTTTAAATGAGGAAGTTTATGTAGCTCAACCGAAAGGTTTTGTAGATCATAAACAACCTAACCATGTTTTTCGTTTGAAAAAGGCTCTTTACGGTCTGAAACAAGCACCGCGAGCATGGTACGAAAGGTTAACAAAGCACCTTTTGGAGAAGGGCTATACTCGAGGGGGAGCTGACAGGACTCTCTTTGTGAAGCATTATCAAAATAATTTCATTGTAGCACAAATCTATGTCGATGACATTGTATTTGGTGCAACAAAAGATAATGATGCTTCTAAATTCGCGGAGACCATGGAAAGCGAATTTGAGATGTCCATGATGGGCGAATTGTCTTATTTCCTTGGATTGCAAATTAAACAAAATGATGAAGGTATTCACTTGAGTCAATCCAAGTATGCACTGGAGTTGGTCAAAAAGTTTGATCTAGAAAATTGTAAAGATTTTCCAACTCCAATGGGAACTAGCCACAAGGGACTTGGAAGTGAATCACATAGTGAGGATGTAGACGAGAAACTGTATAGAAGTATGATTGGAAGTCTACTTTACCTCACGGCTAGTCGCCCGGATATATCCTTTAGTGTTGGGATTTGCGCGAGATATCAATCAGCACCAAAGGAGGTTCACCTGAAAGCGGTGAAACGGATCATCCGGTACATCAAAGGATCAATTAATTTCGGAATTTGGTATCCTATGGGAACAAGTCTGGACATTGTTGGATACTCAGATGCCGATTGGGCAGGATCAGTGGATGATCGGAAAAGCACGAGTGGTGCATGCTTCTATCTTGGCCATTGCCTTGTTGCATGGCACAGTAAAAAGCAGAATTGCATAGCACTCTCGACTGCCGAAGCGGAATACATTTCAGCTGGAAGTTGCTCAACTCAACTCATTTGGATGAAAAGCGTATTGAGTGACTTCCGCATTTCAGCATCTTCGGTAACAATTCTTTGTGACAACACAAGTGCAATTAACATTTCTAAAAACCCTGTGTTGCACTCTAGAACAAAACATATTGAACTTAGATATCATTTTCTTAGAGAGCTAGTTGAATCAAATACTCTTCAACTTTCATATGTTTCAACTGAAGATCAATTAGCTGACTTTCTAACAAAACCTTTGGATCAAAAACGTTTTATTCATTTACGAAAAGCAATTGGGATGCTTTCCTTGAAATAATCTTCTTTTTGAAATCTTTGCTTAGGATAGGTTTTGTATTTGTTTTTGTTCTATTCAATATCTATGTTTGTACATAGGACATTAATTGAGCATAGATCATAATTGACTTTAATTGCATCTGTTCACACATTTAGAAATTTATTATGCTTTTGCCATCATAATATTTCACTGTTGCAATGATCATTTATGTTAATTAAATCATCTTCTAAAGTGATCAAAGTCAATTTCTCTCTCAATGATCTCTTGGTATAGTCATTATCTTATTTGACTGTTTAGTCGAGTATGAAATCGAGATCAATTTTTGGTTGAATACTTTATATCTTAAATAATTGATAGCCAATTGAGGGGGAGTCAAAGATAATGTAAAATGCTCAAAAGATGTGGAAAGAGTTACATCCCAATGAGGAGTGTGAAAACTACCACCACATGGAGGAAAGAGCTACCACCTCGGTCGTCCGAGTATTGTGTGCAGCTACCACATGTATACCAAGCATGGTTGTTCAAATTTTTGATTAAGTAAATGCATATTGAAATACTTGACTCTGTCAAATTTCAAGGTTGGTATAAGGTGGGATTTTAAAGAAAGATGCTCAAAGAGCCACTCTCTTCAACAGATTGTCTAGAAATATTATCTACTATATTTGGGATTTCAAACATCTATTGATCTTTGTATTTCATTTTCTTTACTGAATTGATGATTTGATAAAGGCATTACTCATAAGATCAAGTTAGATGTGATTGAAGGTGTTCAACTTTAAGGGATTTAATTTTTGTAAATTTTCGTTTCATTTTTGGATATTATTGATAGATTTGGCATAATCTAATTCTTGTTGTATGAAACGATGATTTTTGTTTAAAGTTGATACACATTTGTGCTTACAATCTTTTTCTGGATTTTCCTGAATTTCTCTGAAATTTTCTAAAGAAAAAGTTGGGGCCGATCCGGATCGGGCAAGGTGATCCGGATCCCGAACGCAGGTTTTCTCCTGCGGGCTGACGATCCGGATTGGACCTGCCGATCCGGATCCCGAACGCAGTTTTCTCACTGCGGGTAGCCGATCCGGATCGCAAGCTCGGGAGGATCCGGATCGCGGCTAGGTTTTTATAAAGAACAAAAGGGTTTTGATTTCTTTTACTCCAATCTTTTGTTCAAAAGTTTCCAGAGCGCTTCTCTCTAGATTTCATCCTCCTTGGAAGCTTTCAAACTCAAAGTTCTTCAATTCCAAGTAAGTTTTATTGATCAAAATCTCGGTTTTTCACCGTTTTTCTCTTTTCCTCCTCAAACGCACGATTTTCTTGGATCAACTTTGTTTGTGGATGGTTTTTTGATCAAATTTCTTTTGAAATAAGAACTCTGGGTAGATTAGTTTTGATTATATGCAAGGTTTTCTCCTGATTAACGGATTTTTAGGCTTCGATTTCTAAAATTTCGGTTTTAGGGCATATAATAAGGATTTTCGAAATTCATGCAATTGATCTACTTTTAAAAGTCCTTTTGCAAAACTAATTTGATTCTTGGCTTCTCTACATGATTATGATTGTTTGGGTACAATTTTTCAAATTTTTGAAAATTAACAATTTTTCATGTGTTCTTGAGTTCGGCTTCACAGGACACCTTCTTAACTCAAGCACTTGGATCAATGGGATTCTCATGGATCATTCTTTTGTTGGTCACAATAGTGCACACTCGGGCCACAAACAAATTAAAGAGAGCTAAGAAAACACAACAAAAAGGTGAATTTGTCGAGGTCAGTGATACAGAGGTGGATTGTCACGAGATAGATTGGACTGCATTGACAGATGATGATGAATCATTGCCTGAACAAAAGGCGTCCGATGCTTCGAAAGGAAAAGCACCCATGGACAAAGGAAAAGCGCCTATGACTAAACCAACCATCTCTGTGAAAAGGAAACGAGTAACTAGACGTTTTGGACTACGACGAGACGCTGATTTTAACACACCGATTGTTCCTGACTCCCCGCCTCGCGTGGAAGGAGTGTCCGTCAGCATGGATCGCGTTCGAGCGTTTGAACGTCGTGAATGCATCGGTGAACGTCATGTCAACATTGAAGATCTCCGAAATCACTCACCTGAGTTTGGAACCTTGATTGAGCAAGCTAATCTCATCCAAGTCTGCCGATTCCCCGAACTACTTGGGTATTGTTTGTATCGTGTAAGGACTTTTTACACGAATGCCACACATCTTCAAGAAGGAGAACATGGATCAATGCATTTCTATACAATTATCCAAGGGATGAAACTTAAAATCACTCCGCAGCTAATTGGCGAAGTTCTTGGAATGGAATCTAACACATCGGGGGTCAACTTTTTGAAAGGAAAAAGTTTGACGAATGCCTTGTGGCAAACAGTGATAGATAAGATTTGTTTGGAAGGAACGAATTCAGCTAATGGTAAAAGTGTAAAATCCAAACATCTTCGACTGGAGTACCGATTTCTAAATTTCATCACGTGTTACAACATTCTACCTAACATGCAGACTAAGGTCGTGAGATGGGAGAGACTGCTGTTCCTATATCTCTTAGGTCATCCCTCTGAGGCTGTAGGATTGAACATGAATATCCCCTACATAATTTGGAATAGAATGTCAAGATATATTGTACATCCTCATCCTTCTGAGCGACTTCCGTTTCCATTAATCATCATGAGGATCTTACAAAAGTTTGACATTGATATAAGCTCGACATCTTATCAACACTGTTGGGGGATGATAGATGAGTCAACGATTGTGAAGTCACTTCACAAACTACCACATGTTACTCCGACACATTCCACTGGAAAGAAACCTTGTGTCGGCACCTCGGCCTCACCGTCTCAACAAGCATCAGAACAAAGGCGAATGTCTGAAGAACTCGAGATCATAACGGCATCCCAAATTACATTGACCAAGAAAGTAAATTCAATGAGGAAATTGATCAAGAACATGTTCACTAAGATGGGATATAGTGCGTCTGAGGACTCAGACTCGGATGACTAATTTGTGCTTTAACAATTTTTGTGCAAATTTGTGCAGGATTTTATCTTTTTAGACTTTAGTTCAGCTTTTAGGACTTACTTTTAGTTCTAGTTCTTATTTTTCGGAACAATTTTTGAAATCTTTAACTCTCCTTAAATTTTTGTGTTTTTGGCTGATTTTGTGACAAAAAGGGGGAGAGAGTTTATAGAGAACTTGAACAATGCTTGAACAATGATTGATTGAACAATGATGATGATGTGCATGGACATCAAGGTAAGGGAACTTGAAAATCTTGATTGTGAAAATCTTGATGATGAAGATTTTGTATACATCAAGGTAAGTATGATCTCAACTTCAACTTGAGGTTTTTCAGCTATATGAATGCATGCCTCGACTAACTATTTGCTAACTATTTGGGCATGTAATATAACTAACTTGTTGATGTTCACTAACAAGTTTGTGACACTTGGTTTTTGATTGCATAGAAGATATGTTGGTTCTTAACTCTGATCAATTACATATCTATATATATATATTAGTTTGTCACAAACATGTTCATGACATTTGGTTTTTACGTGCAAAAGGGATATGTTGGTGTTTATTTAACTATGATCAGTTTACATATCTGAATATAAATGTCATGGTAAGTATAAATGAGTTTAAACTTCATCTCTGTTTGTGTTTTTTGAATAATACAAAATTCTTGAGGTATCTAACGATTTCTTTTGTCAAGAATGATTTCTTTTTGCAGAGAGTACAGATGTCTAAGTCTAGAGTCTGTTTTAGGGTTTTAACTCATGTACTGTATTTTGGATCTCCATTGTAAATTTTTGTTGTATGGTGATAGCAACAAAAATATCTTTTTGAATTTTCTTTAGTGGATCTATGTTTTGTCACGAAACCGCCAAAGGGGGAGATTGTTACGGAATTTGAGTTGGCGTAGTTTCGTGAAAGTCTCAAGTCTTGAAGATTGAAGGTGAAGAAAGTTGGATCATTTAACTCAATCTCAAGAAAGAAGAATTCAAAAGGATCAGGTATGTTTAACTAAAGAATTTGTGTGATCCGAATACTTCTTGTAGTGTAGAAACACTTGGAAGAATCTTTCATTGCATAAAAATCAAAAACTGGACTTGGGACATGTTCAGGATCCGGATCAGGTTGTTCGATCCGGATCCCGAAGGTGGTTCGTTCATACATCGTCGCAATCCGGATCGTAGTCTCTTGATCCGGATCCCGAACGTTGAGTTTACCATCTACCTTGAACGATCCGGATCTTGCTTCGCAATCCGGATCCCGAACGTTGATGTTTGGTAAACTGTATGAACGATCCGGATCGTAGTCACATGATCCGGATCCCGAACCTTCGTTTTTCTGGAATTGGCTGTTTCGTTATGACGATCCGGATCCTAGTTATCACGATCCGGATCGCCGTCCGTAAAAATCCAGAAATGGTTGGTTTTTGATTCTTATCTCCTTCCTAGGGTTTCTAACCTATAAATACACCCTATGTCTTTCTTTCTAGGGTGAATCCACATAGCCGTCATTTTCTTGTATCATCTTATACGGCTATAGATCCACATATAGAGAAGAAAGGAAATCATTAGAGAATACTCTATGTTTCTTCATCTATATTGATTAGTTTGATTCTAGGTTTTCATACTCACATCTTGAGTTGAATCAAACTAATGAATACTTAGATGGTATTTCCGATCTATCTTTGATCTAAGTATTCGGCGGATCATCACCACCCAAAAAACAACGATTTTCCCCAAAAATCGGCGCGTGGATTCGCGTGTCCTTGTGGATTCAAGGTTCAATCGCTCTCGTGGATTCGGAGCGAGGCACGTTCGTGGATTCGAACGGTGCTATTGGGTGAAGACCGTGGATTCGGTCGGACGTCGTGGATTCGACGTTGGACGCCGTGGATTCGGCGTTGGGCGCAGATCGTGGATTCGAGAAGCGTCGGAGCGAGCGGAGAAGATCCTCTAGGAGCGTATGGAAAAGGTTGAGTCGTAAGTGTGTACGGTAAATCACCTTGTACGTGTTTTAATTCTAGTGGATTTCTGCCGTGTTATCGGTCCCGTGGTTTTTTACTCCGGTGATGGAGTTTTCCACGTAAAAATCTTGCGTGTTATTTTATTTTCCGCATTGGGTTTTATCGCAACGATTTTTTGGAGTGTTTATACGTTTACACCTATTCACCCCCCTCTAGGTGTTTCTTCCCCTATTTAGATCCGTATTATATACGACCCAACAAGAAGATCTTTCGAATTCCTCTTTGGACCATCTAGAGCGAGGTTTTGGGGTAGTAGAATTTCCTACTTCCTCAACAGGATGCACCCAACCGTATTCCACGGATTGCCATACCCGCTCATCAATTGCGATAAGAAAAGCTCTCATCCGCACTTTCCAATAAGCATAATTAGTCCCATCAAAAAGAGGAGGTCTATAAATATTACCACTTTCACCCGACATGATAGATAAACCTAAAACCCGCTCTGATACCAATTGTTGGTTTTTATAATATTAAAGGATCCACACGATCCACACGGATCTAAATAGGTACTATCAAACAACTAGAGGGGGGGTGAATAGGTGTAATACTTATAAAACCAATCTCAGTGCAAAATAAAAACCAATGCGGAAAATAAAAATAGAACACCGAGATATACGTGGAAACTCCAATCCAGGAGAAAAACCACGGGACCAACACGCAATAACAATCCACTAAGAAACGAAGAATAACAAGGTGATTACCGACTCCACGGACTCAAACCCCTCCTTCAACTTCTTCGGACCTTGCGCTCCACCGATTGCACGTCCACTGCACACGTTCGAATCCACGAACGCCACTCGAATCCACGAGCACACGTTTCGAATCCACGAAACGCCTTTAACACACCGAATCCACGATGCCACGTCGAATCCACGACGCAAACTTAGCCGATAGAAATGTTGGTTTCGATGGTGATCCTTTGCTTAGATTATCATTGAAGAACCGTAGAAGGAATCTCTAAGCAAAGACTAGATCAATTCGACAAAAGATAGATCTTGGAAGAACCGTCGAATTGACCTAAAAGAGGCTATAAAGAAGAACGATAAAAACCTAGCCTCTAGGGTTGCTCTCAAGTGTTTTATAAAATAATCTGTAATGTACCATATTTATGGTATATAAATAATATAAATAAAAATGGTATGAAATACTATTTTTATTGAATTCGGAGAAAAGTGAGTTGTAGTTGAGAATTTGAAGTTTCAAATTCTAAAGCTTAAGTTCGCCGACTTCTGCGAAGTGGAGAAACTCAGCAAAAATACTTGTAACTCATTTCAAATGTAATTACAAGTGAGTCGTAAGTATTTCGAATCGCCGTAAAGGCCGTTGAGTCGAAAAGTGAGTTGTAGTTTAGAATTTGGACTTTCAAATTCAAAGGCTTAAGTTCGCCGATTTCTGCGAAGTGGCGAAACTCAGCAAAAATACTTGTAACACATTTCAAATGTAATTACAAGTGAGTCGTAAGTATTTTGAATCGACGCAAAGGCCGTTGAGTCGAAAAGTGAGTTGTAGTTGAGAATTTGGAGTTTCAAATTCAAAGGCTTAAGTTCGCCGATTTCTGGAAAGTGGCGAAACTCAGCAAAAATTCTTGTAACACATTTCAAATGTAATTACAAGTGGGTTGGAAGCATTTCGAATCGATGAAAAAGCCGTTGAGTCGAAAAGTGAGTTGTAGTTGAAAGTCAAAGCTTCAAGCTTGTAAAATTTAAGCCCACGTTCGCCGAATTCGCAAAATGGCGAAATGCGGCGAGAAGACTTGTAACATGTTTTAAATATGATTACAGTCGAGTTCGGTGCGTTTCGGGCTGACGCAAAGGGCAGCGGGTCGAAAAGTGACTTGAACCCCGAGGACTTAGCAAATTCTGAAATTTCTGAAATTTGTGATCACGAAGCATTTTCGGAGCCTTGTTTCGGAGACTTAGATTGGCCCAAAAATTTAAAAGAAATCGTGAGGTGTCTCACAAAAGTTTTCTGAGTAAGAAGGGTGAAAAACCTAGGTGAGCGATTAAGGAAAAATTGGAGAACGAAGCGAAGAAAAATGCTTCGTGAATTCTGAAACTGCAGTTTTTGACAGTGCGGTTGATCGCGAAGCTTTTTCGGGGGCTCTCTTTCGAGAGCTTAGAGTAGTCTAAAAATTTTAAAAAAATCATGGGAAGTTTAAGAAAAATTTGTAAAATAAAGGGGAGAAGAAAAATTTCGATTTCGATTTTTCAGTTGACGGAAAAATGCGGAGGAAGAAGGGTACCCGAAATTGCTCACTGCAGGGTGAAAACTGCAGAATTGGAGGGCAATTTAGAGAAAATGGGTAAGCTGGGGGCATTTTAGTAAATTTGCTTTTTCCCCCAACCACCCCTGCAGAGAATTAAATGTTCTCTCTCTCTCTCTCCCTCTTAGTTACACTCTCTCTCTCCCTCTTTTCTGCTGGAGCAGGAACGCAAGAAGAAGAGAAAGAAGAAGAGAAGGAAGAAAAAGAAGAAGAGAAGAAAGGAAAAAGAAAAGAAAATGAAGAAAAGAAGAATTTAATTTTCTTCTTTTCTTTTCTTCAATGAACAAAACTCCATTCCATCTCCTCTTTTGGTCATAGAACTCTCAAAAGAGGTGAGTAGAAAACCCTAGAATCTAAATTTCTATGGTCTCTTTTGGATTCAAAAGAGATAAAAATTAATTTAAACTAGGCTTTCTCTACTTAAAGGTTTCTAGTAAATCTTTTTGTGAACCCTTTGGAGCCTTCCAAAGAGAAGCTTCAACTTCTTTTTCACATCTCTTTTGAGCAAGAGAAATCAAAAGAGATAAGTAGAATGATTTGGGGATTCATTTTGATAGCTTTTTTTTGGGTCCAAAAGTGTGGAAAAACACCACAATGAAGCTTTTTCCCCATTGATAGGTTTTCCACTAAGTTAAAGAGATCAAAACTTCTCTTTACATGGAAGACATAGGAAAATATAGAGTTTCTCTTTATGTAACTCTTATGGGATTTAAAATGGCAAGGAGATAATTTCCTTCATGGTTATATCATATTTAGGGTTCTCTTTTTGAAGATCAAAATATTAATGAGGTCAAAATATCCCTATTACAAGAGTATGTTAGGAAGGGTCTTTTACAACTCTAATTCTTTATTGGTCAAAATGAACCTATAGAAAGAAATATGGTGGAACCTAAGGTTCTCTTTTATAATTTTTAGGTAATTAGTGAATCATGGAAAGTAATTGCTTCATGATTTTCCTTTCATTTTAGGGAAACCTTGGAGATCAAGAGAGCAAATTTTGGCCTCCTTCAAAAACAACGCGAAACATCGAGGTGGGGGATTCTTCCGAAAATGGGTGATCTCTCTCCTTTGTCCTTTGTTTTTCTGACCTAGAAGCATGCTAGTAAGCATGTAGGGTGTTAGGGTCAAGAATGAGAATGAATAGGGTTTAGCCCTAAAAGCAGTTATATTAAACCTATTGTAGGTTAAGTGTGCATTAGTATAAATAGCAAAGGATAAATATTCGAATGATCATGTTAGGGTATAACCCTAAGAATCATGTAAAAGTATAAGAGAAATGCATGATGGTTGTAAGACCTAGGAGAAAACAAGGACAAGTGAATGGATGCAAAACTAGGAGAAAACCTAGATTAAGGGTTTAACGAGTGGCATGATAACCTAGGATTTAAACCTAGATGAACGAGTGACATCGTCTTAGGGAATAACCTAAGGTGGATTATAGAGTGTTCAACATAGTGTCAAAAGTACTCTAGGTTATGTGGAGAAGAGCAAAGATAGAGTCAAGGGTACTCTAAGCTAAAGGAAAAATGTAATTAGAGATGATAAACTCTAAGCAAAAGGGGATGGAATTAGAGTTATCAAACCTTAAGCTAAGGTGAAAAATGGAAAATAGAGTTAATAAACTCCAAGTCAATTGAAATTGAATGTAACTAGTGTCTTTATGACATAGTGTAACCTTGAGGGTAATTACGACATAAGGTTGTAAATTGAGAACAAGTAAGTAAAGAAAAGTATAAAATGGGCTAAGGAGCTAAAGAAATTGCCAAGTGACAAGACATAATGTAAATGCAAATGAACAAGAAGTTCAAATCTAAATTGGTGTTAGAGACACCCAAGCTATCCCAGAGTAAAGAACTTAGGATAAAAGAGAAAAGTAAAAGAAAAAAGCATTGAGGCACAAATGCTAACGGGAGGGTTGAGCATATGTCACTCCCGGGTAGATGAGTGCCAAGGTGCTTTAAACTCATCTGAAACCAAAGTGTAAAGAAAATGCTTAAAGAGCAAAGAAGCTAAAGGCTTAATTGAAACAAAAGAAGATAATGCTTAAAGAAAGGTAAAAAGGAAAAATAAAGTACATTGGGCCGAGCACTACGGGAGGCGGTGCTACAACCTGTTCTTGTTTGATTGGGGTTGTAGGCATCCGTCTTTTGGAACCCTCGGACCCGGTAAATGTAAGCTGTAAAAGAAAAGCCTAAATGGCTAACGGGAGGGTTGAGCATATGTCACTCCCAAGTGAATTAAAGAATTAAAGGCAAGTTGCCATTGGGAGGGTTGAGCATATTTCACTCCCAAGGGGAAGTGTGTGAGCAAGACTCAGCTTCCCAAGTGAAAAGCAAGTAAAGAGTTAAAAGCTAAATGAAAAGAAAAGAGAATACAGAGTGGCCTATGTGGCCGGGTTAGCGTAACCCCTTTTATAGCAGCATAGTGGCCGAGCTTTTGGGTAGTAGCCAGAGTGGCAAGTTTTGGTAGCAATGAGACAAGGAGTATACACCAATAGTGTAGAGTTATTCATACATGTTATGATCATGTTAGTTGGCATCTGCAGTTATTTTTAGCATAGATTATCTTGCTATCTTGCTTCCATTGGACCAAGTGGTGTAGAACATTCTTTCTCGGTGGTTGAACCCACTGGGAACTTTAAGTAGTTCTCACACCCTTGGGTGACCATTTTTCCAGGTACATCGAGCGAGGCACGCGACAGGGGCAAGGGCCCAACAGAGTAGCGACCTAGCAGTCTAGAGTCGCCAGCACCATTTTGGAGTTTTTTATTTCTTGAGCGAAACTTGTATGTGAGGAACGATGTAAACTTTAATGTTTTAAGTTTCATTTGGAAAAAAAAAAAGTTGTAATTTTTATATAGTAGTTGTATGTTAAAGAGAGTTGTAACATAAGTAAAGTTTTTATTTTTTTCGCTCAAGTATTGTACTTTCATTTTCTTCTAACTATTCGTTTGGATGAATGGAAGTTTTTAAATTCATAGTTTAGTACTCTGATTGATTTCTCTTCCGCTACACTAAACTGTGATGGTTGGAATAAACCGTTCCTTTCGGGTCTTGAAAGGTCATGCCCGATTGGCGGGTCTGTTAGCGCGCCCGAACTGTCCAAACTGGCGGGCTCGGGGCGTGACATAATCGGTAGTTCTTGAGAAACCCTAAGTGTCTATTTATAGTTTAGAAACCTTTGGAAAGAGATAAGCATCAAAAACTGACTTAACAGAAATTTTCCCGCACGACGATCCGGATCGGATTTACGGCGATCCTGGCTGTCGTCTTTTTTCAGCAATTCCTGAAAAAACAAGGTTCGGGATCCGGATCGGAATTCTGATCCGGATCGGAATTCTAATCCGGATCGGTTCAGGATCAGAAATTCTGAACAGCACTCTGAACATCCAATTTGTCCAGTTTTTGATTTTTAAGCAATGAAAACTTATCCAAGTGTTTCTAAACTACACAAATGTATTCGGATCACCAAAATTATTTAGTTAAACGTACCTGATCAATCCGAATCCATTTTCTTTAAAATTGATGTATATGATCCACAATTCTTCAACTTCAATCTTCAAGACTCAAAACACTGAGTGTCAACTTGAGATCTTGTTGAATCTTCTCTGAGTCTTCAATTGCTGATTGACAATTTGATCACTTCAAGACTCCGACTCAACTCACGAAATATGCCAACACAAGAAGCCGTAACATATCTGGCCCATGGTGCATCAAAGGGATGCCACAGATGGACCCTGTGAGGTATCTTTAGCTGTGTTGGCTTTCGGCTGCATTTGCCGAAATTCTGAAGTGGATTTAGGCCAAACAGAGGGTGGAATTGGATTCAGCACGGAAAAACACTTGAAAACGGCTATTTGCTTGTTAAATTCTGAGTCAGGATGCCCAAAAACGGACTCCTGGAAGTTTTTATTGAATTTCGGTGCATGGGAGGGGCCGTGGACCGCCGGCTGCCACGTGGCGGCGCGTGATTGGACGGTCTGCAGCGCTCGGTCCACAGAGCGCCGCGGCTGGGTGCACGGGCCCGGCGCATGACACGTGGCGCCGCCTGATTGGCGGGCTTGTGAGGTGCGGTCTACAGAAATTGCGCGGCGGTGCATGGACCGGGGCGGGGGACACGTGGCATCCCCCGGTTGGTCGGTGCACGCAGCGCGGTCCACGGAACCTGAATTAGGGTGCGTGGACCGGGTGCACGGGACACGTGTCGTCACGCCATTCGCGGGCTCACGAGGCGCGGCGCACGGGGTCGCGGACGGGCGCCACGGGGCGCGTGCGTGGCAGGTGGCCAGAGCGGCGCCCTGCCCGCACGTGTGACCGCGACAGTGGCAGGGACATGTGTCGCCCTGCCACTGGCGGGCGCCACCTACCCGCTTTGACCGGGTAGGTGCCACGCGGCGACAGCTCGCGCGCCCCGCACAGCTGTTTGCTGTGCGGGACACGCGTCGGGCCCCGGGAGGGCCACGTGGCCGCTCCCGGCGCGTCCCGCACAGCTGTTTGCTGTGCGGGTGACGTGGCGGCACGAGGATTTTCCGAGCGGCTACAGTAATACGCCTCTGCGCTCGAAATCGGGCGCCCGAAACTTCGGGTGCACCCGAAAATTGGGACCTTTTGGGGATTTCTCCAAATGTTTTCTGTGAGCCTATAAATAGCCCGAGCTCCCTTCCTCTTCGTCTTTTTGGCATTTTCGAGCTTCAAACCAGCTGGAGTTCATCACGAAAGTTGATCCTCACGCAGTGTAGCTTCCATCTGCAGAGTTTGGGCATTTTTCGTGGCACGCTTTTCGAGATTCTCATTTTCTTGGCGCATCGCGACGTTCTTTCTTCGGTGCTTCTTCCATCGCTCTTCGGTGCACGAGCTCTCCCGGCCTACTCCGACCATATTTTCGAGCGATTTCTTCGCCGTTGGATCCGCGACAGGTAAGGCTACGATTTTGGTTTCTTCCACATTTTCTCGTTGCGCTTTTTTCGAGGTGATTTTCCGTGCTCACTGGGACCCATTTTTGCTGTGAGATTTTGTGAGGGCAGCACCTTGTTTTGAGGAGATCTCCGCGCACGAGTCTCGGTTCAGGACGAACTTATAGACTTTTTTCATCTACTCGACGCGAGGATCATTGTGGTATTTTTCTTGGAATTTTTTGGAGACCTTCCCGAAGGTATACATCTTCCTTTTTATCTGTGCAAGATTTTACAGTTGTGTGATTGTATGTTCTCGCGCGCCTGTACTGTGGAATTTATAACTTGGCATACGGGGCTCCGTTTTGGGCGTGCAGGTACTTGTTTCGAAGCAATCGACACGTAGATCGCAGATATATTTTATTTGGAATTTTTCGAGAACATTCAGTAGGTGAAATAATCGCATCTTTGCGGCTGAAATTTCAGCGTTGTATTTCTTGGCAGATTTTGGGATCTAAGTGTAATTGTAGCCCTGTGTTGTACCCAGGAGGGTTTGTGGACTGTGCTGGACCTGTTAGACTTGGAGTTATTATTTCCTTGGTATTCTCTACTGTGGGACCCTGGACAGATCGACTTTACAGGTGGGTGGCCTAGTCTACAAGATCTGCGAGCTGTGCACTAATTCTATCTATATAGGAACTTACATGCTGTAGATGTTTTTCGTATAGTATGCTATAATATAGGAATTGATGTTCCTGATGTATTTAGCTGTTCATGTGTTATATTGTTTCCTACAACTTGTTAATTTATTGCTATCTTGGGATTTGACCTAGCACCCCCGCCATATGCAGCATGTTCAGCCAGACTGTAGAAAACTTCAACTTGGGCTAGGTTTTTATTGCTCTAGACATTCCCACATCGCTATTCTTTATATCATTCTGGACTTAGCTTTTCCTCGCCCGTGTAGTGGGCCGAGAGGTCGGGTTGTTGTGGGATGTTTTTACACTTGTGTCTGGGGACCGAGTGGAGTCTGATAGCAGGCTGTAGATCAGGGTTCTTGGGAGCCATCAGAGTGACAGTGGGTCTTGGCTGTGTAGTTTTCCAGCCTGTGAGAGAGACAGTGTTCTTGGTTATATTCGATCTTGTTGATCGAGGATTTGGATTTTAGCCTGCAGGAGCCACATTTGAGCTCGACAGAGATGCGCGGATACTTTCCTCGTTGGGGTCGCGCCCCTCGAGTGCCACTCCGGAGTTAGGCTTGTTACTTGCTATCGCGACTTGTCGACGCAGTCCCTCTGGCTGGGCCAGTTAGTGGCAGTCATGGATGCCCTACGTAAGTCCGGTCCTCCGTGGATGTATCGGCAGTAGGTAGGCGCAGGTTTGACTGGACCCGATGTGGCAGTCAGTGTAGATTGGGTGATCTGAGTTGAGAGATAGTAGATGCACCATATTTCTTCCTGTTCCACTCTTTGAGCATCTAGATAGAGGCATAGTAGCTGTAGAGTTTATTTACCCGCTTTTCTTTCCTGCACTGCATTCTGTTACTTTATGCCTCTAGTAGACTTAGTGGGCAGACCGTCGGGCTTGTTGGCGGCACCCACTGAGAACTACTGTGGGAAGTAGTTCTCACACCCGTCGTGGTGTCTTTTCCCCAGGAACTTCTACTCCAGTTCCTGCTGCACCTGTTGCTGATCCGGCTGACCAAGGTAAGGGAGTCGCGAGATAGATCCCTACCAGTCGTCGTCTTGAGAGTAGATGTACCTCCTTATATTTTGAGAGTTCATGTTGAGTGATCATGTAGTGAGGATTGAGTTGTACTCTTCTTGTTTTGAGAGATATATGTATTTTGGTGAGGACTTGAGATGTATATTTCTAGAGTTGTATTTATTTTACTCTGCATTTACCTTTCAGCTCTGATATCTGTATAGTATAGATGATCTTTTGCAGGTTTGACGCTACGTCTATACGGGGCTTCCCGTATGGGCGGCGGATCTGTTGGCGAGCCCGGGTCACAGTTTCGACCCGGGGCGTGACAGATTAGAGTGGTATCAGAGCCTAGGATGTAGGTCATTGAGGACTTAGAAACCCTAGGCTTGTGGTTGGACCCTAGGATGACTTATGTGAGAGCCGTAATCTTGTAGCGAGAGTCTTGATTGGGTTCCCAACTCTCCCAGTGGATGGGATGAGTGATCGACATGTCTTCCTTCGGTGGCAACTATGTTGGCTGCAGACAACATAGTACTATGGGAAGGGGGACATGCCTCTTTGACTTTCGCTAGATTGGGTCGAGCTTTGTTTGGGGTTCTGACTGTTTTTCTTTTTCCCTCAGGTGAGTGATGCCTCCGCGACGCACGATGTCGACGCGTTCGCAGCCTTCTTCCTCTGAGCCCGAGCAGGAGGACTCGGGGCAGGGACAGCAGAGAGAGGTTCTGGAGCTCCGTGCCCAGGTGGCACAGTTGTCTGAGGCGGTGCGGCGTCAGGAGGAGACATCTCAGCGCCAGGAGGAGGCTTCACAGCGCTAGGAGGAGGCTTCTCAACGCCAGGAGGAGGCTTCTCGGTGCCAGGAGGAGGCCTTAGGTCGGATGATGCTTTTGTTAGAGCAGAGGGCGCAGCCGGTGGTAGCACCCCCTGAGAGTTCGCCTGTGCCTTCTTCGCCAGTGGTGGCGCCCCCTGTGGTTCCGTCAGCACCGGCAGTTCCTGTCGAGCCGGTTTCTAGCATACCACCGCCTGGGTCGACGGGACCTTTGACTTCAGCTGAGCAGCGTGTGGTGGTGGATCTGTTGATGAGGTTCCGCCAGTTCGATCCACCCCGTTTTTCTGGTATGAGTGCTGAGCCGTAGGAGGCCGAGTCTTGGATCACGCCCATGGAGCGCCATTTTGAGAGTATGTTCATTGTGGATCGGTTTCGGGTCTTCTTGGCTACACACTTCTTGGAGGGCAACGCCGAGGCTTGGTGGCGGCGTGTGCGACCTGCTAGTCCGCCTGGGGCGCAGCTTCTCCCTTGGGCGGAGTTCCGCGGTCTTCTTCTAGGGGCCTTCTTTCCTGAGAGTGTTCGTCAGAGACTGGAGGAGCAGCTGAGGAATCTCCGCCAAGGAGATAGGCCCGTGCATGTGTACATAGCTGACTTCAATCAGCTGTTGGCATGTATGCCTCACGTGGCCAGGGATGAGGCTCACCAGATTTACATGTCTGAGCGAGGATTGCGCCGGGACATTTATCAGCATGTTCGCTCCCGCAGATTGCAGACTTTGGAGGCCTCGATGGAGCAGGCTTTATATGTTGAGGGTGGAGAGGCAGTGATGGCAGAGGTGACACCAGCCCCCTTAGTGACTCCTGGGGCGAAGCGCCCGGCACCGGTGGATGAGGGGCAGTCGAGTCGGCAGGGACCCCCGAGACCTCCACGATTCCATCCTCAGGGTCGTGGGTACCAGGGACGCCAGAGATCTGGAGCGTCTCGTCAGTCTTCGCAGCAGCAGCAGCAGCAGCGTCGACCGCCTCGGCAGCAGCAGCCTTCGCGGCAGTAGCAGACCTCGCGGCAGCCACGCTCGGACCGATGTGTCATTTGTGGAGGGCCGCACTTACCGATTCATTGTCAGCAGAGGCAGGGTCGATGCTTCCGTTGCGGGCAGACAGGTCACTATCAGAGTTCGTGCCCCAGGGCAGGTCCTCCAGCTCCTTCCTCAGCTTCAGCACCTTCTGTTCCTTATCTGCCGGCAGGGCCTTCTGCGGCCTCTGGTAGGCCCGATCATGCTTCTTCCTCTTCGCGACAGCCAGAGCGACGACCCCCGGCGCCGAGCGGACGAGTCTATGCCGCTCTGATAGAGGATGCTACAGCAGCTGACCACGTCGTCGCAGGTATTATTTTGATTTCTGCAGTTCATACTCGAGCTCTTTTTGATACTGGCGCATCGCATTCATTTATTAGTAGAGCATTTGCATCCCTACATGGTATAGAGGTAGTTTCATTATCACATGCACTAGAGGTTCAGATTCCAGACCATGTCTTGCATGTCGAGGAGTATTGTAGGGATTGCCCTGTACAGTTGGGATCCTGGATCCTGCCGGTAGACTTGCTCGTCTTGCGGCAGCTCCAGGATTTCGACGTCGTACTTGGCATGGATTGGTTATCTCGGTATTTCGCCACCATAGACTGCAGAGAGAGGACGGTGACCCTCCGTGAGCCTGGACAGGAGGAGTTCGTTTTCAGAGGCTGCCAGAGTACCTTATTTGCGATGACTATTTCTTCGGCGAGAGCTCGGCGGATGATGAGTAGAGGCTGCACCGCTTTCCTGGCGACGATTGTAGAGGTGCCTACGGCGGACCTGGGACTTGAGGATATTCCTATTGTCCGTGAGTTCCCAGATGTGTTTCCCTCAGAGTTGACGACTATGCCGCCGGAGAGGGAGATTGAGTTTGTGATTGATGTGGTTCCAGGAACCGCACCAATCTTGAAGGCACCTTATAGGATGGCACCTGCCGAGCTGAGGGAGCTGAAGGCCCAGTTGCAAGATTTGATGGACGTGGGCTTTGTGAGGCCCAGTGTATCTCCATGGGGAGCGCCGATTTTATTTATGAAGAAGAAAGATGGGTCGCTTCGGTTGTGTGTGGACTACAGAGAGCTGAATAAAGTGACCATCCGGAACAAGTACCCCCTACCGCGGATTGATGATCTGTTTGATCAGTTGCAGGGAGCATCTGTGTTCTCGAAGATTGATCTCCAGTCAGGTTACCACCAGCTGAGGGTGAGGGCCGAGGACATTCCCAAGACGGCTTTTAGATCCCGGTACAGGCATTATGAGTTTACAGTTATGCCTTTTGGATTAACTAATGCCCTTGCTACATTTATGGATCTAATGAACCGAGTATTTCAGTCGTATTTGGACCGGTTTGTCGTTGTGTTCATTGACGACATTTTGATTTACTCCCGAAGTGATATAGAGCATGAGGAGCACTTGAGGATAGTGCTGCAGCTTCTGCGAGAGAAGAAGTTGTATGCCAAGCTTAAAAAGTGTGAATTTTGGCTTCGGGAGGTTGCATTTCTAGGCCACATTGTATCAGCCGCAGGAGTGGCAGTAGGCCCAACGAAGATTGATGCTGTTCGGGATTGGCCTAGACCGACGACGGTTACTGAGATCCGTAGCTTTTTGGGATTAGCAGGTTATTACCGTCGGTTTGTAGAGGGCTTTGCGAAGCTCTCTACTCCCCTGACCAGTTTGACCAAGAAGGGGATAAAGTTTGTTTGGACTGAGCGGTGCCAGGAGAGTTTTGAGGAACTGAAGAGGAGATTGATCTCGGCACCAGTTCTAGCACTACCTGTGATGGGCGATGGATTTGTGATATATAGTGACGCCTCCCACAGCGGTTTGGGATGTGTTTTGATGCAGCATGGTAGGGTAATTGCTTATGCTTCACGGCAATTAAAGGATTATGAGAAGAATTACCCTACTCATGACTTGGAGCTTGCGGTCGTGGTGTTCGCGCTGAAGTTGTGGCGGCATTACCTCTACGGGGAGCACTGTGAGATCTACACAGATCATAAGAGTTTAAAGTACTTGTTTACTCAAAAAGAGCTGAATTTGAGGCAACGCCGGTGGTTGGAGTTATTAAAGGACTATGATGTGAGCATCCTTTATCATCCCGGCAAGGCCAATGTAGTAGCAGATGCTTTGAGTAGGAGGTCAGCGCAGAGCTTGAGCATGTTGATCACACAGCAGCCACCGCTTGTTGAGCAGTTGAGGCGCCTTCAGATTGAGGTAGTATCCCCTGGGGTCTCTGCTAGACTCATGTCCATGGTCTTGCAGCCCACTCTGTTGGACAGGATTAGAGAGACACAGAGTGAGGACCCCCACTTGACGAGGATTAGATCGCAGATTCAGGCAGATCAGATAGGGGATTTTGCAGTGGATAGCTCGGGAGTACTGCGGTACAGGGACCGAGTGTGTGTGCCTATGGACCCTGAGCTCAGAGATTAGATTTTGAGGGAGGCCCATTATACACCTTATACCATTCATCCTGGTGGTACTAAGATGTATAAGGACCTCAAGGCACATTTTTGGTGGCCCGGAATGAAGCGGGATATTGGAAGATTTGTGGCTCATTGTTTAACTTGTCAGCAAGTGAAGGCAGAGCACCGGGTTCCTGCTGGCAAGTTACAGAGTCTTCCAATTCCCGAGTGGAAGTGGGACCACATCACCATGGACTTCGTCACTGGACTGCCGAGGGCGCAGAGTGGGGCTGATGCGATTTGGGTTGTCATGGATAGACTCACCAAGTCTGCACACTTCTTGCCTGTACAGATGACTTGGTCGTTAGAGCGTCTTGCACAGTTATATTTGGATAAGGTGGTGAGACTGCACGGTGTACCCGCCTCGATTGTATCAAATAGGGACCCGAGGTTCGTATCACACTTTTGGGGGAGTCTACAGTCAGCCTTGGGGACCCAGCTCCGTTTTAGCACAGCATTCCACCCACAGACCGATGGACAGTCTGAGCATACCATACAGACCCTCGAGGACATGTTGAGAGCGTGCGTTATGGATTTTGGAGGAGGGTGGTACCGGCACTTAGCATTGGTTGAGTTTGCGTACAACAACAGCTATCAAGCGAGCATTCAGATGGCTCCGTTTGAGGCGTTGTATGGACGCAAGTGTCGGTTGCCCTTGTATTGGAGTGACGTGGGTGAGATGAGGACTTTGGGACCGGATTTACTATTGGAGGCAGAGGAGAAAGTCAGATTAGCTCGCCGACATCTTGTGATAGCCCAGAGTCGTCAGAGGAGCTACGCTGATACTCGACGGTGAGATCTAGAGTTTCAGATTGGTGATCATGTCTTTTTGAAGGTCTCGCCTTCGAAAGGGGTCCGGAGATTCGGAGTTCGGGGGAAGCTCAGTCCCCGTTTTATTGGACCCTTCGAGGTACTTGAGAGGATAGGCCCTGTGGCTTATAGAGTTGCCCTTCCACCACGCCTCGCCGGAGTTCACGAGGTTTTCCACGTCTCGGCTCTGAGGAGATATGTTTTTGACCCGTCGCACGTGATTGACTTCACTTCTTTGGAGGTCGGCGAGGATCTTGGTTATGAGGAGCGCCCGTTGCGAATTCTTGCTCGAGAGGTGAGGGAATTGCGCAATCGGGCCATTCCGTATGTGAAGATCCTATGGAGCAATCACGAGGAGCGGGAGGCTACATGGGAGCTGGAGACAGTGATGAGAGATACGTCTGTTTTGTTTTTCTTGTTTCGGGGACGAAACTTCCTTTTAGTGGGGGAGGATGTGGTGACCCTGGTTCCCATGCAACCTTTTTCCTGTGAATCCACTGTTGGAACACCTAGTGTTGGTGTATCTGGCCCATGGTGCATCAAAGGGATGCCACAGATGGACCCTGTGAGGTATCTTTAGCTGTGTTGGCTTTCGGCTGCATTTGCCGAAATTCTGAAGTGGATTTAGGCCAAACAGAGGGTGGAATTGGATTCAGCACGGAAAAACACTTGAAAACGGCTATTTGCTTGTTAAATTCTGAGTCAGGATGCCCAAAAACGGACTCCCGGAAGTTTTTATTGAATTTCGGTGCATGGGAGGGGCCGTGGACCGCCGGCTGCCACGTGGCGGCCCGTGATAGGCCGGTGTGCAGCGCTCGGTCCACAGAGCGCCGCGGCTGGGTGCACGGGCCCGGCGCATGACACGTGGCGCCGCCTGATTGGCGGGCTTGTGAGGCGCGGTCTACAGAAATTGCGCGGCGGTGCATGGATCGGGGGCGGGGGACACGTGGCATCCCCCGGTTGGTCAGTGCACGCGGCGCGGTCCACGGAACCTGAATTAGGGTGCGTGGACCGGGTGCATGGGACACGCGTCGTCACGCCATTCGCGGGCTCACGAGGCGCGGCGCACGGGGTCGCGGACAGGCGCCTCGGGGCGCGTGCGTGGTAGGCGGCCAGAGCGGCGCCCTGCCCGCACGTGTGACCGCGACAGTGGCAGGGACACGTGTCGCCCTGCCACTGGCGGGCGCCACCTACCCGCTTTGACCGGGTAGGTGCCACGCGGCGACAGCTCGCGCGCCCCGCACAGCTGTTTGCTGTGCGGGTGACCGTGGCGGCACGAGGATTTTCCGGGCGGCTACAGTAATCCGCCTCTGCGCCCGGATTCGGGCGCCCGAACTTCGGGTGCGCCCGAAAATTGGGACCTTTTGGGATTTCTCCAAATGTTTTCTGTGAGCCTATAAATAGCCCGAGCTCCCTTCCTCTTCGTCTTTTTGGCATTTTCGAGCTTCAAACCAGCTGGAGTTCTTCACACAAAGTTGAGTCCTCACGCAGTGTAGCTTCCATCTGCAGAGTTTGGGGATTTTTCGGGGCACGCTTTTCGAGATTCTCATTTTCTTGGCGCATCGCGACGTTCATTCTTCGGTGCTTCTTCCGTCGCTCTTCGGTGCACGAGCTCTCCCGGCCTACTCCGACCATATTTTCGAGCGATTTCTTCGCCGTTGGATCCGCGACAGGTAAGGCTACGATTTTGGTTTCTTTTACATTTTCTCATTGCGCGTTTTTCGAGGTGATTTTCCGTGCTCACTGGGACCCATTTTTGCTGTGAGATTTTGTGAGGGCAGCACCTTGTTTTGAGGAGATCTCCGCGCACGAGTCTCGGTTCAGGACGGGCTTATAGACTTTTTTCATCTACTCGACGCGAGGATCATTGTGGTATTTTTCTTGGAATTTTTGGAGACCTTGCCGAAGGTATACATCTTCCTTTTTATCTGTGCAAGATTTTACAGTTGTGTGATTGTATGTTCTCGCGCCTTGTACTGTGGAATTTATAACTTGGCCTACGAGGCTCCGTTTTGGGCGTGCAGGTACTTGTTTCGAAGCTATCGACACGTAGATCGCAGGGATATTTTATTTGGAATTTTTCGAGCACATTCAGCAGGTGAAAATAATCGCATCTTTGCGGCTGAAATTTCAGCGTTGTATTTCTTGGCAGATTTTGGATCTAAGTGTAATTGTAGCCCTGTGTTGTACCCAGGAGGGTTTGTGGACTGTGCTGGACCTGTTAGACTTGGAGTTATTATTTCCTTGTATTCTCTACTGTGGGACCCCTGGACAGATCGACTTTACAGGTGGGGGCCTAGTCTACAAGATCTGCGAGCTGTGCATTAATTCAATCTATATAGGAACTTACATGCTGTAGATGCTTTTGGTTAGTATGCTAGAATATAGGAATTGATGTTCCTGATGTATTTAGCTGTTCATGTGTTATATTGTTTCCTACAACTTGTTAATTGATTGCTATCTTGGGATTTGACCTAGCACCCCCGCCATATGCAGCATGTTCAGCCAGACTGTAGAAAACTTCAACTTGGGCTAGGTTTTTATTGCTCTAGGACATTCCCACATCGCTATTCTTTATATCATTCTGAACTTAGCTTTTCCTCGCCCGTGTAGTGGGCCGAGAGGTCGGGTTGTTGTGGGATGTTTTTACACTTGTGTCTGGGGACCGAGTGGAGTCTGATAGCAGTCTGTAGATCAGGGTTCTTGGGAGCCATCAGAGTGACAGTGGGTCTTGGCTGTGTAGTTTTCCAGCCTGTGAGAGAGACAGTGTTCTTGGTTACAGTCGATCTTGTTGATCGAGGATTTGGATTTTAGCCTGCAGGAGCCACATTTGAGCTCGACAGAGATGCACGGATACTTTCCTCGTTGGGGTCGCGCCCCTCGAGTGCCACTCCGGAGTTGGGCTTGTTACTTGCTATCGCGACTTGTCGACGCAGTCCCTCTGGCTGGGCCAGTTAGTGGCAGTCACGGACGCCTACGCAAGTCCGGTCCTCCGTGGATGTAACGGCAGTAGGTAGGCGCAGGTTTGACTGGACCCGATGTGGCAGTCAGTGTAGATTGGGTGATCTGAGTTGAGAGATAGTAGATGCACCATATTTCTTCCTGTTCCACTCTTTGAGCATCTAGATAGAGGCATAGTAGCTGTAGAGTTATTTACCCGCTTTTCTTTCCTGCACTGCATTCTGTTACTTTATGCCTCTAGTAGACTTAGTGGGCAGACCGTCGGGCTTGTTGGCGGCACCCACTGAGAACTACTGTGGGAAGTAGTTCTCACACCCGTCGTGGTGTCTTTTCCCCAGGGACTTCTACTCCAGTTCCTGCTGCACCTGTTGCTGATCCGGCTGACCGAGGTAAGGGAGTCGCGAGATAGATCCCTACCAGTCGTCGTCTTGAGAGTAGATGTACCTCCTTACATTTTGAGAGTTCATGTTGAGTGATCATGTAGTGAGGATTGAGTTGTACTCTTCTTGTTTTGAGAGATATATGTATTTTGGTGAGGACTTGGGATGTATATTTCTAGAGTTGTATTTATTTTACTCTGCATTTACCTTTCAGCTCTGATATCTGTATAGTATAGATGATCTTTTGCAGGTTTGACGCTACGTCTATACGGGCTTCCCGTATGGGCGGCGGATCTGTTGGCGAGCCCGGGTCGCAGTTTCGACCCGGGGCGTGACAACATTGGTGTCAGGGACGGGTTGTGCTGGATTGCGGCTGGCAACGGTTTTGGCGGGACCGCGGACTTTGGGCGGTTGACCGGAGGTCGGTTATAGGACTTGATTATAGATGGCAGGGTATTGCGGCAATCGCGGATATTGGGCGGTTGACCGGATATTTACTTATGCATCAGATTGGGTATCAGGTTTCTCTAGTAGATGGAGTTTCCCACTTTTGAGTACTATTGCCTCTGTTTGAGGACCGGGGTTTTCTTCAGTGGATGGATTTTCCCACTTTGATCAGAGTCTTGATCCAGTCCTGCTCTTTTAGCGATACTTATGTTACTGGTTACTGAGTACTTTACTCGTGTGGGTCGCCCCTCGAGTGCCACTCCGAGTGTGCGTCAGACAGACTTTGTCCGTGAGACTCCTTTGCTTCGGTGTTATGCATAGGCTGGCATACCCGTTGCGGCCGGCAGGTGTCCAGACAGATTTTGAGTCCTTGAGACTCCTTTGCTCGGTGTTTGATTCATAGGCTGGCATACCCGTTGCGGCAGGCGGAGCAGGCAGTGCCAGTTTTACTGGTCCATCGATTGGGTCTATTCAGACGGATACTTTTACTTTTGCACTCGTGCCTAGGGACGAGTGGAGGCTGGCAGTTGTGTTTAGAACCGGTGCAAGTGTTGTTGGAGCCATTTGGTTTGACGGTGGTCCGGTGTTGTTGTGAGTACTTGATCGTGTGTGAGAGGTTGAGCATCTGAGTCCATCCGTTCTGCGAGAGAGCGTGGATTTTGACTATAGCCTGCATGAGCCCTACTCGATAGCGAGTTAGTCCGTTTGGACGCCCTACGTGATTCCTGCCCTCAGCGGGAGGTGGTTGTAGGTGGGCGCAGTTTGACTCTGACCCGATGTGGTAGTCAGCTCGATATGGGTCGATTGAGCACCTCGTGTGCGAGTGATTGCATATCTTTTTCAGATTTTTCCCCCCTTTTGAGCCTTTAGTTAGAGGCTTGGTAGCTGTTGAGAGTCTCCATCCTTCTTGTTCATTCTTACTACATTAGTTATTTTCTTGCCTCTTGAGGACTTGGTGGCAATCGTCGGGCTGGTGGTGGTACCCACTGAGAACTCCCTTTTTGTGTGTTCTCAGCCCATTGGGGTTTTTTCCCCCCCTTTTTTTCCTTTCTCTCCCTTGTTTGCAGAGTCTTAGCGGGTGTTTGCCGATTCTGCGGTTGTTGATCGTGGCGAGGAGTTGTTGCTAGCCCCTACCCGGCGTTGGAGAGTAGCGTACCCCCCTCAGAGAGAGCTTTATATATTAGCTATTTTATTTCTTTTTTTCCTCTTT
>CM055063.1:27489159-27723904 GCA_029204045.2 Tillandsia leiboldiana
AAGCCGTAACATATCTGGCCCATGGTGCATCAAAGGGATGCCACAGATGGACCCTGTGAGGTATCTTAGCTGTGTTGGCCTTTCGGCTGCATTTGCCGAAATTCTGAAGTGGATTTAGGCCAAACAGAGGGTGGAATTGGATTTCAGCACGGAAAAAACACTTGAAAACGGCTATTTGCTTGTTAAATTCTGAGTCAGGATGCCCAAAAACGGACTCCTGAAGTTTTTATTGAATTTCGGTGCATGGGAGGGGCCGTGGACCGCCGGCTTGCCACGTGGCGGCGCGTGATTGGCCCGGTCTGCAAGCGCTCGGGTCCACAGAGCGCCGCGGCTGGGTGCACGGGCCCGGCGCATGACACGTGGCGCCGCCTGATTGGCGGGCTTGTGAGGTGCGGTCTACAGAAATGCGCGGCGGTGCATGGACGGGGCGGGGGACACGTGCATCCCCCGTGGTTCGGTTGCACGCAGCGCGGTCCACGGAACCGAATTGGGTGCGTGGACCGGGTGCCGGACGACACGTGTCGTCACGCCATTCGCGGGCTCACGAGGCCGGCGCACGGGGTCGCGGACGCGGCGCCACGGGGCGCGTGCGTGGCAGGTGGCCAGAGCGGCGCTGCCCGCCGCACGTGTGACCGCGACAGTGGCAGGGACATGTGTCGCCCTGCCATGCGGGCGCCACCTACCCGCTTTGACCGGTAGGTGCCACGCGGCGACAGCTCGCGCGCCCCGCACAGCTGTTTGCTGGCGGGACACGCGTCGGGCCCCGGGAGGGCCACGTGGCCGCTCCCGGCGCGTCCCGCACAGCTGTTTGCTGGCGGGTGACGTGGCGGCACGAGGATTTCCGAGCGGCTACAGAATACGCCTCTGCGCTCGAAACTCGGGCGCCGAAACTTCGGGTGCACCCGAAATTGGGACCTTTGGGGATTTCTCCAAATGTTTTCTGTGAGCCTATAAATAGCCCGAATCCCTTCCTCTTCGTCTTTTTGGCATTTTCGAGCTTCAAACCAGCTGGAGTTCTTCACGAAAGTTGATCCTCACGCAGTGTAGCTTCCATCTGCAGAGTTTGGGCATTTTTCGGGCACGCTTTTCGAGATTCTCATTTTCTTGGCGCATCGCGACGTTTCTTCGGTGCTCTTCCATCGCTCTTCGGTGCACGAGCTCTCCCGGCCTACTCCGACCATATTTTCGAGCGATTTCTTCGCCGTGGATCCGCGACAGGTAAGGCTACGATTTTGGTTTCTTCACATTTTCTCGTTGCGCTTTTTTCGAGGTGATTTTCCGTGCTCACTGGGACCCATTTTTGCTGTGAGATTTTGTGAGGGCAGCACCTTGTTTGAGGAGATCTCCGCGCACGAGTCTCGGTTCAGGACGAAATAGACTTTTTCATCTACTCGACGCGAGGATCATTGTGGTATTTTTCTTGGAATTTTTGGAGACCTTCCCGAAGGTATACATCTTCCTTTTTATCTGTGCAAGATTTTACAGTTGTGTGATTGTATGTTCTCGCGCGCCTGTACTGTGGAATTTATAACTTGGCCTACGGGGCTCCGTTTTGGGCGTGCAGGTACTTGTTTCGAAGCTATCGACACGTAGATCGCAGATATTTTAGTTGGAATTTTTCGAGAACATTCAGCAGGTGAAATAATCGCATCTTTGCGGCTGAAATTTCAGCGTTGTATTTCTTGGCAGATTTTGGGATCTAAGTGTAATTGTAGCCCTGTGTTGTACCCAGGAGGGTTTGTGGACTGTGCTGGACCTGTTAGACTTGGAGTTATTATTTCCTGGTATTCTCTACTGTGGGACCTGGACAGATCGCTTTACAGGTGGGTGGCCTAGTCTACAAGATCTGCGAGCTGTGCATTAATTCTATCTATATAGAACTTACATGACTGTAGATGTTTTGGTATAGTATGCTAGAATATAGGAATTGATGTTCCTGATGTATTTAGCTGTTCATGTGTTATATTGTTTCCTACAACTTGTTAATTTATTGCTATCTGGGATTTGACCTAGCACCCCCGCCATATGCAGCATGTTCAGCCAGACTGTAGAAAACTTCAACTTGGGCTAGGTTTTTATTGCTCTAGACATTCCCACATCGCTATTCTTTATATCATTCTGGACTTAGCTTTTCCTCGCCCGGTAGTGGGCCGAGAGGTCGGGTTGTTGTGGGATGTTTTTACACTTGTGTCTGGGGACCGAGTGGAGTCTGATAGCAGTCTGTAGATCAGGGTTCTTGGGAGCCATCAGAGTGACAGTGGGTCTTGGCTGTGTAGTTTTCCAGCCTGTGAGAGACAGTGTTCTTGGTTACATCGATCTTGTTGATCGAGGATTTGGATTTAGCCTGCAGGAGCCACATTTGAGCTCGACAGAGATGCGCGGATACTTTCCTCGTTGGGGTCGCGCCCCTCGAGTGCCACTCCGGAGTTGGGCTTGTTACTTGCTATCGCGACTTGTCGACGCAGTCCCTCTGGCTGGGCCAGTTAGTGGCAGTCACGGACGCCCTACGTAAGTCCGGTCCTCCGTGGATGTAACGGCAGTAGGTAGGCGCAGGTTTGACTGGACCCGATGTGGCAGTCAGTGTAGATTGGGTGATCTGAGTTGAGAGATAGTAGATGCACCATATTTCTTTCTGTTCCACTCTTGAGCATCTAGATAGAGGCATAGTAGTGAGAGTTATTTACCGCTTTTCTTTCCTGCACTGCATTCTGTTACTTTATGCCTCTAGTAGACTTAGTGGGCAGACCGTCGGGCTTGTTGGCGGCACCCACTGAGAACTACTGTGGGAAGTAGTTCTCACACCCGTCGTGGTGTCTTTTCCCCAGGGACTTCTACTCCAGTTCCTGCTGCACCTGTTGCTGATCCGGCTGACCGAGGTAAGGGAGTCGCGAGATAGATCCCTACCAGTCGTCGTCTTGAGAGTAGATGTACCTCCTTACATTTTGAGAGTTCATGTTGAGTGATCATGTAGTGAGGATTGAGTTGTACTCTTCTTGTTTTGAGAGATTATGTATTTTGGTGAGGACTTGGGATGTATATTTCTAGAGTTGTATTTATTTTACTCTGCATTTACCTTTCAGCTCTGATATCTGTATAGTATAGATGATCTTTTGCAGGTTGACGCTACGTCTATACGGGGCTTCCCGTATGGGCGGCGGATCTGTTGGCGAGCCCGGGTCGCAGTTTCGACCCGGGGCGTGACAGATTAGAGTGGTATCAGAGCCTAGGATGTAGGTCATTGAGGACTTAGAAACCCTAGGCTTGTGGTGGACCCTAGGATGACTTACGTGAGAGCCGTAATCTTTAGCGAGAGTCTTGATTGGGTTCCCAACTCTCCCAGTGGATGGGATGAGTGATCGACATGTCTTCCTTCGGTGGCAACTATGTTGGCTGCAGACAACATAGTACTATGGGAAGGGGGACATGCCTCTTTGACTTTCGCTAGATTGGGTCGAGCTTTGTTTGGGGTTCTGACTGTTTTCTTTTTCCCTCAGGTGAGTGATGCCTCCGCGACGCACGATGTCGACGCGTTCGCAGCCTTCTTCCTCTGAGCCCGAGCAGGAGGACTCGGGGCAGGGACAGCAGAGAGAGGTTCTGGAGCTCCGTGCCCAGGTGGCACAGTTGTCTGAGGCGGTGCGGCGTCAGGAGGAGACATCTCAGCGCCAGGAGGAGGCTTCACAGCGCCAGGAGGAGGCTTCTCAGCGCCAGGAGGAGGCTTCTCGGCGCCAGGAGGAGGCCTTGGTCGGATGATGCTTTTGTTAGAGCAGAGGGCGCAGCCGGTGGTAGCACCCCTGAGAGTTCGCCCTGCGTGCCTTCTTCGCCAGCGGTGGCGCCCCTGTGGTTCCGTCAGCACCGGCAGTTCCTGTCGAGCCGGTTCTAGCATACACCGCCTGGGTCGACGGGACCTTTGACTTCAGCTGAGCAGCGTGCGGTGGTGGATCTGTTGATGAGGTTCCGCCAGTTCGATCCACCCCGTTTTCTGGTATGAGTGCTGAGCCGTGGGAGGCCGAGTCTTGGATCACGGCCATGGAGCGCCATTTTGAGAGTATGTTCATTGGGATCGGTTTCGGGTCTTCTTGGCTACACACTTCTTGGAGGGCAACGCCGAGGCTTGGTGGCGGCGTGTGCGACTGCTGGTCCGCCTGGGGCGCAGCTTCTCCCTTGGGCGGAGTTCCGCGGTCTTCTTCTAGGGGCCTTCTTTCCTGAGAGTGTTCGTCAGAGACTGGAGGAGCAGCTGAGGAATCTCCGCCAGGGAGATAGGCCCGTGCATGTGTACATAGCTGACTTCAATCAGCTTGGCATGTATGCCTCACGTGGCCAGGGATGAGGCTCACCAGATTTACATGTTTGAGCGAGGATTGCGCCGGGACATTTATCAGCATGTTCGCTCCCGCAGATTGCAGACTTTGGAGGCCTCGATGGAGCAGGCTTTATATGTTGAGGGTGGAGAGGCAGTGATGGCAGAGGTGACACCAGCCCCTTAGTGACTCCTGGGGCGAAGCGCCCGGCACCGTGGATGAGGGGCAGTCAGATCGAGTCGGGCAGGGACCCCCGAGACCTCACGATATCCAGCTCAGGGCGTAGGGTTACCAGGGACGCCAGAGATCTGGATGCGTCTAGTCAGTCTTCGCAGCAGCAGCAGCGAGCAGCGTCGGACCTCCTCGGCAAGCAGCAGCCTTCGCCGGCAAGTAGAAGGACCTCGCGGCAGCCACGCCATAGGACCGATTGTGTCATTTGTGGAGGGACCGACTTACCGATTCATTGTCAGCAGATGCCGGGTCGATGCTTCCGTTCGGGGCAGACAGGTCCTACTATCAGAGTTCGTGCCCCAGGGCAGGTCCTCCAGCTCCTTCCTCAGCTTCAGCACCTTCTGTTCCTTATCTGCCGGCAGGGCCTTCTGCGGCCTCTGGTAGGCCCGATCAGCTTCTTCCTCTTCGCGACAGCCAGAGCGACGACCCCCGGCGCCGAGCGGACGAGTCTATGCCGCTCTTGATAGAGGATGCTACAGCAGCTGACCACGTCGTCGCAGGTATTATTTTGATTTCTGCAGTTCATACTCGAGCTCTTTTGATACTGCGCATCGCATTTCATTTATTAGTAGAGCATTTGCATCCCTACATGGTATAGAGGTAGTTTTCATTATCACATGCACTAGAGTTCAGATTCCAGACCATGTCTTGCATGTCGAGGAGTATTGTAGGGATTGCCCTGTACAGTTGGGATCCTGGATCCTGCCGGTAGACTTGCTCGTCTTGCGGCAGCTCCAGGATTTCGACGTCGTACTTGGCATGGATTGGTTATCTCGGTATTTCGCCACCATAGACTGCAGAGAGAGGACGGTGACCCTCCGTGAGCCTGGACAGGAGGAGTTCGTTTTTCAGAGGCTGCCAGAGTACCTTATTTGCGATGACTATTTCTTCGGCGAGAGCTCGGCGGATGATGAGTAGAGGCTGCACCGCTTTCCTGGCGACGATTGTAGAGGTGCCTACGGCGGACCTGGGACTTGAGGATATTCCTATTGTCCGTGAGTTCCCAGATGTGTTTCCCTCAGAGTTGACGACTATGCCGCCGGAGAGGGAGATTGAGTTTGTGATTGATGTGGTTCCAGGAACCGCACCAATCTTGAAGGCACCTTATAGGATGGCACCTGCCGAGCTGAGGGAGCTGAAGGCCCAGTTGCAAGATTTGATGGACGTGGGCTTTGTGAGGCCCAGTGTATCTCCATGGGGAGCGCCGATTTTATTTATGAAGAAGAAAGATGGGTCGCTTCGGTTGTGTGTGGACTACAGAGAGCTGAATAAAGTGACCATCCGGAACAAGTACCCCCTACCGCGGATTGATGATCTGTTTGATCAGTTGCAGGGAGCATCTGTGTTCTCGAAGATTGATCTCCAGTCAGGTTACCACCAGCTGAGGGTGGAGGGCCGAGGACATTCCCAAGACGGCTTTAGATCCCGGTACAGGCATTATGAGTTTACAGTTATGCCTTTTGGATTAACTAATGCCCTTGCTACATTTATGGATCTAATGAACCGAGTATTTCAGTCGTATTTGGACCGGTTTGTCGTTGTGTTCATTGACGACATTTTGATTTACTCCCGAAGTGATATAGAGCATGAGGAGCACTTGAGGATAGTGCTGCAGCTTCTGCGAGAGAAGAAGTTGTATGCCAAGCTTAAAAAGTGTGAATTTTGGCTTCGGGAGGTTGCATTTCTAGGCCACATTGTATCAGCCGCAGGAGTGGCAGTAGGCCCAACGAAGATTGATGCTGTTCGGGATTGGCCTAGAACCGACGACGGTTACTGAGATCCGTAGCTTTTTGGGATTAGCAGGTTATTACCGTCGGTTTGTAGAGGGCTTTGCGAAGCTCTCTACTCCCCTGACCAGTTTGACCAAGAAGGGGATAAAGTTTGTTTGGACTGAGCGGTGCCAGGAGAGTTTTGAGGAACTGAAGAGGAGATTGATCTCGGCACCAGTTCTAGCACTACCTGTGATGGGCGATGGATTGTGATATATAGTGACGCCTCCCACAGCGGTTTGGGATGTGTTTTGATGCAGCATGGTAGGGTAATTGCTTATGCTTCACGGCAATTAAAGGATTATGAGAAGAATTACCCTACTCATGACTTGGAGCTTGCGGTCGTGGTGTTCGCGCTGAAGTTGTGGCGGCATTACCTCTACGGGGAGCACTGTGAGATCTACACAGATCATAAGAGTTTAAAGTACTTGTTTACTCAAAAAGAGCTGAATTTGAGGCAACGCCGGTGGTTGGAGTTATTAAAGGACTATGATGTGAGCATCCTTTATCATCCGGCAAGGCCAATGTAGTAGCAGATGCTTTGAGTAGGAGGTCAGCGCAGAGCTTGAGCATGTTGATCACACAGCAGCCACCGCTTGTTGAGCAGTTGAGGCGCCTTCAGATTGAGGTAGTATCCCCTGGGGTCTCTGCTAGACTCATGTCCATGGTCTTGCAGCCCACTCTGTTGGACAGGATTAGAGAGACACAGAGTGAGGACCCCCACTTGACGAGGATTAGATCGCAGATTCAGGCAGATCAGATAGGGGATTTTGCAGTGGATAGCTCGGGAGTACTGCGGTACAGGGACCGAGTGTGTGTGCCTATGGACCCTGAGCTCAGAGATTAGATTTTGAGGGAGGCCATTATACACCTTATACCATTCATCCTGGTGGTACTAAGATGTATAAGGACCTCAAGGCACATTTTGGTGGCCCGGAATGAAGCGGGATATTGGAAGATTTGTGGCTCATTGTTAACTTGTCAGCAAGTGAAGGCAGAGCACCGGGTTCCTGCTGGCAAGTTACAGAGTCTTCCAATTCCCGAGTGGAAGTGGGACCACATCACCATGGACTTCGTCACTGGACTGCCGAGGGCGCAGAGTGGGGCTGATGCGATTTGGGTTGTCATGGATAGACTCACCAAGTCTGCACACTTCTTGCCTGTACAGATACTTGGTCGTTAGAGCGTCTTGCACAGTTATATTTGGATAAGGTGGTGAGACTGCACGGTGTACCCGCCTCGATTGTATCAAATAGGGACCCGAGGTTCGTATCACACTTTTGGGGGAGTCTACAGTCAGCCTTGGGGACCCAGCTCCGTTTTAGCACAGCATTCCACCCACAGACGATGGACAGTCTGAGCATACCATACAGACCCTCGAGGACATGTTGAGAGCGTGCGTTATGGATTTTGGAGGAGGGTGGTACCGGCACTTAGCATTGGTTGAGTTTGCGTACAACAACAGCTATCAAGCGAGCATTCAGATGGCTCCGTTTGAGGCGTTGTATGGACGCAAGTGTCGGTTGCCCTTGTATTGGAGTGACGTGGGTGAGATGAGGACTTTGGGACCGGATTTACTATTGGAGGCAGAGGAGAAAGTCAGATTAGCTCGCCGACATCTTGTGATAGCCCAGAGTCGTCAGAGGAGCTACGCTGATACTCGACGGTGAGATCTAGAGTTTCAGATTGGTGATCATGTCTTTTTGAAGGTCTCGCCTTCGAAAGGGGTCCGGAGATTCGGAGTTCGGGGGAAGCTCAGTCCCCGTTTTATTGGACCCTTCGAGGTACTTGAGAGGATAGGCCCTGTGGCTTATAGAGTTGCCCTTCCACCACGCCTCGCCGGAGTTCACGAGGTTTTCCACGTCTCGGCTCTGAGGAGATATGTTTTTGACCCGTCGCACGTGATTGACTTCACTTCTTTGGAGGTCGGCGAGGATCTTGGTTATGAGGAGCGCCCGTTGCGAATTCTTGCTCGAGAGGTGAGGGAATTGCGCAATCGGGCCATTCCGTATGTGAAGATCCTATGGAGCAATCACGAGGAGCGGGAGGCTACATGGGAGCTGGAGACAGTGATGAGAGATACGTCTGTTTTGTTTTCTTGTTTCGGGGACGAAACTTCCTTTTAGTGGGGGAGGATGTGGTGACCCTGGTTCCCATGCAACCTTTTTCCTGTGAATCCACTGTTGGAACACCTAGTGTTGGTGTATCTGGCCCATGGTGCATCAAAGGGATGCCACAGATGGACCCTGTGAGGTATCTTTAGCTGTGTTGGCTTTCGGCTGCATTTGCCGAAATTCTGAAGTGGATTTAGGCCAAACAGAGGGTGGAATTGGATTCAGCACGGAAAAACACTTGAAAACGGCTATTTGCTTGTTAAATTCTGAGTCAGGATGCCCAAAAACGGACTCCCGGAAGTTTTTATTGAATTTCGGTGCATGGGAGGGCCGTGGACCGCCGGCTGCCACGTGGCGGCCCGTGATAGGCCGGTGTGCAGCGCTCGGTCCACAGAGCGCCGCGGCTGGGTGCACGGGCCCGGCGCATGACACGTGGCGCCGCCTGATTGGCGGGCTTGTGAGGCGCGGTCTACAGAAATTGCGCGGCGGTGCATGGATCGGGGGCGGGGGACACGTGGCATCCCCCGGTTGGTCAGTGCACGCGGCGCGGTCCACGGAACCTGAATTAGGGTGCGTGGACCGGGTGCATGGGACACGCGTCGTCACGCCATTCGCGGGCTCACGAGGCGCGGCGCACGGGGTCGCGGACAGGCGCCTCGGGGCGCGTGCGTGGTAGGCGGCCAGAGCGGCGCCCTGCCCGCACGTGTGACCGCGACAGTGGCAGGGACACGTGTCGCCCTGCCACTGGCGGGCGCCACCTACCCGCTTTGACCGGGTAGGTGCCACGCGGCGACAGCTCGCGCGCCCCGCACAGCTGTTTGCTGTGCGGGTGACGTGGCGGCACGAGGATTTTCCGGGCGGCTACAGTAATCCGCCTCTGCGCCCGGATTCGGGCGCCCGAAACTTCGGGTGCGCCCGAAAATTGGGACCTTTTGGGGATTTCTCCAAATGTTTTCTGTGAGCCTATAAATAGCCCGAGCTCCCTTCCTCTTCGTCTTTTTGGCATTTTCGAGCTTCAAACCAGCTGGAGTTCTTCACCAAAGTTGATCCTCACGCAGTGTAGCTTCCATCTGCAGAGTATGGGGATTTTTTGGGGAATGCTTTTCGAGATTCTCATTTTCTTGGCGCATCGCGACGTTCTTTCTTCGATGCTTCTTCCGTCGCTCTTCGGTGCACGAGCTCTCCCGGCCTACTCCGACCATATTTTCGAGCGATTTCTTCGCCGTTGGATCCGCGACAGGTAAGGCTACGATTTTGGTTTCTTTTACATTTTCTCATTGCGCATTTTTCGAGGTGATTTTCCGTGCTCACTGGGACCCATTTTTGCTGTGAGATTTTGTGAGGGCAACACCTTGTTTTGAGGAGATCTCCGCGCACGAGTCTCGGTTCAGGACGGGCTTATAGACTTTTTTCATCTACTCGACGCGAGGATCATTGTGGTATTTTTCTTGGAATTTTTTGGAGACCTTGCCAAAGGTATACATCTTCCTTTTTATCTGTGCAAGATTTTACAGTTGTGTGATTGTATGTTCTCGCGCGCTTGTACTGTGGAATTTATAACTTGGCCTACGAGGCTCCGTTTTGGGCGTGCAGGTACTTGTTTCGAAGCTATCGACACGTAGATCGCAGGGATATTTTATTTGGAATTTTTCGAGCACATTCAGCAGGTGAAATAATCGCATCTTTGCGGCTGAAATTTCAGCGTTGTATTTCTTGGCAGATTTTGGGATCTAAGTGTAATTGTAGCCCTGTGTTGTACCCAGGAGGGTTTGTGGACTGTGCTGGACCTGTTAGACTTGGAGTTATTATTTCCTTGGTATTCTCTACTGTGGGACCCTGGACAGATCGACTTTACAGGTGGGTGGCCTAGTCTACAAGATCTGCGAGCTGTGCATTAATTCAATCTATATAGGAACTTACATGCTGTAGATGCTTTTGGTATAGTATGCTAGAATATAGGAATTGATGTTCCTGATGTATTTAGCTGTTCATGTGTTATATTGTTTCCTACAACTTGTTAATTTATTGCTATCTTGGGATTTGACCTAGCACCCCCGCCATATGCAGCATGTTCAGCCAGACTGTAGAAAACTTCAACTTGGGCTAGGTTTTTATTGCTCTAGACATTCCCACATCGCTATTCTTTATATCATTCTGAACTTAGCTTTTCCTCGCCCGTGTAGTGGGCCGAGAGGTCGGGTTGTTGTGGGATGTTTTTACACTTGTGTCTGGGGACCGAGTGGAGTCTGATAGCAGTCTGTAGATCAGGGTTCTTGGGAGCCATCAGAGTGACAGTGGGTCTTGGCTGTGTAGTTTTCCAGCCTGTGAGAGAGACAGTGTTCTTGGTTACAGTCGATCTTGTTGATCGAGGATTTGGATTTTAGCCTGCAGGAGCCACATTTGAGCTCGACAGAGATGCACGGATACTTTCCTCGTTGGGGTCGCGCCCCTCGAGTGCCACTCCGGAGTTGGGCTTGTTACTTGCTATCGCGACTTGTCGACGCAGTCCCTCTGGCTGGGCCAGTTAGTGGCAGTCACGGACGCCTACGCAAGTCCGGTCCTCCGTGGATGTAACGGCAGTAGGTAGGCGCAGGTTTGACTGGACCCGATGTGGCAGTCAGTGTAGATTGGGTGATCTGAGTTGAGAGATAGTAGATGCACCATATTTCTTCCTGTTCCACTCTTTGAGCATCTAGATAGAGGCATAGTAGCTGTAGAGTTTATTTACCCGCTTTTCTTTCCTGCACTGCATTCTGTTACTTTATGCCTCTAGTAGACTTAGTGGGCAGACCGTCGGGCTTGTTGGCGGCACCCACTGAGAACTACTGTGGGAAGTAGTTCTCACACCCGTCGTGGTGTCTTTTCCCCAGGGACTTCTACTCCAGTTCCTGCTGCACCTGTTGCTGATCCGGCTGACCGAGGTAAGGGAGTCGCGAGATAGATCCCTACCAGTCGTCGTCTTGAGAGTAGATGTACCTCCTTACATTTTGAGAGTTCATGTTGAGTGATCATGTAGTGAGGATTGAGTTGTACTCTTCTTGTTTTGAGAGATATATGTATTTTGGTGAGGACTTGGGATGTATATTTCTAGAGTTGTATTTATTTTACTCTGCATTTACCTTTCAGCTCTGATATCTGTATAGTATAGATGATCTTTTGCAGGTTTGACGCTACGTCTATACGGGGCTTCCCGTATGGGCGGCGGATCTGTTGGCGAGCCCGGGTCGCAGTTTCGACCCGGGGCGTGACAACATTGGTGTCAGGGACGGGTTGTGCTGGATTGCGGCTGGCAAGGTTTTGGCGGTGACCGCGGACTTTGGGCGGTTGACCGGAGGTCGGTTATAGGACTTGATTATAGATGGCAGGGTATTGCGGCAATCGCGGATATTGGGCGGTTGACCGGATATTTACTTATGCATCAGATTGGGTATCAGGTTTCTCTAGTAGATGGAGTTTCCCACTTTTGAGTACTATTGCCTCTGTTTGAGGACCGGGGTTTTCTTCAGTGGATGGATTTTCCCACTTTGATCAGAGTCTTGATCCAGTCCTGCTCTTTTACGATACTTATGTTACTGGTTACTGAGGTACTTTACTCGTGTGGGTCGCTCCCCTCGAGTGCCACTCCGGAGTGTGCGTCAGACAGACTTTGAGTCCTTGAGACTCCTTTGCTTCGGTGTTATGCATAGGCTGGCATACCCGTTGCGGCCGGCAGGTGTCAGACAGATTTTGAGTCCTTGAGACTCCTTTGCTTCGGTGTTATGCATAGGCTGGCATACCCGTTGCGGCAGGCGGAGCAGGCAGTGCCAGTTTTACTGGTCCATCGATTGGGTCTATTCAGACGGATACTTTTACTTTTGCACTCGTGCCTAGGGGACGAGTGGAGGCTGGCAGTTGTGTTTAGACCGGTGCAAGTGTTGTTGTGAGCCATTTGGTTTGACGGTGGTCCTGTGTTGTTGTGAGTACTTTGATCGTTGTGTGAGAGGTTGAGCATCTTGAGTCCATCCGTTCTGCGAGAGAGCGTGGATTTTGACTATAGCCTGCATGAGCCACTACTCGATAGCGAGTTAGTCCGTTTGGACGCCCTACGTGATTCCTGCCCGTCAGCGGGAGGTGGTTGTAGGTGGGCGCAAGTTTGACTGAACCCGATGTGGTAGTCAGCTCGATTGGGTCGATTGAGCACCTCGTGTGCGAGTGATTGCATATCTTTTTCAGAGTTTTTCCCCTTTTGAGCCTTTAGTTAGAGGCTTGGTAGCTGTTGAGAGTCTCCATCCTTCTTGTTCAGTTCTTACTACATTAGTTATTTTCTTGCCTCTTGAGGACTTGGTGGGCAAACCGTCGGGCTGGTGGTGGTACCCACTGAGAACTCCCTTTTTGGTGTAGTTCTCACGCCCATTGGGGTTTTTCCCCCCCTTTTTCCTTTCTCTCCTTTGTTTTGCAGAGTCTTAGCGGGTGTTGCCGATTCTGCGGTTGTTGATCGTGGCGAGGGAGTTGTGTGCTAGACCCCTACCCGTCGTTGGAGAGTAGCGGTACCCCCCTTCAGAGGAGAGCTTTAGTAGATTAGCTATTTTATTCTTTTTTTCCTCTTTTGAGAGACCGATGTAGTGAGGTTATGATATGTTTTGAGAGCCTGTACACTGATGTATTTATTGGAGATACCTCCCTGTTGAGTTCTGGGTTTTGTATCTGAGGAAAATTAACTGATTATCTTTTTTGGGAGATGAATATTGTATCATTATTCCAGTTGTACAGATGGTTGGTTTTAGTTTTACATCACTTTTATTTTATAGTTCTGATATCTGTTTAGTTGTAGCCTTTTCTTGCAGGTAGGGCGCTTCGCCTATGCGGGGTTTTGCATAGGTGGCGGATCTGTTGGCGAGCCCGGGTCGCAGTTTCGACTCCGGGGCGTGACATACGCACACTGCCCGTGCTCCGCCGCGGCTCCGCACAGTGCGCAAGGCCCTCGCGCGCACTCCTCATTGCACGGGCAGCACTCTGCTGCACTCCTCATCACAGGGAAGAAAACAAAGACAGAAAATACCACTCAAGCTCAAAATCCATTCCCTGTCCACTACCGAAAATCTGCGGAAAATCCGAAAATCCAACAACTCGAAAACGCACAGTACTAACCTCTACTGGCTGTCCGCACGCGCGCGAGCTCCATCCGAGCTCTCCTCAAACCGGCCACGCTCTCCAACGCGTTCCCAAACGGTATCCGAACCCTCGGCGCGAAGAACAACTCCGCCAAAACCCACAGCCACTCCCTCTCTAACTCACTCTCTCAATCTCTCTCACTCTCTTTCTCTTTTCCTTCCTCTCGTTTCTTTCTTTCTTTCTTTTCCTTTCTCTGTATCCAGGGGAGAAGAGAGGATGAGGAGTCCTTATATAGAGAAGAGAGGGGTCAACCAGTCAACAGGGTGGTTGGGGAAGTGAAATTACTCTTTTACCCTCAAATTCTCGAATTCTGGAGGCTGGGGTACCGGTACTAATCAGTTGGTTCCGGTACCCACCCCCTAGTTCCGGAACTCCTCACTTGGTTCCGGAACACCAGACACAAAACAATGAAGAACCACCCCTCCAGATCCGGAACTCCTCACTTGGTTCCGGAACACAAAGCTCAATTCCGGAGCTAAATGTCCAGTTCCGTAACTCAATCATCCAATGCCCAATACGAAGTCAGCAACTCCAATAATGCCGCGGCCAACTCACTTTTCTGCCCGGGGGCTTCCACATCACTCTGAAACCTCTCGAACCCCGCTGTAAACATAAAATACACATGTCCAAAGCTTTTTCCACTCAAAAAGCTCAACTGTGGAGTCGGTGCTCTATCCGATCCAGTACTCTACAGGTACGCAATGCCCCGAAGTCACTGATTCAAACTGGGCTTCCAAGTTTCGACGCTGCTAACTCACTTTTCATCCCGAAGGCTTCCGCGTCGATCCGAATCAATTCAAACTCATCTGTAAACACAAATGGAACACGCCCCAGGTGTTTTCTCCGCACCACAGCAACTTGCGAGGTCGATGCACTATACGAAGCCCCGGTACTCTACACCGGGGTGTGACACTATCGGCTAGGGCCAAAACGCCACCAGTTTTAGATTGAGAGGATGCCTTGAAGGTACTTCTAGGGACGAAAAGGCGACGACGAGAGCAGTGGTGTAGTAAGGACATAGGAATCGTCATAAGGGGAGAAGACGAGGCAAAGAAAGCTGCAAGTAAGGCCCTTTTTATAGGCCGACGAGAGGAGCGAGTTGATGACAGTCACCTCTCGGAAGATAGCAGCATTTAATGGAGAAACGACAAAGGATAGATTTGCCGAACACTCTAGAATTATGCAGCTTGATTTCTTATGGGTATGGTTTCACGTTGATGATTCACGATTTGTTTGTGAGATCAAATGTGATGTTAGTGCACGCAGGATTGGACGTCGAGCCAGTCGGTTTATTGAGTTATTCTCGGCGGTTATTATAGTTGATGGATACACTTACACCTTTCAGTACATTCATTTTAGCTTAGAGGCATAGTAGTGGTAGATTTCTATTCCAGCAATTTTTTTCCTATTCTTTGACGCTTTTCTCGTTTATGTCTCGTGTAGACATAGTGGGTAGGTTGGAGTTATCGATGACGTACCCACTAAGGTCTATTGGTTTTTAGTAGTTCTTACACCATCTGTTGGTCCTCTTCTTGCAGAGTCATCCGAAGCGGTACCGGCGACTGCGGACCGAGGTAAAGGGATCATTGGCAGTTTATTTTGGGGGTAGCAGTGAACTTGGAGTTTATTTTGATTTTAGACTATTGTACATTTTGGATCTGGCTCTTGCCAGCTAGTTGTATCTTTTACTCTGGGAGATGAATATTGTATTTGGTTTATTTGTAAAGCTTGGTATGGTAGTTAGCTTTATTTTTGCAACTCTTTCGCTCTATTATTATATGGCTACTGTATACTTGGGTAGGTGCTTCGTATGCACATAACTTTTCATTTATACGATGGATCTATTGGTGGCCCGAATTCTGGTGTATCCCGAAACATAACACCTCAACTTCAAATATTTTGTTAAATATATTCTTTTAAACATTTTGTTTAATTTATTCTTAATTTCTAAGTAAGAACCTCTTAGTATTAGGGCATTTAGAAACAAGTCCCTCAACTTTAAATATTTCTTATAATACATTCTTAACTTCTAATTATTTTGGATGAGTTATCTTATTTAACAAAATAAACTGTTACGTTAAATTTAATCATTCTGTTAGCTAATACTAATTGCTGGTTATAATTTTATTTAGAAAACAACCTAAGAAATTAGAACGCTAACTAAATTATTGCTAAATTTGATAAAATTCTTAAGTTACTTGAAAGGAATAATGTAAATAAAATAATTTGTAGTTAAACGAGGGTAAATTATAAAGGTAAAGTTAAAATTTTTTACATTACTTATATAATTAATAATTTTTTTATTAAAAATTTGATTAGGTAGAATTTTACTTATCCACTAAAGTTTTTATTTGCATATATATTATTTGCATACATTTAGACCCCCTCGTTATTGAAATTCTGGCTTCATCCTCAATAACATACCATCCGCAGAAACAAATAGCTTTCAGCTCATGCTCCCATTTGTCGCAATTTCTCAAAAAATAAAGTACAATAAAATGAATGGTGATAATTATCTAAAATATTTTTGGCTGGCTAACAAGGCATACATACTAGAATTATCTCTATTCATCAATGACAACATATACACCAACTAGTAATAACATCACCAAATAACACCCATCCCATCAAATTAGTGTGAAAAATCAAACATAAAAAGCTTGAGGCTATGAATTTTTTTAAAAAAAGAGAACTATATAATCTAGGGGAGGGTAAAATAAAAAACAAACAAACCAACATGCCAAAACCCATTTTCATGCCCTTCAGAGCACTTAAAAGTAATGAATGTTGATCAACCGAAATTTTTTCCACTAACGTATCTCTTAAGATCTCAAGGCTGTTCAGGAAATACTTTCTCCAAGAATTTAATGAAACGAGTCGAGTACAAATGTGGCTCAACAGCAGATATTGATAGGGGATCAAACTTGAGCGATTTGTAGGCATGCTCGATCTTCTTAGGCATGCTCGAGCTTGTCGACTTTCAGAGCACTTAAAGTAATGAATGTTGATCAACCGAAATTTTTTCCACTAACGTATCTCTTAAGATCTCAAGGCTGTTCAGGAAATACTTTCTCCAAGAATTTAATGAAACGAGTCGAGTACAAATGTGGCTCAACAGCAGATATTGATAGGGGATCAAACTTGAGCGATTTGTAGGCATGCTCGATCTTCTTAGTCATGTTGTACTCCTGAAGGATGTCTATGATACCCAGATAGAGAATGACATCATAGACCTCAAATGGATCCGTCTCTTCTTCTGAATCCAAATGTACTTCATCATGAAGAAATTTCCGATCAGCTTGAGCCGGCATATTCACTCCAAGTTGCACTCGCAGCCTGTCGATAGAACAAAAGGCACCAAGGAAACAAATGATGATAAGATTTTTATTGTTACTTTTGAATGATGTGGATTCTGCATCAATCTCTGGACTGATGATCATATATAGTGTCTTGTTAGAATAATGTCCGTTCCGTGAAAAAAACACAATCGTTTCTTTTAGTTGATATTGTTACATTCCAATTAACATTAAAAGGCCACTGCTACTATTTAATACATGCTAAAAGGGGTCCAAAACAAACAAGAACAGATCAGCATTATAATTTGATAATGAAAAGTATGATAATGTAGCTTTAATTGCAAAGTGCGTGAGAGTCTGGTTATAGATCATGAGTCATTACTGGTACAGAGTAGTGTCTATACAGTCCCAGAACGAAAGTTGTTGCAGCTTTACTTTGCGCGGCTGTTTTGGACCTAGGGTTGAGTGTTTACCGATTGATCGAACCATACAAACTAGTTGGTCAAATCCAATGTGACATGATATTCCCTACTTCGGTCCTTCAATTAAAAAAAAAAAACACTTTTGTTATTTGTTTGAAGTAGTTGTATTAGACTAGGAACTCCAAAGAGGATATGGTATGTACATAAGCTCTCCCTACCCTTGTAGCCAATTTTGGAGAAAATAACAGAAAGATATCTGAACAGTTCATAATACCAAACTCAAAGCCTTCCCTTTTGAAGCAAATGAAGAGGGGCATCTCCCATGTTTGAAGAGAGATGTCAAGAAGATGACCAAATCATAAATAAAAAAAATAGAACATATGAAAAGATTCATATAAAGCAAGATGGAGACTTTTTTAAAATAACCCTTAAAAAATTTCTAATTGGCCAAATGATCCTTCCAAAATTTTATTTGACTAACCCTCTTATTACTAACTTACTGCCATACTGAATAAAAATAAGAAAGACAGTGAATTGTTTACCGTCTTTAAAAAGCGGTGAATCATTCTACATTTTCAGATTGGTATCGTTGTTTGTAAATTTTTTTGTACGAGTTATGAGGATTTTCGTTAGGTTGTTAGGATTGCATGTGGATTACTAGAATTTCTATTTGATTATTAGGATTGTATGGGTAGGTTGTTAGGATTTTTTGGGTTGTTAAGATTGTATGTGATTTATTAAAATTTTTATGTGGTTGTTAGGATTGTATATAAGAAATAGATGGTGGTAAATGATTTACCGTCTTTTAAATTTTATTAAAGACTCTGAATGATTCACCTTTTCCTAAATGTTCTTCCACCTTGGAACTAACTTGGATGAAATAAGGTTATTTGGCCAAATAAAATTTTGATAGGGTTCTTTGTTAAACTACATATTTTTTAAGGGTTTATTTGAAAAGAAGTCCTAAGACGACAATGGTTCTAAAAGGGAACGAAAATGGTAATAATGAAAGTCGAGAATAGTATGGGAAAGGTAACTCTTATGGGAGACAGCGTTCAAGCTCCATAGGAAAGAAAGGTCTAGCCTAGATTAGGCTGGGTTAATTTATTTGGATAAAAATGCTCAGCCTAATGAGTATTGACAAATCTGACTTGTACGGTTAACAGAATATTGATAAATTTTCTCCTGCTTCGGGAGTTTGTGAAAGAAAAAGGGAAGATCACTAGTATCACTTCTGCTTTGGTAGTCAAACATGCAGCTTTATATCAAGGATTAAAGTGCCATGGCACGGAGGTGTGCCGGCCATTGTCTGGCACAGTACGGCACAGGCAAGCTTGCATGCCAACACATGGCACGCTTACGTGCTGACATGCACGCACAACCTCCTAATGGTACACTCTAGCACGGTCTTATTTTAGTTTTTTTTGTCCAATAAAGTTTTATAATATTATTTTAAAAGTTTTTGAGTAATAATTATAAATTTTTGCTATATATTAATTTGTCTTGATCTAATGTCAATAATAGCTTACTAACTTACTAGTTAATAGATTAATATATAGTAGTCTTCTTTATATGTGAAGTAAAATACAGCTAAAGCTCATAGAGATAGTTTTTATTAAAAAAAAATTTATAAAAATTTGTAAGATCCATTCATATTGATTCGTTGAAGGACTGTATAATGACTAAGAGTAAACTAGAATAGGACCGCAAGTGTACTGATAGTTCCTTTTCATTTTCAAATTTTTTAAAAATATTTATGAAAAAATTGAAAAAAATTATTTTTTCTAAAAATTTTAAAAAAATTGTAAGATCTGTGCATAAAAATTTAATAATAAACCATACGATGAATAAACTAAGAAAGTTTATAATAAAAATTAATTAACTTTTAAAATTTTTTTGATTTGTCTTTTTTTTTTTAGAAATTTAAAAATTATAAAATATAAATCGGAGATTTTTTTTTTTTATGCAAAATTTGCAAGTTTCATCCAAGAAAATTTCTTTTTTTAAAATTTAAATAAGAAAACTTGTGAGATCTATTTATGAAAAATTAACAATAAACCATATGACATATACATTAAGCAAATTTAAATATCAATTATTTTTATTTAGTTTTCGATTTTATTAGAATTTTCGTGTTTCTAAATCCAATAATTTTTTTTCAAAGTTAAGAATATTTTAAATCTTGCACAAAATGCTAAATCCACCCAAGAAAATTAAAAATGAATTATATATTGACTAAATCATGCAGATATATTTTCAGTTTTTTGTAAATTGTTAATAAAAAATTGTATAATTTCATATTTCTTCACAAAAGAAACTTCGCAAGTTAAATATATTCCAAATGTCTGCAAAAAAATTTAAGTTGAAAATTTTTGACTTAACTAATAAGTAGTTCGATTTTGCTATTTCTTTACTTTGTCTTTTAAGATCAAAATGATCAAAGAATAATGAGAGATAAAGAAGAAAATAAAGAGAAATTATCAAAAAAAAGGCAAGGAAAAAATAAATAGGAAAAAAAATAGAGAGGTGAGAGGAAAGAAAAGAGAGAGCAGAAGAGATGAGATGAGATGAGAAAAGAATAAAAGTCTATGCGAGAAACCTAAAAAAAAAAAAGGCTGAAGTAAAAAAAAAAAAAAAATTAAAAATGTGCGCCTATGTGGGCACGCAGCGGTACGTGCCGTGATACCCTTTGGATATCGCTCTGTTTCGTTCGATACTCGGAGAGTATCACGACACAGGGGGACCAAGAGAGACTCCCCCTGTACCGTGCCCCCTAATTGGTGGCACGATACGTATCATCCCGCGCCGCAAAACACGGGTGGATACTTAATTCCTTGCTTTATATATGCACTATTGGCACAGATCAAAGGGATGCGACATTAAAAGATGAGCTCAAACACCAAAATATAAAACATAGAAATTGCAGTTACCTTCCGGTGCCAGGTAAAACAAGATCAACTTCCTCACCACCAGCTTCCGAAGCTCTTAGCATGCTACCTCTAATGTGTGAACCTGGCATAGTACTCATCGAACCTGGTTCATGAGCAACCAGGCGAAAACCCTTCGGAGGAAATGTGGCCTCATCTCGTAGTTCACTAGAATCTGATAAGGGGGAAAAAATTACATATTAAATACTACTTGCGAAGAATATAGAAGTAAAACCAGAAAACTGAGGCCTATTCGCCAATATATCAGCATGCAATATAGGTTGGCGATAATCTGATGATTTTCTTTTGACTGTTTACTGTCAGATACTCTCCATGAAACAAGCTTTCAAGACTATTCAACTCCTCAAAATTCGCCATGAGCCTAAACATAGAAGGCAATCACATCAAATTTAAAGAAATAGAGGCAGGCCAACATAACTGACCTTGAGGACAAGAATCACGAACACACAAACTTTACCTTTCAACGGCATTTGAAAATCCTCACTTATATATTGCATTCTAAGCCCAAAGTTTCAGGAAACAATCATGTTTTTCACATTTTAAGAATTTTACGTCTTCCCGGTAAATTAAAAAAAAAAAAAAAAGAAGGAAAGAGAGAGAGAATGTTACATGTCAACCACAAATATTGGACATTATATTTACTATCTGTCTAAGAGCTGATCAATAATCTACATGAAGGGGTTGTTTGGCCCAGACCTATGTTACATGGAGACGAATATGAGACACAACATGACTGGGATATGGCGACTCAGCAACTTCAAAAAATTGGGACACATATGGCAATGATACGGCTAATAAAATATAAATTTTAATATAATAATATGTAAGTTAATATAAATAAGGTTAGCGACCTTGGGTGTGACATGTTGTGTCCCTCCGGAGTGAAACTTGGTTATTGGTCTTCGCAACCTAGTGGGCAAGCTTAGACTAGGCCTTTATAACAAGTCATGGTGATTGGGTATAACTTTGAACGATCAATATGCCCGGTTGATGCATAGTACACTTGTTTGAGTTATGCATGGCATTTAGTTAGTTGTTTCAATTACAGTGGTATCTCTCGGATAGCTTATTCATGGCATTTGCTTATATATTATCTTGCTACTGTAGTCAGTATTTCCATTACATTATATAGTTGACTCTCGTTTACAGTCGCGGCAGTAAACTGTATTTCATTACATGATTTTTACATATTTATCTTCATGCTACTATAGTTGATTATTTCAGTTATCACTTTATCGTTGCAGTTATCTCTTCATCGTAGTCTTTGTTGACCAGTGAGTGCAACTTGCCTTCGGCAGCTAGTTGCCCCCACTAGGAAATATATTTATATATTTCTCACACCACTGTTTTTATAGGTGTTGCTGACGGTGTGGGTCGGGGCGCTGCGTAAGGACGTGGTTAGTTAATGCCTATATAGTTCGTGCCATAGATATGAGTGTTAGCTCCTGATTTATTGTGACCTTTATCATATTGAGTTTATGTATCGTATCTTGTAACCTTGAGATTCGAACTGTTATTGGGTTTTCCTATTCTCGTGGTTTATCGATTCTTGGTTGAGGTTTTTGGATAGTTGTAGCTTTTGTAGCTATTATAATGATTCATCTCTGTTTAGGTTGTTGTATTGTCTACGCTTCTGCACCGTGTGTACAGGAAAAACTAGGTCCATATAGACAGAGAAAACTCTGTGCATGTGTAAGTCTATGCGCGTCTCAGGCAAGGTGTAAAAAAAAAAAAATTATATACTTTTCCGCAAACTCTATTTTTAAAATAGAAGGATTTTCCAAAAATACTTTCCCGAAGGGCCCCATGGCGCGACATGTCAACAAAAAAAAATCAATAACTGAAAAAAAAAAAAAAAATTCCCCAAACCATTTCATTATGGTTTATAGTTTTTTTAGAAAATTGGATCACAGTTCAATTCTAAATTTTCAATTTTTCAAAATAAAAAGCCAAACCAGACCGGTTTGGTTTGGTTTGGTTTCTAAAGTTGTATTTGGTTCACCCTTCTTTTGGTTCTCCAGGTCCAAAACCAGAGTCCCTTTCAATATAGAGCATTGAAATTGCTCCGTCTCACATCTCCCTCGACTCACCCCTTCTCCAGTGGCGGCTCCCCCACCAAACCCACCCTCTCAAGTTTCTCTGATCTTCATTATCGCTAGCTCGAGACAAGTCCAAATCACCTTTTTATTCTCTTTCGAATTTATTCAGGCTCTCAGCAAATTCGCATCGTTCACGCATTCGCTCTGCGTTCCTAGGTCTAACCCACACAGACACAGCTTCCTTGGAGCCGCATCCTTGTAACATAGACCCAGGAGAAGCTTGCAAAGTATTGGTTCTTGAAGTAGCACTAACAGGTTTTGCATAAATGCCTCTGGAAGCAGAATATCTGTAATATTCGAGAAATTTAAATTCAAAATCAATAAAGAATTCGAGTTCAAAGAAGTTTCAGTGGGCCACGATGACTGTATAAAGAAATACAGTTGTAATAGTGAATGACTTAAGTGTGAATAGTAACCTTAAAGAATTCTCGAATTTCAGCCCAACGTTGGCCAATCGATCGTTTGGAATCCGAATCCGACAGTTCAAATACTCGATTTGAACGGTCTCATCATTCTGAGCACAATGGCATAGTCCGTTTTTATGTTTGACGAGCCTAGGGCATCGAAAAGCGTGCAGAACTGTGAATTACACAGATAAAGATGGATCGAGAATTTATCAGGGCACAAACTCAAGAAACCAAAATCACTACTCGATAGGTTTCGTCGAGCCGGATGTCGTGGTGGTGTCCGTTTTTCCATTTGACGACCTGGTCATCTCAAAAAGCGTGAAAACAACAAAAAAATAGAGTATTTGCAGAAAAGTCCTTACATTTTATGCACGGAATTCGACGAAACTAATTAGAGAGGGACCTGGATGTGATACAAGATCTCTATGAAGGACTCAGCTCTAAATAATTCAGGTTGAGGGACTAGTTGGCATTTTGTGCAAGAATTAGGTTAAAAACCTAAAGTATGATCCAAGAAGCCCTAACCTCGGTTTTCTCTCCACCCAGCCGCCACCAGAGAAACCCATCACCTCCTTCTGCTCCTTCTCCAACGGTTTCACTCGCAGCCGCCGCCGGAGATCGCCGGAAAAGCAAAAGAAAGTAAAAAGCTAACCTTACTCTCGGGTTTGATTGAGAAGGAAGCAACCAAAGGGCTTGGGATTCCTCCAAACCACATCTGAGGACATCCTTGACCTTAGAAGACCCTTCCCGAGGAGCGCCGGTGAATGGCTCCACCGCACACCGCCGGTGGAGCATCTCTTTTTTCTTCTTTTTCTTCTTCGGATCCGACGAGGTAGGTCTTGCTGTTTCTTTAATTTTCTCGCAACCTGGACCTCCTCATTCTCCTACCGACATCACGAGGATTCTCCAGGCCAAGCCCCGAGGTCCGTGGACCTCCGGTTGCCGGCGGGTTGAAGAAGGGCCGCCAAAACCCTATAGTTGGCCGAAATTCGCACGCGTTGATTCCGGGGCCTTTTCGGGTGAAACAAAGGGCTAGTCTGCTTCTTCTTAAGCCCAGAAGATCATCCCTGAAGTTTGAGGCCATTTGGTTCAGCGGTTGCACGGGAAACCGAAGCCCTATTTTTGGTTTTTTTTGGTGTTGGGCCGAGCAACGACGCTCGCCGCCGCCGTCGCTTCTCCTGCGCCGGCCAACCCCTGGTAAGTCTTCTCTTGCCCACAGCACTCCTCCTGACCCTTCGCATGCAGCCCATACTGCGTGGATGCCGACTTGCCATTAATGGGCTTGTAGCTTGCATAGGTTGTCTTCTTCGGCCAACCGCTTCACCGGAGCGCCGTGGCTGGGCTGGGAGGTGATCTTTCCATCTCTGGAAACCTTCTTCAGCAAATGCTTACCTGGGATTAAGCCTAGATCCCGAGAAGATACAACTTGTACAAACCGAGCTCCATTAGTGTACTTTGTTGGCCACCTTGCTCCGGCGACAACTCCGGCAGCCCCGCGACACCCTGAAGGTGAGCCTCAAAGTTTCTGTGACCTTCTAAGCATGATGCTCACACAAACTTGCATTAGTAATGAGTGCTAATGCTAGGTTAGCAATTTAGCACTCTAAGGTTAAGTGTACATGGGCCAAATATTGTTTTTATGGCTCGGATTCCTCTCGAACAGAGAGCATGGTGTTTAGTTTTTCGAGATCTAATTACTGATGCTTTTGCTTCAGTTTAAAAGCCCTCGGATTACATGTAAGAGTTTAATTAGCGATTAAATACAAGTTGTTATGCAATTTTATTAAAGTCCAGGGGTCTAAATGTAATTGTAGCCTGGTAGGCTGCTGTGGACAGCCTGCACATGATCTTTGAACCTTTCGTTCGGGATCCGTTGGCTTTCGTTGAACGGATTTTGCTTAACGATTCGTAAATCGGCAAAATTGTCGGTTTATCGATATTTCGGCGCTAAAAGCGCATTTTGAGGAAAGTGGAGGGTTGTTGTCAGTTGCTAGCTGTCCCTGGCTGTTCCCGACGCTGTCCTGGTAGACCCAGTGACTTCGGTTTAGCGTTGGTGATTCCCGGAGCCGAAATCAGATTTTCGGAGGTGTTTTCAGTTATTATGGCACCGTTTGTGCACAGGATTACATAGAGTCATATGTTAGTGCCCGAACGTCTTAAGTTAAGCATTTCGGGGCAGCACATGAAGTTTCACGAGATTTGGATACCGTTATGCACAGATTGGATCTTAGTTGATCGATCGGCGGATTTTCGAAAATTTCGGTAAATCCCGGGACTTGAGAAAAGTCCACTGCTTAGTTGTTCCGGTTATGTAGTGTCGATGGGATGGGTATGAGTAAGTCTGTTACTGATCAGAGTTTGTTGTCCAGGCCCCAGCAGTTAGGAGCCAGCATACGAGCAGTCCAGTGGGCTTCAGGATCGCCTACACTAAAGTAGGTTTATCTTCGGTCCGGGCTTTATCATATCGGCCCTCTGGGGTACCATATTGGTCGGACCCCTGTTTTTCATGCTAGCCCTGATCTCGTCTTTGAGCTTTACTTCCATTGATTGTTTATTGCTCACTTATACTTGGACCTATATCATGGCTGATTAGTCATTAGCTAGATGTCAGTGCAGTAGCTTATACTTAGACATATATCATGCCTGATTGGTCATTAGCTAGATATCGGTACAGTAGCTTATACTTGGACATATATCATGCCTGCTTGGTCATTACGTAAATTTGCTTATACTCAGATATAGATGTTCCTTGTATTCCATATTGCATGAGATGACCTATGATTGATATACTGACATCAGCATCCCTGTTGGGATTCCGGCTTGTTGCCGATTATCCGGTCCTTAGACCGTGAGCTTGAGCATCAGCATTATGATCACCACGCACCGCTATACTTCACGTACGCCGTGGGATTGATCCCCCACCAGGCGTTCTTTACCGGTAAAGTGGTCTAGAGAAAGACCCGTAAGCCTCCCGATAGCACCTATTGGTGCGGGGTTATGTCAGCCCGATAGGTGCCCGTCAGCGGCTTTAGCCTGAGGTCCTCGTGACCAACAGTGGCATCGATTGGGTACTTGGTTTCTACTTTTGATGCATGATTACACTATCTTTTATCAGCATGATTAGCTCTTATATTTTTGTACCCATATATGCACAACATTATGATTATGATGCATTCATTTAGTATGACTGGCATGGATTAGTAGCACTCTTCCTTTACAGCACCGATACTTGTGGATTATCATATTTGCCCTTATCAATATCTCTTGTGGATTGAGAATTACATGATTATCAGACTTGCCAGTTACAGCTTGATTAGCATTAGCTATCAGTACCATTGCTTTATTTTACTGATTAAGTATTTGGTTTCGTTTATCGAGGAATAGTTCATTCTATCGTATTTCAGCATGCTTTGTTCTTGTATTTCAGTACCCATTTATACTCAGTATCATGATTATGCTTCCTGCTAATATTTGCTTCATATATCAGCTTTTATCTATTGATCTATTACTATCCGCTGATTATAGTATGCCAGTAGGTACGATTTGCTATTTCTCGGCTCATCTTGCCCACTGGGATACATTTATATTGTATCTCATACCCTTTGGGTGACCACCATTTCAGGTCGGTCGGGTGGTGGGATGTCGGGACGTTGTTGAGAGCATATCCGATAGAACCGTCCCCTGTTGCCAGCTTCGACTGGCCGAGCTTTGACTTTATAGTTAGGCCATTATGGATATGATCTATTGATGTTGGATTATGATAGGTAGATGTGATTCAGGTGTTCATGGATTATGATTATGATTTAGTTATATTTCAGTACGTGTTGTTTAGTACTCTGATTGTATATGTTGTACTTGCCTAGCCGTGCATGTATAGGGGAGACTCTGTCCGAATAGACAGAAGATTTTCTATGCATTTGACGATCTGTTCATGCCCTGTTTTTCAAGTTCAAACTCTGATTTATAAAAAAAAAAAAAAAAATTAGACCGCTTTTCAAAAAGCGGGGCGTGACAATATCTAAGCTTGTTACCACTGTTAGAGAAAAAGCTCCAAAGCCTCAGTTTTTGGGGTACAAAAAGACTCATTTTAGCTTTCTTACAGTAGCCACGAGTTCAAGATGTTCTCTTACCAAACACATGACTTTTGCTTCTAGCACATAACTGGATATCTGCTTCTGCAGCTTTATTATTTTAGGGCTTAAAACTATTTTCAGTATGTCGCGAAGGAAGTGCTTGATTTGGAAATTCAATTCCACGAGTAGAATGGGAAGGATGTAGGGAGCTAGGAGCTTTTAGGAGTCTATATCTTCTAAACTCAAAGAATAGAAATTTCAAAGTATTTCAAACTACAATACTCGTGGGCAACTGAAGATTCAGAGGGGCTAGCTAATGACATTTTCATAAATATCTGGGTTGGCGAAAAAGATTTATATGCTCAGCTTTATTCTAAGGAAAAGAGAAAGGAATTAGGACCAAATATTGTTGCTCTTGCTCTCCATAACTCGGTGAAAGAGAAAAGCAATGGAGGAAAGAGGGAACAAAGGAAGTTAGAGAAAACAAAAGCACCAAGTGTTTGTTCACATTTTCCTTGTGTGATTCTTTGAGACCTTATAACAAGACTATAATCTTATGTAGGTGAGAGAGAATTTTGATCAAAGAAAATTGAACCACTTAGAAGTACCAGTGTTAACTATCCAAAAGACATAGCAAAGAACACAATATTGTTAGGGAACTTTCGGAGTGGTACTATTTTATTAGCAAACACAATCCAAGCAATCTGGTAAAACTCATTTCTAGACCAAATCCCCTTCTTGAAGAGTATCATAAGTACAATAGAAAAGCCATTACCGAACTTTCTTTCCCAAACTTTTCATCTAGCATACTCGTGTCCACCAATAAAAGCATGATCAATAATGCATATAAATGCTTGGAAAATTCGTACAAACAATCAAAGCTCATCGTGGAAATTTTGAGAAGCCATAGTAGTATGCATGGACTCATAAGCAAACATGAATAGGCAACAGATTCCGCTTGAAGGTGGTATATGAGACATCTAATTGTCCTCAACAAGACTATTGTAATAAGATAATCAGCAAGGAAAAAAATATGGAGGTTGTACCCACAAACGAATCTTTTCATCCATGAAAAGAGGCTATTTATGTTAGAAACAAGGATTAAAGTGCCGTGGCATGGGGGTGTGCTGACCGTTGCCTGGCACGATATGGCACAGGCACGCTTGCGTGCCGACGGACACGCACAACCTGCTAGTGGCACGCTTTGGTACGATCTTATTTTAGTTTTTTATGTCTGTTTAGAATGTTATTTTAAAAGTTTTAGAGTAATATTTATAAATTTTGACTATTTATTGATTTATCTTGATCTAATGTCAATAATAACTTACTAACTTATTAGGTAATAGCTTAATATAATAGTAGTCTTCTTTATAGGTGAAGCTAAATACAACTACAGCTCATAAAGAAAATTATTTTGAGAAAATTATTTTTTCTTTAAATTTTATAAAAATTTGCAAGATCATATGATGACTAGACTAAACTAGAATAAGACCCCAAGTGTACTGATAGTTTCTTTTCATTTTCAATTTTTTATAAAATATTTATGAAAAATTTTAAAAATTTATTTTTTCTAAAATTTTTTAAAAAATTATAAAATTTGTCCATAAAAATTTAATAATAAACCATACTATGAATAAATTAAGCAATAATAAAATTTGATTAACTTTTACATTTTTTTTATTTATCTTTATTTTTTAGAATATTAAAAATTATAAAATATAAATCCGAGAAAATTAATTTTTTAAAAATTTTTATGAAAAATTTGCAAGTTCATCCAAGAAAATTAATTTTTCTTAAATTTAAATAAGAAAACTTGTGCAATTTATTTATGAAAATCTAACACTAAACCATATGGCATATACATTAAGCAAATTTAAATATCAATTGTTTCTATTTAGTTTTTTATTTTATTAGAATTCTTATATTTCTAAATCTAATAATAAAATTTTCAAAGTTAAGAATATCTTAATTCTCGCACAAAATACTAAATCCGTACAAAAAAATTAAAAATGGACCATATAATGATTAAATCAAGTGGATATATTTTCAGATTTTTGTAAATTATTAATAAAAATTTGTATAATTTCAGATTTCTTTACAAAAAAAACTTTACAATTTAAATATATTCTAAATGTATAGAAAAAAAATTTAAGTTGTAAATTTCTTGACTTACCTAATAAGTAGATCTTCGATTTTACTATTTCTTTACTTTTTTTTTTAAGATCAAAGCGATCAAAAAATAATAAGAGATTGAAAAGAAATTTTTTAAAAAAAAATATGAGAAAAAAAGGAAACAAAAAATAGAAAGGAAAAAAATAGAGTAAGAGATGTGAGAGGAATTTTTAAAAAAATATGAGAAAAAAAGGAAGAAAAAATAAAACGAAAAAAAATAAAGTAAGAGATATGAGAGGAAAGAAAAGAAAGCGCAGAACAGAAGAAAAGGTATAAGTGAAAAGAAGAAAATAGATGAGAGAGGGATAAAGGTCTGTGCAAGAAACAAAAAAATACAAAAGCTCGAAGTAAAAAAATAAAAAATAAAAACAGTGTGCCTGTGCGGGCACGCAGCGGCACGTACCATGATACTATCTGGGTATCGCTCTGTCTCGTTCAATACTCAGTGGGTATCGCAGCATAGGAGGGCCAAAAGAGACCCCCTCTGTACCGTGCCGCCTAATCGGTGGCACGATACGTATCGCTTCGTGCCGTAAGGCACAGATGGATACTTAATTCCTTGGTTAGAAAGCATTCTTCCACAAATTCACCAATTCCCAGTATTGAGTACTCATTCCCAGTACTTATTCAGATAGATGTCTAACTAGCAGTAACAATCAAAGTTGCTGGGATTTCCCAACCAGAATTGTGATCCGGATAGCACATTCCGGTTCATAGCAGGTTCCCGATCTAGATCGCAAAAAGTGCTGAAGCGAGATTAGTAAATAACTATTTAAATTATTTTAGATGTGATTTGTTTGGTTACCTGAACAAATGTGTTTTACAAGATAAAAATGTTATACGATATATTATTGTATATTTTTGCAATTATTGTTGCTATATTTAGTGTAGCTCTATATGGTATTTCTGATTGTATTATTACTATAATAGGTTGGCTTGCATACATATCATGTACTATATATTTCTCATCAATACAATCCTAAAGTGTCAAACTCTTTAGCCTTTCTTTTATGGTGTCAGAGCAAGAATCCTAATTAGAGAATATTGATACATAGCCACTATCCACCAAAAACCTCACTTTCTTCCATAGGTGATCTCTTCTCTGATGTTGCACGACCTTCTTTGGTTTCGCTCAACTCTTCCTATTGCCGCCAAATGCTACTCGACTCTTCCTGTTGTCGCTCAGTGATGCTTGGCTCTTCCTACTTATGCCTGGTGCCGCTCAGCTCTTCCTACTGACGCCCTGTGCCGCTTAGCTCTTCCTGTCATCGCCCAATGCTTCTTGGTTCTTCTTGTTGTCACCCAGTGGGGCTCGGCTGTTTTTGCTGACGCCTGGTTCTTGGCTCTTCCTATTGTCGCTTGGTGCCGCTCGGCTTTTCTTGCTGTCGCCATGTGGCTATTCCTGCTGACGACTGGTGGCACTCAGCTCTTCCTGTTGTCGCCTAGTGCCACTCGGCTCTTCCTGCTGTCGTCCCGTGTCACTCGGTTCTTCTTGTTGTCGCCTAGTGCTGCTTGGTCTTTCATGTACTCTCTAAGATCTATCTCTCTTTGCTTCTCTAAATGCTGCTTGGTTTTTCTAGTGGTGTTTCCTTTTTCTAATCAGGGACTTTAAGTTGGAACTCTCATTTGGTAATCTCTAACCTTTTATTCTTCCTTTGTGGTGGTATTTTTTTCTCGATGGCGAACACGTCTTCTTCTTTCTCGACTTTACCAGTAGTTAACATCAAAACTCTCATACCTTAAGTACTCACAGATTCTACTTATCTGGTATAGAAACAAGTTTTTCTCAATGTCATAGAGAATTTTGGTGTTACTTCGCGTGTGGATGAAACTGGTAATATTCCTCTTCGGACTATTGATACTACTACCAGAAGAAAATTGTAAATCCTGAGTATTTAGTTTGGAAAAAGGAAGACACCACCATACTTTTTAAATTAATGATACTCTCTCTTTTAGCATACTACAAATGGTTATATCTAGTTCACCCAAAACAGCTCATGATGCATGGAAAACCATTGAGGCATACTTTCTTGACAAAAATGCTTTTACGGCTTTCTATCTAAAGTTCGAATTACGAAGTATCAAGAAAGGATCAATGGGTATGAGTGTACATGCAAAAAATCAAGTTGATCAGTGATGCTCTTCATGCAATTGATGAAACTGAGTCAGATCACAATTTAGTCATGACTGCTCTTCTGAGGCTACCAGAAAAATATAGAGATTTTGTCAGCGCTCTAAACACACACAGAATGAAAACATACTTTCGAACAACTCCACCCACTCTTAATGCAAGAAGTAATAGTCAACATCGTGCTAGCTTGACGACACCACCTGCTACTCCTACTATCGATGGTGAAGCGCTTTATACAAACCGTGGACGAAGTACTCGTGGAGGTCATGGGGGTAGATATCCCGACAACCGAGGACAGCGTGGTAGGCATAATTCATCTCCTAGTCGTGGATCTTATAGAACCTACTCACATCATCACCCTCATAATACTCAACCTAACCAACAACGCTATATTCCACGGTCTGGCACAATGTCAAATCTATAAAAAATTTAATCACTATACCTTTCAATGCATGCAACACTTCAATCATACTTTTGTTGCAGATAATACTCCTCAAACTTTCACTGCTATGAGTCTTCATGAGCCTAGTGAGGAAGTGTGGTATCCGGACACTAGAGTATCTAATCATATGACAGCTAATTTTTGTATTCTCTCATCTTCTAAACCTTATATTGGGCATGAAAAAATTCTTGTTGGTAATGAAATTTTATTGAATATTACTCAAACAGATGAAACATAATTGAATACGCCCTCCAATTCCTATGCTCTCAAAAATATTCTTGTTGTTCCTTCTATTAGAAAAAATTTACTTTCTGTTCGCCAAGTTTATCATGATAATAATTTCCTTTTCGAATTTGACTCTTTGGGTTTTTCTATGAAGGACAAGAAGAGGGACGAAGCTTCTCAAATGCCATAGTTCGGAAATATCACTCTATCCAATTTCTTCTAAAGTTCCAAATGTAGGGAAAAAGCAACAATTAGCCCTTTTTGCATCTAGATTTAGTGAAGATATTTGGCATAAATTGGCATAGACGGCTAGGTTATCCTAATCTTCATTTTCTTTTCAAATTTATTAAAGACAATAAAGTCGTTTCTACTAATAATTCTACTATAAAATTATCTGTCTGCAATGATTGTAATATGGGCAAACATGTTAAACTTTCTTTTCATGATTCGGAATCTCAATCTGCCTTTCCTTTTCAAATTGTTCATTATGATGTATGACAATCACCTGTTCATTCGATTTCTGGCTATATATATTATGTTATTTTTGTCGATGGTTACTCTAGATCAAGGATTTAAGTGTCGTAGCATGGGTCGTGCCGAAAACTTGCCGGCATGGTACGACACGGTGTGTGCCGAGCAATGCCGATGAGTGTCGGTCACAAAAAATACATGTGCCGACACATAATGGCATGAAATATTTATTTTCTTTGGCAACAAAATTTTCTAATTGTTTATTATGTATCTTTATCAAATCTTTTGGACTTTATTGAGAAAATTACTTAGTAAAGTAAAGAAAAGAGGGTTTTGAGTTGTGTCATCGGCACCGGGACTGTATCGTGCCAGTATTTTGTTGGTACGATACGGTAGAGTGGATACGAACCGTACCGATGAATACTTAAATCCTTGCTCTAGATATTTTTTGGCTTTATCTTTTGAAATTTAAGCATGAGGTTTTTAAAAAATTTCTAGAGTTTAAGACAATGGTTGAAAACACCTTTTATATAGCACAATTAAAATTTTTCAATCTGATAATGGTAAAGAGTATGTAAATGAAAATTTTTCTACTCTTTGTTCACAAGATAGAATTATTCATAGATTTTCTTGTCCACACAACCCACAACAAAATGACGTAGCTAAGAGGAAGTATAGACATTTGTCTAATGTTGTTAGAAGTCTGCTTTTTCAAGCTTGCTTGCCTTCTCGTTTCTGGGCTAATGCTATTAAAACTACAGTTTTCCTTGTAAATCGTGCATCTCTTACTATTTTGAAAAGAAAATCGCCATATATTATTTTGCATGATTGTGTTTCTTCTGACTTGCAACATGTTAGAATTATTGGATGTTTGTGTTATCTTGATCTACATGGTATTGCTGATCATAAGCTTTCTCCCCGGTCGCTTCCTTCTGTTTTCTTGGGACTTTCGGATAAGCATAAAGATTTTCGTTGCCTCTATCCAAGCATTGGTAAAATTTTCATTTCTTCACATTACTTTCGTTGAAACGATTTTTCCTTATTCTTGTCTTTCAAAGTTTTCTACCTCTTCTGCACTTTGTCTCTACTATTTCAAATTTACAACTGTTTTAAAATTTTCTTTTTAATCCTCATTCATTGGGTAAGAGTCCTTCTACTATTGATGCTATCTCTGGCTACTATTTCACACGCCTCTCTCCTGCCGCTGGTTCTAGTACTTCTTCTACCAATGTGCTTACTATTTCACTCACACCCCTCTCTCCTGCTGCTAGTTCTAGTTCTTCTTCTACTAATGTATTTACTCAGTTTGTTTCATCGTCTGAGTCATTGTATCAATTTCCTAATCACCTTGAATCATAATATCACATAGGTTAGAAATGAGAATGATGCCTCTGCACAACCTGAACTCCTGGTCTATACCAAACAGAAGAACACCTTCAGAGCTGCTAGACTCACTCCGTCTACTAATCCGCCACCTCGACCATCTGACTCTCTACCTTCCACTCAACCTGATGCAGTTCTACCAATTTTACCTACTTTTTCTATTAAACCCCTTTTACCTTCTCATGCACACTCTATGGTCACCTGATCAATGACAAAGGGTTTGCCTGAGTCTACAACTTTCCTGACTTCCAAGAGTTTTATTCTTCCTACCGAGCCTAACTCTTTTACTGAGGCTTTTCGGGATGCAAGATGGTGCGCAGCAATTAGGAATGTCAATGGGTACGGATACCCGAAATTTTATCCGAACCCGAATCCAAACGGAATGGATTTACCTGATGTTAAACGGATATGAATTCGGATATGGATATAAAAAATAAAAATCCGACGGATTTAAATTTGGATATGGATTTTGATTGTACCCGACCCGAACCCGAACCCGATCCGAATCCGAATTAATTTTATGTTATATAATATATGTGTATATAAATATTTGATATTATATTTAAATTTATATTTTAAAATTTTAAATTTAATATAATATATTTTGAAATATTGTAAGAGAAAAAGAAAAATAATTGTTTCGGGTTTGGATTTTCGGGTTCGGGTTCGGGTTCGGATTTTGGATTTTTGGTCGGGTTCGGATTTGGATATGGATTTTTAAAATCCGTCGGATTCGGGTTCGGGTTCGGGTTCGAGTTCGGGTTTGGTAGTTGGGTTCGGATTCGGGTTTGAATTTTTGAAAATCCGCCCCAAATCCGACCCGTTGACATCCCTAGCAGCAATGGCTAAAGAATATGATGCCTTGCTAGCTAACTCTACTTGGGACATTGTTCCTCCTCCATCATTCCTCCTCCATCATCCATCAATCTTATTGGTTATAAATAAATATACAAAGTCAAGTAGTAGGCAGATGATTCTCTTGAGCATTTCAAAGCTTGGTGTGTGGCTCAGGACTACAAACAGCAACAGGGTATTGACTTTGATAAGACCTTTTCTCCGGTCGTCAAGCCGATTACTATTCATACTATTCTTTCTGTTGCATTCTCGTATGGGTGGCCGCTTCGACAACTTGATGTAAAGAATGCATTTCTTCATGGTGCTCTCTCTGAGGAGGTTTATATGAACAACTACCTGGCTTTGTGCACCCCTCTTCCTCATCATGTTTTCCATCTACATAAAGCAAATCTATGGTATCAAGCAGGTCCCTTGGACTTGGTTTCAACATTTTACTTCGTTTCATTTTGAACTTGGTTTCATTGGCAGCATTGTTGATCCCACGATATTTATTTGTCATTTCTCTACTGGCACTCTTGTTCTTCTTTTATACGTCGATGATATTATTGTTACCAAAAACTCCTCTGCCCTTTTAGAGGCTCTCATAGGTAGGCACTTTACGACGGGAATTTGCGATGAAGGACTTGAGGCCGCTACATTATTTTTTGGTTATTGAGGTTAACCACTCTCCTTCTGGACTCTATCTAACTCAATAGAAGTATACACACCAACTGCTTGTACGTCATGGCTTTTTGCCAATAAACCTGTTTCCACTCTGCTCTCACCGACCACTCACCTCTCGTCTCATGAGGGGCGTCTCCTTGAGGATCCCTACACCTATCATCAGATGGTTGGTGCTTTGTGCAATATCTTACTTACACACAGTTCGATATCTCGTATGCTGTCAATTCTGTTGCACAGTATCTCCATGCACCTAGTGAGCCACACATGCAAGCAATTAAGCATTTTCTCCGTTATATTCGGGGGGCGCTGTGATGCCAGATAGTTTATATTTTGTTGCTCAGTTTTCGAGAATTGCTTAAAAAAATATGGATCAAGCGATTGCTAGAAAAACTAAAAAGAAAAAAATGACAAATCAAAAAATTCGAAAACTCAAATAAGAGACTGATTAGGGAAAGACCACAACTTTGAGTTTTTGCAAGGTTAGATCCATCGTACGCACAAGAGCGAGTCAGTTTAACTTCTATCAATCATTGGATATTTAGCCGCTTCATTAGAACTTCTAGAATAGTGCAAAAAAACAAAAAGAGTTAGGGCTAGGGTTTAGAAAGGGATGAAATTAGGAATAGGATGGAAATTAGGGTCTAGAATCATCTGCAGAAATAATAGAGAAATCGAAAGATTCGACAATGACTTGTTTCCATGGAGAAGGCTTGGATCGCAATCTCGATTAGATGGTTGTCGTGGTAGTGGCGGATCGTCGGAAAGGAATATCCTCTGGATTGTTGTTTTTTTTTTTTGTTCTTTGATCAAAGTGGGCCTAGCTCCTAGTCGTACGGACAGAAAGGGAAAGAGAGCGTACAAACGGAGAGAGGGATACCTCATGTAGAGCTTCTCCTATACGAATGTCTTTTAAAAGGATCCCGCGGGTGGGTCCCACGCGAATAAGTCAATATCAATGGCTCTCTTTAATTGTGTAATGGATCCAACGGCTAACATAAAATAGAAAAAAAAAATAAAGGAAAGAAAAAATAAATAATCCACGGGACTCGCTTTCGAGCCGAACTCGCTCCGATCGACGCTTTCGCGAAGGCAAGAAAAATTCATGAGGAATTCAAATAATTCAATGCTCATTAATCAAAAGCATACTTTACAATAGAGACTTGACCCTTATTTATAAAGCGTATAGGTTAAATCGACTAGAAATATGACTAGGAGTCCTAAAAAGGAAATTACACAAATTCTCATAACAGAATTCAAAACAAAGTTCTAAAAAAGAATAGAATTCTAATCTAAAACTTCTAAATAAACTAAAAAAATCCTAATCTAATAAAACTTCCAAATTAACCACCGAATCTATACCTAACTCAGATTTAAGTTAGCCTTTCTAGTACCGGTCTATCATCCAACCAAATATTTTGAATATGATTCCGACGACGAGTATAAGTTTGAAAAGGACTTGATTCCCTATCACGCTGTCCTATGGCATTCCTATCTTCCGCTACGTCAATTCTCCACTCGTGGGTTTTTTTGATGCTGATAGGTTTGATTGGGCTGATTGTCCCAATACACGCCGATCTACTTCAGGATATTGTATATTACTTGACCTAACCCTATCTCTTGGTCATCAGAAGCAACCTACTATTTCTCGTTCTAGTTCTGAAGCAGAGTGATTTATCTCTTGGTCATCAGAAGCAACCTACTATTTCTCGTTCTAGTTCTGAAGCTGAGTATCACTCTGTGGCTTACACGTTTGCCGAGACAGTTTGGATTCGTCGTCTTCTTCATGACCTTGGTGTCTCCTTATGACGCTCTATTTGCATTTATTGTGATAATCTTAGTACGATATATCTTGCTGCCAATCTCGTTCTCCATACTCGTACAAAGCACATTGAACTTGATCATCAATTTTTGTGGAAAAAAGTCCAATCCGGTGACTTCGACTTAGTCCATATCTTTTCTGATAAGCAACTTGCTAACATATTCACCAAACCCTGACCATTTCTCGATTCTCCACGCTGCGGACCAATCTTTGTATCCGTCCGACGGATGCTTAGCTTGAGGGGGGACGTTACGATATATTTCGTATTATATATTATTGCAATTATTATTGCCATATTTAGTGTAGGTCCATATAGTATTTCTGGTTGTATTATTACTTTAATAGGTTGGCCTATATGCATATCGTGTACTATATATTTCTCATCAATACAACCCTAGAATGTAAAAAGCTTTTTAGCCCTTCTTTCAAGAATAATATTGTTGAGACCAGAATTTCCGCCACTTAAAGGAACGACACGTGGCGAATACCGTCGGCCGACAGACATTAGCCGACAAGAAAATGAGTTAGAAAAAGAAGACCTGCGGCTAAACCGAGACCGAACTCCGTAGCGTAAGAATGCAGCACGCGACATGTGCTATCGACTAAAAGCATCAGCCAATAAAAGGAGTAGCCGACAAGAGGAGTAACACCTCGTCCAAGGCTGACTTTGGTGGGACACCAGATTGCTCCTGTCAAGTTATCCCGGTCGGATGACGCAGGAGGCGGAGTCAAAGTCGTTTTTCGGCTGATAAAGCCGAAGAAGGAAGGACTCCGGAAAGAAAAGATGCGAGATTTGGGCGCGAATCCCGTTAACTAACCCAGAGCCGCAAGCAGAGCCCAGTATTGGAAAGCGTCGAGGATCACGCTCTAGCGCGATGACAAGGGGACGAACTTAGACGAAAAACGGCTACTATCCTGTTGAGGATAATCGATTTAAAAGGAAGCCGTTGAGGATTTCACGATATTTCTCCCCAAATTATACCGATAATTTAAAATTCAAATCAGTGCCCAATAACCTTGGTTCGAAAACTGTATAAATAAGCGAACCAACGAAGAAAAAGGGGTCCGGCAACCTCGTAAGCCCGGAACCACCCCATCTCTTTCATATCTTAGGAATAGGAAAACTTAACTTTTACTGCTTTCCTAGGAGTAGGCTTAATTTAATTGGTTACTTTGATCCTGTAATCCCATTCCACATCAATACAATTTCCACTCCACAATCGGCTCCTTAGCCTTGTGTTTTTATCTTATTTTGTGCTTCTTCCTCTACCTCCATACCTCGTTTCGGCTAATCTATGCCGAACGGTCGCGAGAGTTATCAGAGGAGAGCCTCCCTCTGCATCCGCATCCCGCTTCGGCTACCCAAAGCTGAGCGGTCGCGAGAGTTACCAGAGGAGAACCCGGCCGAGCAGATCTCTCCTCGGCCCGATCGCTTGATCCATTTGGCACGCGGCGCACTTCACAAACATCAGAGGGTCACCCCCAGGGGCCGATTGCGCATCACCATTTTCGGCCCCAACAACTTCTTTGGCACACCTGGTGGGACACTTAGATAATTTTTACTTATCTTCTGCCATAAATATGTCAGGATTCCTAGAGCCTTACGGAGAATCGGCACTACCTGAGCCGTCTCCGTCAGAATTATATAGGCAATTGGCCCAATGATGAGGTCCCTCGAAATGAGGGTACTTGTCACGCCCCGGGGTCGAAACTGCGACCCGGGCTCGCCAACAGATCCGCCGTCGACACGGGAAGCCCCGCACCGACGAAGCGTCTAACCTGCAAATGATAGAATTACAGCTACACAGATATCAGAGCGGAAAATGAAAGTTGTAATATAAAATCAAACAAATACAAAGCTGAAATAAATACAAAGTCCATCTCCCCAAATACCTGAATAATAAAAGGTCAGATACAAATAAAAATTCACCTATACAACATCTACGAATCCAAAAAGGGAGATAACTAAAAACTAGAAATATAACAAATCCCACAATCCGGGATGGTACATCTACCTCACTCTAAAGAAACTATGCTGGTAGGGAACTATCTCGCGACTCCCTGTCCTCGGTCCGTCAAGCCAGCTCGGGCAGGAACGGAAGAAAAAGCCTCAGCAACCTGTCACCGACAGAGGGTGTGAGAACTACATCCTACAGTAGTTCTCAGTGGGTACCGTCTCCAAGACCCACGGTCTGCCCACTAAGTCTACTAGAGGCATAAGATAACAGAAAAAGACTGTGATAAGAAAATAAAGCTGGAAAAATATCTACAGCTATCATGCCTCTATCTACTATGCTCAAGGGGAAAAGCACAGATGATGGTATGCATCCACTCGATACTGCTAATGTGTCATAAGTACTATGCTCAATGAAAACTCTACTAAGACACATGCTATGCAACCACTCATAGTAACCCAAATCTCAGTGACGGCCACATAGGGTCCAGTCAAGCCTGCGCCAACCTACTGCCACTATGCCCAAAAAGGACTTGGGTCTTACGTAGGGCGTCCCACACGGACTATCTCAAGCGAACTCTAGTGTATCAACTAGTCGCATACATCGCAGCCTCGTCAGGCTCGGTATCATCATCGCACCCGGGGCGTAGCTCGAGGGGAGCGACCCCACCGAACTCAAGTATCTCAAGTATCTCATAACTGGCATAAAATGCCAGGCTCAGCAGGCTATAATCCTCGATCAAACAGATCGGTACTCAGTGCTCAACTAGCATAACTCAGTCGGAGAAAGACTCCACGACTCGATCAAGAAACGCCCACACAATCTCAAAGCTATGTCGGAGAACCCTCAACGGCTCAATCTGATAATGCATAACCCACTAAAAGAAGGTGCTACACAGCTGGGACCGCCGTCACTCCCAACGGCTCCCAAAAGACACCCCACTCATAGGCGAGAAGAACCGACTGACGCAGCAAAGGTCCGAGAATCCCATTAGGCCGGTGCCTAGAACCCCAATCAAACAAGAACAGACTCTAGGCTCAGCCTATCGACGTTCTCGATCCTTTACCGTTCAGGGATTCGGCCCTTCTCGGTTAAAGTGGGAAACCAACTCACACACCAAACTCAGGGGCTGGAGACGCTCAACAGCCAGAACCGCGAAGGGTCCGAAAACTCCGGGAAACTATAATACCTACGACCCCAATCAAACAAGAACAGGCTATAGGCGTAGCCTCCCGTTGTTTTCGGCCCAAGAAGGAAATCAACCCTTAGAACCCAGATCACTCGCCCCAGTCGGGCGAGGAAATTTAGGAGAAAAGATGACCTTTATTATAAAATATCATTTCGACTCAACCCCCTTGGGGTGAGGATAAAATTGCCCCTTTTTGAAAACCGTCTTGAATTGAGAAAACCAACTTTTATAGATTTTAGTTCTTGAAAAAAATCAGTCAAAAACAAGTTTATTTTCCGAACTCCCAAGGATTGATGCCGACGCCCAATCAAACAAGAACAGGCTCCGACGACCCCTAGAAATTCGGAAGGAAAATACTGGTTTACTAAAATCATGAGTGTCCAAAAACGTTCTGGGTTCAAGGTCCTGATAACACACGTGCACCACGATCACAACATGGTGGTGACGAGAAAAACGGAGAAAATACCAAAGACCCGAGACCACCGTTTACCCAAAACGGTTCCCAAAACACTAACACTGGCCTAACACAGCCACCAGACCCCACTCAGCCCCCAGGCCCGAGTGCAACACACGTCCCACAATTTCCTGACCACTCGGCCCACTACTTGGGCGAGGAACTCTATGTCCAGAAAGGAATGCAATGTGTGGGATGTCTAAAGCATAAAAGAACCTAACCCAGATTAAGGTTCTCTATTGGTCTGGTTAAACACATGCAACATATGACGGGGGTGCTAGTCAAAGTTCCAATGAAACACTTAAACTAGCATGCAACATCCTATCATAATAGAATTAGAAGGAAGTCCGCAGACTTGGAGAGAAAACCAACCCACCTCGGTAAGCCACCAATTGCTCGTAGACACTTGCAATTGGCCTCCACGCGATTCCTTGCCTCCACCGGAGTCCGCACGCAAAACGGAGCACGGTGCCGAAACCCGCGCGCAAAACAGAGTCCGCATGCAAAACGGTGCACGCCGTCGGGGTCCGCACGCAAAACGGAGTCCGGACGCAAAACGTAGCACGCCGTCGGGGTCCGCACGCAAAACGGAGCAGTAAAAATACGATCCCTAACACAGAAAGGGCAAGGGTCAAATCCAATGTCCAAAAGGACGCTCCAAAACTGTGCCAAAAACACCGTAAAATTAACGCGCGGGACCTACCTCGACTGCGCCGCGCCGCCCAACTAGCCCAAAAGGAACACCTCGCGCGCTCCGCGAGGTCCACGGCGCACCGCCGCACCCTACGCAAAACCCTCCCTCACTCCCTCTCGCTCTCGGTTGGAGAAGAAAAGGAAGAAGAAGAGAGGAGAAAGGTACTCGGGTGGAGAAGAAAGAAAAGAAGAAAGGAGAAGGAGGAGAAGGGGTGGTCCATTGGACCCACCCCACGGTTCCCCCCAATGGGGAACCGCCAAGTGGCGGTCCACCACAAGGGGCGCGCGCACCCGGCCCAGGCGCGCGCCCCCTGCGCCACGTGGCGCGCGTCCCTGCGCGCCACGCGGGCACCGCAGCCCGCGCGCCACACGGGCGCGTTACACCGTGCCACCCAGGCGCGGGACACCCCGGGCGCCACATGGGCGTGCGTCCCCCGCGCCCGCGCGGGCGCCAACGGGGGCCCGCCACGTGGCGGCCCCTGCGCGACCCGCGTAGGAAGGCGCGATTCCCCAGCGCCAGCTGCGCCTTGCGCAGCACGCCCCGCACCTCGAGCCGCGCGCCGCACCTCGGGATCCGCGCCGCCGTCTCGAGATTCGCGCACGCGTCTCGAAAAACGCGCGCGTCAACCGGGCTCCGAAAAAAGCAGGTAAATAGTCCATTCTCAACGATTTCGCGTGCTGAATCCAAAAACGATGTCCGATTGGCCAAATTCTCACCCGAAATTTTGCCGAAAGCCCCCGGAAAGCCCACCTGATCCGATTTTCGCGCCGGGTCCATTTCTAAAATCCGTTTTGCCAAAATCCAACTGTAAAAATTCCCGAAGGCATCCGGAGAGGTGATCTTTTATCCAATCTTCGCCCTGAGTCCAATTTTGACATCTGTGTCGCGCGAAACCACTTCTAAACACTCGACGGGTCCTCCAATTCCCACGTGATCCATTTTTAAGCCCGAAATCCATCACTTGTGTCCAAATTGTGCACAAACACCACCGACACACCACGCAGGCCTCCAGTGATGCAAACCAAGTCCCAAATTGCACCGAAATTCCATTTCTTGGGCCCGACACGCGCACAAACACTCCCAAGGCCACTAATCCATCAGTAATCTCTTAAGTGGGGATTCGGGTCTTCACAGTACTAGCCTGGGACGCCAACGCCGTGGCCTCGGAGGAGAACTTCGCTCGATTCGGGCAGTTTTTAGCCCGAAATGAGCCATCCCGTGGAGATCTGCACGAGCCTCCATCAGCCCCATCACCACCAGTACCGACAGTCGGTTTTGTCGGCGCCGGCAATGAGAGAGGCGCTGCAGGGCACGCCCCCCACGGCATCTCTGCTGGGGGCAGTACAGCTACAGACAGCCCCTATCCCAACGCAGGATGGGTCGATGGGTTCGAACATCGACCACCAACAAACAGGATTTGTCCAGAAACAGGCAAGCCCATGCGTGTTGCCGGCAATAGACGCAAGGAAGATGCAGCCGGTGATGTTGATTATCCCGACAGTAAACACTAGGCCACATGCCCCGAAGAGGTACGTATCTGGCGCGCGGGTCAGGCCGACCGTACGACCCTTTTTCGGATCTTCGCATCACACAAATGTGGAGGCAGCATGCCCTTACTCGGCCCATTGGAAGAGGCCGATATTTAATAAGTTTTCGAATGAAGTAACCAAGGATACGGTAGGGCATACTCGGGACAAGCTGGCCATCAGCGGGGCAGATGCGGCCGACATTTAGACGGCCAAAGAATGGCTCTACTCGGGCCTGGAGGGTAAAGGCTGGCTTCGAGGAGCCGGCCGAGAAAGATGTTCGGCTATCATATCCAAGGCCGAAAAAGGGTAAGTTCAGCCAGAAGGACCGAAGGCAGGAAGAATTGTTGAAGTTGTTCGGGAAAACGCCTCGATAAGGAGACATTGAGGAACGACGATGAGATTCTGCTATAGCAATCAAGGATCGAAGCCGGCTTTTCAACTCAATATAAAAAATAAGACGTGAACTCAATCTGGAAAATTTATACTACAGTTGGGATCAAAAAGATTAAATAACAAGCTCATGGGGATCTGGGAAGATGCCGGATCAACTAAGCATCAAGTCCTGAAGTTGCCTCCAGTTGGCGCCAACCGCTTTCTGCGACTGACGGGTCCCTGTGGAGGAGTAGCTCCTACCGTCAGGAGTGATACGTCAAGTATATCCTGTCGGGAGGTAACGGGAGATTGTGGCCAAGAGGAGACCTCGACCGGCGTGGACACAGGCATACCCCCGCGGCTGAGTTTGGCCGGTCGTGGGTTGGGGGCGGCCAATTCCACTAGCCGTTTGACCAAGCGACGACGCAGCTGCAAAGGAGCTTGAAGACGAGTTGTATTCCCCGCGGTGACTGGCACGGAAGCCGAAGCAGAAGGTCCGGCTAAAAAGAATAAACGACTCAGCAGAGTGGTTGTTGAGGGGATTCAGAAAGAATAGTGGACGTACCGTCGGGACTGGATAGGGGATCGGTGTCGAAGTCAAATGGACCGATTATCCCGTCGAGATCCTTGCCAAACAAAACGTCACAGGTGTACTTCCACGATTGCCTGAAGAGGTCATCGGAAAGGCTTACGAAAATCGCCTCGAAAGATATAGGGATGAAGTGTCATTTTAGGCGGTCCCCGGCGGCGGTAATGCGATCAGCGGCCACCCCGTTGGTTCGGGGACGACCACGAGGAGGGTTGTCAGTAAATAAGAGGCCGGAGCCGGGAGTGCTTGGACCAACCCGAATTGACGGGCTGCAAAATGAGGTGAGTAGACCTCAGTACTCGGTAGCAGTTTCGATCGGCTCTTGATGTCACGTCCCGCGGTCGAACTGCAATCCGGCCTCGCCAACAGATCCGCCATCTGTACGGGAATCCCCGCACAGACGAAGCGTCTAACCTACAAGTCAAATCTATAGCTATACATGTATCAGAGCTGAAAAGAAATAAGTAGCTACAGAAATCATAAACTGAACATCTGGATATACATACAAATCCATCTCTCAAAATGTAAATACATCACAAGATCTCAGACTGTCCAGTATCTATACATAAATCCACCAGGTACCTATAACTCTCACCAAAATGTAGGGAATGGAACTACTCAGCCACGCCCTTACGTCGATCAGCTGCCTCCGCACGAGCTGAAACCGGAACAGGTACCTCTGAAAAACAAACACCACAGCGGGTGTGAGAACTACACCAACACGTAGTTCTCAGTGGGTACCGTCGCCAACATCCACGATATGCCCACTAAGTCTACTAGAGGCAATAAAATAGGTAAACTGGAATATAAAAACTGATATTAAAGCTACAACTACTATGCCTCAAGTATCATGCTCAAAGGAAAATACTCAACTATGAACATGCTATGCATCCACTCGCTCACGAGGTGCTCACATCAACCCAATCTCTCACTGACTGCCAAATCTGGCCCAGTCAAGCCTGCGCCCCCTAGTGTATCAACGTAGGGTGTCCAATCGGACTATCACAATACCACGCGAACAGCCTCATCATCATCGCATCCGGAGCGGCAACTCGAGGGGAGCGACCCTACCGAGGAACAAGCGTGTCACATCTTGCTAAATAAGCGGCACATGCTGGCTATAATCCACGATCAAACAGATCGAAAACTTGAATGCCAACTAACCCATAATCATGTCGGAGAACTCTCCACGACTCGATCTGATAATGCTCTCAAAACCCCCAAGACACTAGAAAACTCATCCACTGAGCATAAAAATCTATTCGGCCCCTGGGCACGAATACATATGCATCCCGAACTAATCCAACCCCTCAGAGTGCTCTCAATATATAAAACCCATTTTTTAAAAGCCAATTTTGCTAAAATTGGTACAGCGATTTTTAAAACGGTTCAGATGCATTTCTAATGTCAACTAACCATACAGTCTAGTATCATAGTCTCAAAATCATACTAAAAATATCTGGGGTTCAGGTTTGTCATTCTGTAATTTTCTAGGCAACTATCAGATTTTACCAGCTATAACAACAGCTAAACTAGGCATGCTAAACATGCATACAACAGAATTAGAAGGCATTCCATAAAGTTTGAAAGAATTCCAACCCACCTGGATCGCTATCCATAGGCAAAGAGAAGTCGAAGTAGCGCGGAGTCGCTCTCTATCAAAAAAAAGGCCGGAACAGTCCCTCGGCACCAGCATTCGCACCACCTCTGTCCACAAACCAGAGAATCCTCCAGGAGCTCTCAGGACACTCCAAAAACCTCTAGGAGGGTCCCTCTAGGCTCAGGTCAACACCACAGCCAAGCTCCACCCTGCACCCAGCACGCACACTCCACGCTCCCTGTCGCTCCACACAGTGAACGACAACAACTCCAGCAGCACCCAATCCAAGCTTTGATTCCTCTCAGCACAGGAAAGAAGAAAAGAGGAAGGAAAACCAAGTCCAAATCTCAAAATCTAGAAATTTCTGCCAAAACCAAAATCTAAGAAAATCCGCGAAACTCGAAAAATCACAGGATTCACCTCTGATGCTAATTCGCGCGCGCAAGCTCCAATCCGAACTTTCCTCAACAGGACAAGCTCTCCTCCGAGCTCACGATCAAAATACGAAGCTTCGCGCCGAAGAAAATGCACCAATCTCATAGTGAAAGGCTGCTGTGGAGCTTCACTGGTGCAACCATGGTGGCGGCTGCTTCATAGGCTGGAGGAAGAAGAAGAAGAAGAAGATGGAGAAGATGGAGTAGATGGTGATGGGATATATAGACCAGCTCCTCTCCCATACCTCTGGCATCACACGTGCGGCTCTGCAAGTACGCCGGCGCGTCAGCGGTGAAAAGTCTCGCGGAACAACCAGAAACACTAACCTGTCTTGCGGAGAAAATCCGGTTTCGGGCGCCCTGAAACTAGGATCGGGCACCCTATTTTACGGCACAGTAACTCTCGGGCGCACCCCAGCCGCCCGCTCCGCTACAGTAGATAGCCCGAAATCTCGGCAGTGTCGGTTCCTCTCCTCAGTCCTGCGGGCGCCCTATCCAAGGGTCCGGTGCTACAGTGCGACATCACAGATCCCAACCTCAGCCAAAAATCTGAAGGAATCACAGCCATCCAATCCAAGGAGGCCCATTACCACGAGCGGCGAAAGGCGCCCAGCGGCCTGATGGCCGATTCTCCTCGATGTACAATACCCGAAAATAATGCCGAAAATCGAGAAAGACACCCGAGGAAAAAAAGCACAGGGCAGCCGAAAGATTAGCCAAAAGATATCGAAAGCCGGGAAGGAATGGGAAGCGGCCCGGCACGTCGAAGAAGGGACGAACAGTAGAACTGGAGGCACAGTTGCAAGAACCACAGAACGCCGCATCCCGATCCGATTACTACATGACTGTCATTAAGGGGAGCCGATTTTATCGCCTCGAGCATCTCCCAATACAAAAAGGCAAGAAAGTAATGACCAAGGGCGAGCTTTTGGCCGCTGGCCAGCGCCACTGCTATCGGCAGAAAGTCCCGGTCCATATTTTGAGATCGGGTGCAGAAAATGCTATAGCACAGCCAGTACCAGAGAAAGGCGATGTACTCCGTCTTGGTTACTGGTTCGGCAAATATCTGAGCGAATCTCCCGTACAAGAGATTTTTCTTGGAATCCAGTGTGGGATAAAGAACATCCATGCTATCGGCCGAAAAGGCCAGAGACAGAGTAACACCATGAGGACGAAGGCCGGTGATGGCTGCCACATCCATCAACGTCAGGGTGAATAGTCCCGAACGAAAGGTGTTAGAATGTGATGGCCAGAAACACAGGGCCAACGCCAAAGGTAGCGGGTCGGTTTGGTAAGTGTTCCGGGAGAGTTGGATAGCGTCAAAAATATCCACCTCTTTCCACAGGTCCCCGTAGGCAGCTTGGATCCGGTCAAGCCACTGCACATACGAACCGGAGGTGGCGGGCCAGGTATAGAGGTTCCTACCAAAGGCCTTATCAGAGGCCCAGGTACCATGGTAAACCTTGTCCGCCAGTAACAGAAGACTGGTGGTGGGGAACGGAAAAGTTTCCTGAAGGAAGCATTGTAAAAGAAGGCCCGCGGATGAAGCGTAGGGTGTTCACCGATAGCGGATGAAGGAGCCGAAAATCAACGGCAAAGTCAGACGGTAGCGGGGCAACGCGGGAGACCATGAAGTAAGAAAACTGTTGATAAGTGGCAAAGAAAATAATACAGAAGAAAGAAAGAGTGGTAAAGGAGCACCGGAGTAGGGGCTATTTAAAGCTTCAAAGGACGGAGTGTTTTCTAAGAATAACAGAAAAATGAAGGTAACAAGACAATGAAATAGGAACCGCCATCCCTCCAAAGTCGGCGGAGTTTTTGGCCAAATGATTCGCAAATGGATGCGAACCACAGGATAAATTAGTGATGTCAGATCAACGAAACCAACGGGCAATTAAGGAGATCAGGATGTAAAACCCTAATGACGAAGCTATCGAAGTGCAACTAGAAAAGATTTGGTTAAAAGGTATGAAGCTAAGATCCACCGCTGAAATCACATATCTAGATCAGAAGGGCAGGGGAATGGAAAGATCGTATTCCGATGAACTACAAAAGGAATGGTCCAAGACCTCAAAGCCCACGTAAGGCATCACGTAAACTTTTCGGCAATCACCCGAAAGGCATATCAGGCGATTGCCGAGGGGGCATTATTGAGACCAGAATTTCCGCCCGTGGCGGATACCGTCGGTCGACAGACATTAGCCAACAAGAGAATGAATTAGAAGAAGAAAACCCGTAGCTCAACCGACCGGACTCAGTCGCGTAAGAATGCAACACGCGACATGTGCTATTGGCTAAAAGCATCAGCCGATAAAAGGAGTAGCCGACAAGAGGAGTAACACCTCGTCCAAGGCTGACTTTGGCAATCATCAGACCGCTCCTGTCAAGGTGTCCCCCGGTCGGATGACACAAGAGGCGAAGTCAAAGTCGTTTTTCGGCTGATCAAGCAAAAAAAGAAAGGACTCTGGAAAAGAAAGATGCGAGATTTGGGCGCGAATCCCGTAACTAACCCAGAGCGGCAAGCAGCGCGCAGTATTAGAAAGCGACGAGGATAACACTCTGGTGCGATAACAAGGAGACGAACTTAGACGGAAAACGGCTACTATCCTGTTGAGGATAATCGATTTAAAAGGAAGTCGTTGAGGATTTCACGATATTTCTCCCCAAATTACGCCGATAATTTAAAATTCAAATCGGCGCCCAATAACCTTGATTTGAAAACTGTATAAATAAGCGAACCAACGAAGGAAAAGGGGTCCAACAACCTCGTAAGCGCAGTACCACCCCAGCTCTTTAATATCTTAGGAGTAGGATAACTTAACTTTTACTGCTTTTCTAGGAGTAGGCTTAATTTAATTGGTTACTTTGTTCCTGTAATCCCATTCCACATCAATACAATTTCCACCCCGCAATCGACTCCTTGGACTTTTGTGTTTTTATCTTATTTTGTGCTTCTTCCTCTACCTCCATACCCCGTTTCGGCTAATCTAGGCCGAACGGTCGCAAGAGTTATCAGAGGAGAGCCTCCCTCTGCATCCGCATCCCACTTCGGCTACCCAAAGCCGAGCGGTCGCGAGAGTTACCAGAGGAGAACCCGACCGAGCAGATCCCTCCTCGGCCCGATCGCTTGATCCATTTGGCACGCGGCGCACTTCACAAACATCAGAGGGTCACCCCCAGGGGCCGATTGCGCATCGCCATTTTCGGCCCCAACAAGTACGAAAGAATTGGACTCCTGCTAAAAAAAGAAGAGCTGGTTTTGATAAGAAAAGAGAAAATCAAATCCAACCTTAATCCGTATTTTGAAACGAACCACGTTCCATACTGATAATACAACTAATCCTAACCTCCACATACGGTGTTCCTAGGAAACTAGCGTATCACATCCCCATACCTGTACCACATGCAACAAGCAATGTCATTCTAGGTAACGTTGCTCTCAATACTGAATTCAGCAACATCCAGAAGTGCTACTTCATTTTCAATAATTGGATTCAACACAGTGGACTCCAAGGAGTGAATAAATACTTTATTCAAATTGACAATTTCCTGATGTTGACATATATCTAGAAAATATTACTCCATTAACGTCCCTAATCAAAAATCATATCAAAACCTGGAAGCTAATTTCCTATTTTTGAGTCCTGGCACAGAAGTGATTTCATCAGAAACATTATTATTAAGGATTTGGAACTTCACGTCAAAATTGAAAGAGTCCAATCACATCCTGTTTAGGAGGCATTCTATTCAAAAGTTGGTCAATACATTGTATACAATTGGTTTTATGACATAAATTAAAAGCTGATCCAAACTCATAATTCTGATGTTCTGTCTTACACTTTCTCATCTTTCTCTTTGGCACTAGTTTTCGCCTCTCTTTCCATTCCTATGCCATAACTGCTACTTCTCCAGTATAAGATTATATCGGTATAAGATTGATGCAACTTTTGCTAATCAAATCATATAAGATTATATCGGTATCTCAAGATGATTCGAAATGAATTGATAAAATAGAGAAGAATAATTATCTGGATAAGTTTATATTTCTGCAAAATTAGACTGGAAAATAATGACAATCCAACAAGAAATACTAGTCAACCAGTAGCTTCATTTCTCACATAGCTGCAACTGGAAAACACAGTTAAGGAACAGGCATAATCTTGAATATATTGTGAAAGCGAAATGAGACACTTACATTCTTTGGCTGACAAACTTTTCTCATTTTGAACAGTGCTTTGATTTTCCACCTGAGCCTTCAATTGTTCAGGAGGTCTAAAATGCAGTCCCAAAAGCATGCTATAATCAATTATACATTGTGATTCCAGAAACATGCAATCAAGAGAGATTTGCCTGAGCAATCGAAAGGTAGAAAAAAAAAATGATTCAGATGAATGATACTTGTATGCAAAAAGAAACAAAGATAAGTATAAAAACTTTCATTAGCACTAATTTATCCAAAGTTGCAGAGAGATAAAATCACAATATTAGAACTTTAGAAGGCCTTGAACGGACAAATTAGTAAATCTTAGCAGTACATTGCACAACATCAAATGGGAAAGACTAACATGTTAAGGCTGCTATACCTATGACAACTGTTTGGGAGTCATGGACTCATAAATATTGCATTTGCTTCACCACTTTAATTATTTTAATGCCAAACATGCAAATTTATCTAAGCTAAAATGTAGAAAATCCTGAATTTATCATAATTTCACTTTGCTTCCTTGAAATGTCAAAATCTATATATCAGCTGTTTGCAATTCTAACATTTTCCCTATAAAGAATTTGTTATAAATATACCAATTAATTGGACAAGAGCAAGGTTTTAAGTATCCATCGGCACGGACCGTATCTACCGTGCCGTACCGTGCCAACAAGATACCGGCACGATACAGCTCCCGTGCCGATGACACAGTTCAAAACCTTTTTTTCTTAAAATTACTAAGTAATTTTCTTAATAAAGTTCAAAGTATTTGATAAAGATGCATAATAAGCAATTAAAAAAATTTGTTGCTAAAGAAATTAAATATTTCATGCCATTATGTGTCGGCACGCATGTATTTTTTGTGACCGGCACTCATCGGCACGGCTCGGCACGCACTGTGCTGTACCGTGCCGGCAAGTTTTCGGCACGACCCCGTGCCACGGTACTTAAATCCTTGGACAAGAGTTTAAAATACCAAAGTTGCTCTTTATTTTCTTCCTAGATTTCTATTTTACCTATTCTTTTCCATCCTTCCCTCACCCAACTTCACTCAACATTTAGAACAAAATGAGTAGAACGGAGGTGGTAGTTATAGAATTTGAGTTAATAAAGGAGGTAGGAAGATGGGATATAGTAGGAATTGGTGACCATGGAGGAAACAACGAGGCATGAGGAGGTTGAGGGTGGGAACAGGAAGAAAGATTACACCAATGCTGTAGAGTGGAGATGGAAAAGAACAAGAAGGTCGTGGTGGTGGAGGTTCGAAGAAAAAGGCAATGTTGTTATCCTCCCCTCATCACTCATGGCGTATTCTCTTGAAGAGTTTCATAATAATATATTGGAGGTAATAAGTAGAATTTGACAACTCAGAAGGGTGAAGCAAAAATTGTGATATATGCAAGAATTTATTTCTGTATTTTAGCCTAAAATAGAATTGTAAAAAATGCCTTATATATGTTAATATATATTTCTAGGCCCATTTCTTACAAGACAATCTTTTGGGTAACATGTGTGATGATCCAGACCCACGTGGAGGAATTTCGGCTTGATCAGCAGCTTATGGAGGCTCTTGTTGTTTGATAGAGTTGGTTGCGCGCAAATCGGACCCAAGATTTGGGCCCAACGCGAAAAATGGATTAAGAACACTTATTTGGGCGTTTTTGTCGGGTGATAGAAATGGTTTCGCGCAAAACGGAGACCGCAGTTGGATTCAACACGAAAAAATGTTCAAAATTGGCTATTTGGATGTATTTTTTCGTAAACGGACGCGAAAAACGGACAGCGCACGAAAACGTCAAAAATCAGCTTTTTGGGCTTTTCGGGCTGTTTCTGCGAGTGGGCCGGTCCACAGCCCACTGCACGCGCACCGGGCGCAGCGAGCCGCGGCGCTGGACGCGTGGAGCGCGGGGATTGGGCGGCGCACTGTGCAGCATGTGGCGTGGCAGGCATGCGGGGGGCCACGCAGCGCGCGGTGGTTGGCTGGCGCCAACCACCCGCGCACGCGGCTGGGCCGCGTGGCACGGCCCGATTGGCCGCACCTCGCTGTTGCGTGGGGCAGGTCACGCGGCACGCCTGGATGAATCCGGGAGTTGCGCTTGCTGTCCCGTGTTGGGCGCCCGAAAGATTCGGGCGCCCAAAAATGTACCCCAAACCTATTTTGGGTTTCTCTTTGGATTTCGCCTATAAATAGGCCTTTGAAGCCCCATTTCGAGACTTCTGGGATTTTTGCTGGAGCTCCCCTTTGGCTGAGGTCTTCCTCTTCAAGTCCACCACACTTTGAAAGAGTCTTGGCATTTTTGGAGGTCGCGACATCGACATTTTCCCCGACTCGGCGCACTTCGACGCTTCTCCGATTGTGGCCTTTTACGTCGACGCTTCGTCCGCGGGCTCCCCTGAGCCGAAGGAGTTTTTAGCCGATTTTTGCAGCGACGTTTTCACGAGAGGTAGGTCTTCGATTTCCGTATTTGCTGTTCCTCTCCATTTTGGGTTTTTATGGGGTATTTCGGAGCTTCTTTAGACCCCATTTTCTACAGCAATTTTCTGGACAGAGGTGGAGTAATCTTGCATTTTCTCACGGTTGTCGGAACTGGGAGTTTAAGGATTCGATTGACATCTACACTTCGAGAGGAACACAACTACTTCGAGAGGAACACAACTATATTTTTTTTAGATTTTTTTTAGGACTCCTCGCAGGTGAGAATTTTCGTTTTTGGGGACTGTTGCTCTGAACAGTAAAATGCAGATTTTGTGTTGGTAATTTTTGCGGCGTTCGGCTTGTGATACAGTTTTCGCTGGAATTTTGGAGTTTCGCAGGGAAAGGGGAAGTTGGAACTTATCGTCACAATCGAGGTGAGTATTTTTCCTTTTGATCCCGGACAAAAATTACGCTCAGATTAGCTTCTACACTCGAGCTGATTTTTGCCAAACTTGTTGGACAACACTTCAGTGTTTTGCTTGCCGCCGCCGATCCGGGAGGAGTTTTTGGGAGTTCTTGGATTCATTGGAACCGTAAGAACGGAGGGAACGCGCACGCCAAATTTCAGCCCGATCGGATTCCGGATCTGCACGTTCCAAGTGGGTTGTTGAGCATCTCTTTCTACGGCTTACTCACTAGGACTATTAGAGTGACCCCCAACTTGTATTTATAGTTTCACCACCCCATTGGAAATCATGCATGAATAAATTATCCTGATTAATTCTTAGCCTATCTATGTGGGATTGGTATACTATGGTGGTGATATATTAACATGCATTGTTAGCACTTAGCCTTTCATTTGTAATTGGTTATTCGTTGAGACAATATGATCTATTCTATGTAAGGTTACTATTTTATGCTCTTCATTTTATTCTACATGATAACAATTGCATGTTTGTATGGACATTTGGATAGGCCACTTTTTATCGCTATACTATTATATTGGGACTTGACTTAGGAGAAACCATGATTGTTCTTTTTTTCCTTTTTACTTAGACATGTGATTCATGTTGCTCGGGTTGCGAGCAGGGGCTTGGGATAGCGTAGTCGAGATTATCGAGTCTGGGAGAGATTGTACCAGATTGTGGACTTGTGGGGTGTTGCGGCAACCGCGGATATTGGGCGGTTGACCGGATGTCGATTATTGTACCAGATTGTGGACTTGTGGGGTGTTGCGGCAACCACGGATATTGGACGGTTGGCCGGATGTCGATCTTTGCATCAGATTTGGGGTTCGGATTTCATTAGTTGACGAAGTTTTCCACTTTGAGTATAGTCGTGACTAAGCCCTGCTGTATTGAGATACTTTCGACATTGTTACTTTACTCGTGTGGGTCGCTCCCCTCGAATGCCACTCCGGAGTAGGCGTTATGGCCGAGCCGTGTGCCGGTCAGTTGGTTATTTTGAGATCGAGCCGTATGTCGATCAGTTACTGGGCTCTTGAGTTCGACGGCAGAGCAGGCAGTACCGGGTTTCATACCGATCCATTTGATTGGATTTATATTGATAGATATTGTTCACTGATGCATGCATACATTTTTTTATTTGGTACTGCATTAGAGGCATAGTAGTGGTAGTTTTCCTTATCAGCAGATTATTTTTAGCATACCACTTTACTTCCTTTCTTGCCTCAAGTAGACTTAGTGGGTACGTCGGAGTTTGAGGATTTACCTATTGAGGGCTACTGGTTTACTAGTAGTTCTCACACCCGTTGGGGTTCTCGCCCCTTTTTTCTTTTCTTTTCTTCCCTTTGTTTTGCAGAGTCTTCTGCGGGAGTTGCTGATCCTTCAGCCGCTGTTCGAGGCGAGGGAGTCACGAGCTAGATCCTTACCTGTCCTTGGAGTGTAGTGGTTGGAGATTTTTAGTACAGTCAGCTGGATTATTGTATAGTTTACTCTTTTGAGAGCTTTCCTGTATTTGTGAAAGACTGATGTATTATTGTTTTAGTTTACCTCCGTTTTTGGGTTTATAGATGCTGTATCTGAGGATGATGTATGGTGATTATTTATATTTGGGAGATGGATTTTATTTCACAGCAGTTTATTTTCGCTTTGATATTTGTATAGCTGTAGTACTATCTTTTGCAGGTTAGACGCTTCGCCTATGCGGGGTTTTCCGTATGGGCGGCGGATCTGTTGGCGAGCCCGGGTCGCAGTTTTGACCCCGGGGCGTGACAACATGGTATCAGAGTCAATTTTAAACTCCTGTCTATGAGATCAAAGGTTTGATCACCACCTTCAATTTCTAATGGGTTAAATTTCCACATCATATTTACCTCACCTGTCAAATCCATGTGCCTTTCATATTTGTCATGCACATAAGTGTGGGGTGTTAATATATATTCTTGGGCCCGAATTTTACTAGATTGATCTCTTGGATAACAATATAATTTTAAGATACTTGTTTGTTGCTTCAAAAGAGGGGAGATGGAAGGAATTTGATTGTAGCTGGTTCATCCACCCCGTGTGTTTGATGGCATGTCGCAGATTTCCCGCGGACTTGACGACTCGAACCAATTGTTCTTTCCCGGGAAAAACCCTGGGTTCCCCTCTGAACTGAACTTGAAAATGAAAGTCTCACCAAACTGAACTTATGGGCGCATCCTTATGCAGTAACCAGGGGACTAACACTAGGAAGATCCGAGGAGGAAAACTCCAGTAATACCTTAATGGCGTCCATTCCTAGGCTTCGGGAGATCAGAGGAAATCCCTGCTTTTGCAAAACCTGTAATTCATACTTTTTAGTTGGGTATCACATCGAAATGGTACCAACCGTACTTAATAATGGAAGGATTTGGCAGAAATATGTAAAATTGTCCCTCCTTAAAAGGGCTCTAAAACTAATTTGTGACAAGTAATTAAAGAAGCCAAATGGAAGAAAATTTCACAAGAACAACTAGTTTTTCTTAGTGATGCTTACTTAGTTATGTACTATTGTAGATTGCAATAGCAGTTCATGAATTAAATGAAGACAAGAATGTAAAATTGTATTAGCTCACACGGGCATGCAATTATAAATAAATATGTTATTGTTGTTTTAAGTTCTTTATTTTTTTATTCATGAAAAAAAATAGTATTAACTGTTCGGATAAAATTTAATAAATGCTACACAATTTTCAAATTTAAGTCCAATTAGCAATACTTTTTATCTCCTAACAAAACAGATCAGTAGATAAAAACTTCAATGCTTTCAAATTGAATAAGATGAAATGCAGTTAACCTAAAAAGTGATTCTCGCCATGACTTCTTCAAATGGAAAACATATGGCAGATCAAGATCCTTCAGAGTAGTACTTTCACAAATGTTCTCCTTGTTTGTTGACCTTCCTTGAAGAGATCCCTTCAAATCATACCTATGGTGAATGCGCAACTCAGTGCAGAACATATTTCCCATCACTACAAAACGAACCTGCATAGGGGAAGTGTAGAATAGCAGAGACAACATTAAGTATTTACAAGTCAGAGTAACATATTGACAAATATTAGAGAGCTACCTTCTGTCCACGTCTTACTGTTATCCTATGCAGACCAAAGAACTTCGTTATAAGGGTATTGTCATGAGCTCCTACATGATTGTAATACTGAGGAAGCATTTTCAAAAGAATCTGCAGCAACAAATTATGTAATTACAGGTAATAATGTCATATCTGATGTTACTGCTAAACAAAATATTAATAATCATTAGTTATTACGAGATACGCAGCAGGTGGAAAATGTATATTCTTAAAGCTTGAGCAGTGGACCCATCATGTTACCCGAGACTAGATTGATGCTCACTTTGCACATTGTACATGCCATTCATTTTCACTATATACATGACTCGATTTCAGTGTGGTGGCTAATTATATGCTTTACCAGGTCTTACACCATACTACTCTAATCTTGGTATTATATTCACCATCATGCATGCTATAATTGTTTAATATATTACTATGAACTTTCACTCTACCAACTAGGCACTGTTGTGCTAATTACATTATTCTCGACAAAAGAGTGTTCCAGCGAACAATTTAATATATGAAATTGCCCTTGGCTATGACCTGGGAGTAGGGATGTCAATGGGTACAGATACCCGAACCGAAAGGGGCGGGTTTACCCCATGCTAAACGGATATTGTATGGGTTACGAGTATAAAAAACCAAAAACCCATCGAATTCAGATTCGGGTATAGATTTTGTCTGTACAGACCTGGACATGAACACTTGTAAAAACCTAATTACAACATTTGGTATTCATGTTCACAAGTCTGTACACTTGTTTCCTCTCAAACTTATGAACTTGTTTAATTTCCGTGTAAAACCTCTATGTTCATGTTTAGTCATTTACTTTTCTCTTTGATGCACACGATACTTGCTTCACTTTACAAGTTAGTTGCTTACTCCACTTGCTTGCTTGATGCCTTGCGTGGGGCCTAACAGGCATAAATGAATTTGATTCTCTTAAAGAAAGAACAAAATGATCAGCAAAAACAAGAAAAAAATTTCATACGAAGAAAGTGTGCGGATCTAGCGCAAACATTAGGAGGTACGCCAGTAGTATGTGTACAAACCAAGGAATTAAGTATCACCTCGTGCCGTACAACATGGGGCGATACGTACCGTGCTACCAATTAGGGGTCACGGTACAGGGGGGTCTCTTGGCATCCCTGTGTCGCGATACCCTCTTAGTGTCAAACGAGAGAGAGCGATACCTAGAGTGTATCACAGCACGTGCCGCTGCGTGCCCACACAGGCAATGTTTTTCTTTTTTTTTTTACTTAAGCTTTTTTTTTTCTGGTTTTCGGCTTCTCGCATAAACCTTTATCCAAGGAATAAAGTGCCGTGGCACGGGGGAGTGCCGTGGCACGGGGGCGTGCCGTTGTCCGCCTGGCACGATACAGCATGGGCACGCTTCCGTGCTGACACGTGGCACGCTTGCGTGGCGATACATACGCATGACTTCTCAGTGGCACGCTCTGGCACGCTTTTTTTATTATTTTTTTGTTCCCAATAAGCTTTTATAATGTTATTTTGAAAAATTTAGTCAAATAATTATGAATATTCACTACATATAACTTACTATACAAATCAATTAATATAGTGATAAGTTTTTTTATATGTAAAAAAAAATTTATTCCTCATAGAAAATAGAAATTAAAATATAATAATAAAATTTACAAGCAAAATTTATTTAAGAAAGTTAGAAAAAAAACAACATGATGAAAAAAAACAATATGAGTAATAAATTATATGACAAATAAATTAAACAAATTTAAGTATCAATTGATTTAATTTAACTTTTAATTTTATTAGTATTTTTAATCTTTTAAATTTAAAAATAAAATTATTTTTATCGCAAATCTTATATAAAATACTATATCTATCCAAAATAATTAAAAATTTAATTATATAATAATTAAATCAAGTATATCTATTTTTAACTTTTTATAAACTACAGATAAAAAATTATCTAATTTTATTTTTTTTTAAAAAAAAATTACAAATTAAAAATATTCAAATAAAAGAAAACTACGGGTACAAAGGTCAATTCCCAAAAAAAAAATTTAAAAAAAAATCGAATGAAGGACATAAAGACCTATAAAAAAAAAATCTACCAAAAGAAAAAAAAAAACAAATAAAAAACACAAAAACCCACCAAATAAATAAATAAATAAATAATTTTTGTTTTTTTTTTAAAAAAACAATCAAAACTGAGAGAGTGAGAGAGAGAGAGAGAAAGAGAGAGAGAGGGAGAGTGGGAGTGGGGGCAGCAAGAAAAAAAGAAAAAAAAAAAAGAGCGTCACGTGCCGCCCGATACCCACGCGGGTATCGCGCTTTCTCGGTACGTGCCGCTCCGAGCGGCACGGGGCGGTACTTAAAACCCAGCCTTTATCCCTCTCTCATCTCTTATCTTCACTTCTAACTTTTCTTCTCTTCTACGCTCTTTTTTCTTTCCTCTCACATCTCTCCCTCTGTTAATAAGACCAAAAATATTGCCACGTGGTTAGAAGCACGAGCGAGATGATTGAGCTGATAAGATCAAATTAAAGGATGACACGTAACACAGAATGGTCAGATTAGTCAACTGATGAAATAATGAGCTGATGAGAGAGGATTATATTTTGACGGAAGATGAGTTCTGATCAGCTGTCCAAGTGAGAAGGTTGGTTATCAGTTCCTTTAGCCGATAGATAACAAGAATTAAAAATAGGATCGATTTTCGGCCTTATGAGCCGAATAGGATGTGCACCGAAACCTAGAGGGAGTAGTTCTGGAGATGGACGTGGCAAAGTGATAAGATCCCGTCACAAATGCCTGCATGGCATGTAACGTCCACTATCGGTGGTTGCCAAAGATTATTCAATAACCGGGAATGAACGTGAATGGAAAAGGCGATACTATGTTTGGAGATAGGGATTCCCGAAGAAAGGAAATTAATAGATTTGTAACAATTTTCAGTAGAATATGTCGTTATCCTAGACGCCAGTTAAGTTTTGTACGTGTATAAATATAGAGTTTTTTGTAAAAAGGGGTCCTGCAATCGTATAAGCCAGCGACCACCCTGCTTTTCAATACCTTCAATTCCTGCATCTACAACTTTTTTAGATTAAGATTTACTGCTTTTCTTTATAGCTTTCTTTACTGTTTTCCTAAGAGTAGTCTTAATCCTGTAACTAATTTCTTTTTGAGCAATATAAGATGATTCGGTCCGATTGAACTGAGTCGATTCTTTAAAGCCTTTTTGAGGAATCGTTCGATAGATAGTCCGGCTCTTCTAGGCCGAACTCCGTACTGTGTTTGATTTAAGAGAACCTGGCCTAGCAGATCCCTACTCGGCCTAATCGTTTATTTTTGGCACGCGGCGCATTCCAGAGGGTCAACATTCGGAGACGATCGAAGACAGGATAGGGTCAACGGTCAACGCAATTTTTTGGCCCAAACACCCTCTATTCTTTTTTCCTTTCTATTTTTTCCTCTCTTTTTTCCTCATAAATTTTTCTTTAATTTCTTTTTTCAATCTTTATTATTCTTTGATCACTTCGTTCCTAAAAGAAAAGGTAAAGAAATAGCAAAATTGAAGATCTACTTATTAGGTAAGTCAATAAATTTACTTCTTAAATTTTTTTTTCATACATTTAGAATATATTCAACTTGTAATATTCCTTTTGTGAAGAAATATAAAATTATACAAATTTTTATTAACAATTTACAAAAAATCTGAAAATACATCCACTTGATTTAGTCTTTATATGGTCCATTTTTAATTTTCTTGGATAGATTTAGTATTTTGTGTGAGATTTATGATATTTTTAACTTTGAAAATTCTATTATTGGATTTAGAAACATGAAAATTCTAATAAAATTAAAAACTAAATAGAATCAATTGATATTTAAATTTGTTTAATGTATATGTCTTATGGTTTATTGTTAAATTTTCATAAATAGATCACATAATTTTTCTTATTTAAATTTAAGAAAAAGTAATTTTCTTGGACGAATTTGCAAATTTTGCATAAAAAAAAAAATTGACGATTTGTATTTTATAATTTTTAAAATTCTAAAAAAATAAAAGATAAATAAAAAAAAAAATAGAAGTTAATCAATTTTTATCATAAACTTGCTTAATTTATTCATCGTGTGATTTATTATTAAATTTTCATAGACAGATCTTACAAATTTTTTAAAAATTTTAGAAACAATAGTTTTCTTCAATTTTTTCAAAATATTTTTAAAAAATTTTGAAAATGAGAAGGACTATCAGCGTACTTACGATCCTATTCTAGTTAGTCTAATCATCATGAAGTCCTTCATCAAATCAATACAAATAGATCTTGCAAAATTTGGTAAGAATTTAAAGAAAAAATAATTGTCTTTATGAGTTATAGCTATATTTTACTTCACATATAAAGAATACTACTACTAAATTAAGTTATTAACTAGTAAATTAGTAAGCTATTATTGACAATAGATCAAGACAAACCAATATATTGCAAAAATTTATAATTATTACTCTAAAACTTTTAAAATAATATTATAAGACTTCATTGGATCCAAAAAAATAAAATAAGGTCGTGCCAAAGTGTGCCGCTATGAGGTTGTGCGTACCCGTCAGCACGCGAGCATGCTGTGTGTCGGCACGCAAGTGCCTGTGCCGTACCATGCCAGGCAACGGCCGGCACGCCCCCGTGCCACGACACTTTAATCCTTGGTACAAACGGCTATGATCGCTTTTCTTCGTCATTAAAAGAGTCATGGATAAGATTGCTAGGCTTTGGTGCCAAAAGTTAGGGTTTGATTTTGCTCTCTTAGGGTGCGTTTGGTTCGGGTTATACTGCCAGGATTACAAGCAATCCTGTCAGGATTACTACGTTTGGTTCATCCAGTCTGTAAACTGGTCGATAATGTAGCATTACAAATGGTGCAAGATTACACCAAAAATCAAGAATTTAAGTGTCGTGGCATGGGGTTGTGCCGAAAACTTGCTGGCACGGTACGGCACGGTGCGTGCCGGTCACAAAAAATACATGTGCCGACACATAATGGCATGAAATATTTATTTTCTTTAGCAACAAAATTTTCTAATTGTTTATTATGTATCACTTTATTGAAAAAATTACTTAGTAATTTGAAGAAACAAGAGTTTTGAGCTGTGCCATCGGTACGGAGGCTGTATCGTGCCGGTATCTTGTTGGCACGATACGGCACGGTGGATACGGCCCGTGCCGATGGATACTTAAATCCTTACCAAAAATATTACCGAGCAGAGAGGTAGGTATCTTGTATTACTGATGGCATGTAATCTTGCGTGTTATGTAAATTAACAATTTTACCCCTCCAACTCTCCAAATCCTTTCAATATGTTCCTCTTCGCACGAATCCTTTCAATGTGTTCCTCTCTGCTGCCAACATCACTGCCGAGATCACCACCGCCACCCTTTCTTCCCCCGACACCAACACCGTCACCGAAGTCGCCGCCGACATCGCCACCGCAACCCTCTCTGCCACCGATATTTCATTTTTTTTATTTATTCTTACATGGGTTGAAATTATTTTTTGGCTATATAATTTTTTTTTTCATGTGTGGTCATTTTATTTATATTGCTTATTAATAAAATTAATTCAAGTGCAAATTATATTAAGTAGTTTAGTAAAAAAAAATATTAAATATGACCTAAAGGGCAATTTTGGAATAGACTACTCTTTATTGTCGGGATTACTGAATTTTATAAATTGAACCAAACATTGTAATTCTATATACACTGTCATCTAGCATTACATTACTGCATTAAACCAAATGTGGTAATACAGTATCAATAGTAATATGATTCAGAAATCTCAGATACCTGGTTATATTGAAATCAAGGTTCGAAGTGCCGTGGCACGGGGGCGTGCCGCTCGCCGCCTGGCACGGTACGGTACCGGCACGCTTGCGTGCCGACACGTGGCACGCTTGCGTGCCGATGGATACGCATGACCTCCCAGTGGCACGCTCTGGCACGTTTTTTTTTGTTTTTTTTTTTCCCAATAAGCTCTTATAATATTGTTTTGAAATGTTTAGTCAAAAAATTATGAATATTGGCTATATATAGCTTACTATACTCACCAATTAACATATTGATATTTTTTTATATATATAAAGTACAATGGAGTTTTTTTTCAAAATAACCCTCTAAAATTTTATAATTTGCGAAATAATCTTATCAAAATTTTATTTGTAAAACTAACCCTATTTTTGTCATATCAGCTTGTCATATCAGCGCCACATACAGAAGGGTCCCCGCCTTTAGCTATAATTTTCATGATTAAGTTAATTTCAAACAAAATTACAGAGAGATACGTAAATAAAATGGGAATGTGGGTACGAGTCAGATTTTTAAGAGATTTAGGTTGTTATTGTAGAAAGATAAGATAAAATGAGAATGTGGGTACCGATTAGATTTTTAAAATATTTAGATTGTTATTATTCATTAACTAATATAAGAAGGAAAAGAGATAAAAAATATTTTTAAACATAAAATCTAAATCTTTAAAAGATTTAGATTGCTATTAGTTAGTAAATAATAACAACTTAAATCTTTTAAAAATCTGATTTATAACCACATTCTCATTTTATCTTATCTCTTTGCTTTTTATATCAGTTAGTAAATAATAATAATCTAAATCTCTTAAAGATACTCACATTTACTAACAACCTAAATTAGTTAGTGAACAAAATAACCTAAATCTCTTAAAGATTAAAACAAAAAAACAAAAAATATGTACCATACAATATGTGATTTTTTAAAAAAATAACAAAAAAAAAATACTCTACACATGTGATTTAAAAAAAATAAATAAAAAATAAAAAATAAAAAAATAAAAGGAAAAACTGCCGTGCCGCTCGGCACGGCACGGCGATACCCTGTTGGGTATCGCCATGTCTCGAGCGATACCCAAAGGTATCGCTCGAGACAGGGGGGCTGATACCCCGCCCTTGTACCGTGCCCCCATTTGAGGGGCACGGTACGTGCCGCCCGTGCCGCTGCGGCACGGGCAGCACTTTAAACCCTGATTGAAATAACATGTAATGCTACAAAACTCAAACGAAACACGTCCTTAAACACATCCTACCTCTTTGGGAATAAGATGTCTCCTTATGGTTCCATCTCTTCACGAGAAAGGACATCCTTGTACTAAACCCTAATCTAACTCTAGATATTATCTATTTTATTAAACCCTACTTCTCATACATGTGGTTTTGTGCCATTGGACATGGCTAATTTGCACCATTTGGTGCAAATATCTGATTGTAGAAGTCTAAAAGCTTAAACAATCTGAATCGTTAGACCATATAGGGTTCAAGTATCTGGATTAGACATGCCTAGAAATATTAAACTCTTTTCAAGTTTAGATCAGTTGTTAATTAGATATACTTAAACAACTATAGCTTACCTAATATATTCTAATCTAATATATATATATATATATTTCAATATAAATAAATTTTATTTAATCTAATTACTTTCAATTAGATTTATGTAAGAAATTTGAACCCTTTGCAATTTAACCCGATTTTATTTATTCTAGTAAATATAATATAAAACAACCATATGTTATTTAGTCTAATTTAATCTAATCTATTATATTGTAGTATATTTATCTCCTCTGCCTCTTATGTGACAAAAGAGTCACCGTAACGCCAAATGGCCTCCAAAGCTAAATGATAGATCTGCATTTCCTGGATGGTGAAATGAGTAAGTTGGGTTCCATTTTTACTTTGTTAACTTAACTACTGCTTTCTAATAGAAATGTTTTTGTATTGTTCACCTATTAGTGTTACATCCTCAGGCTGCAGTCAACATATCTTCTTATAAATGTTTTTAACTGTCTATGCACTAGATGTTTATGAAGAAGTATATCCTCGTTTTCAGTTTGTCAAGTCATTATAATAATCATGGTACTAATCATGTATAGGGTTCACTAAACAAGTTCCATGAGAAACATACTTTAAATCAAGGAATTAAGTGCCGCCCGTGCCGCGCGTACCGTGCCCCTCAAAGAGGGGCACGGTACGGGGGGTGTCGCACCCCCCGTCTCGAGACAGAGCGATACCCTGTTGGGTATCGCGTGCCGTGCCGAGCGGCACGGCAGTTTTCCTTTTTTTTTTTTTTTTTTTTTTTTTAATCACATGCGTAGAGTATTTTTTTTGTTATTTTTTAAAAAAATCACATATTGTACGGTACATATTTTTTTGTTTTTTTTGTTTTATCTTTAAGAGATTTAGATTATTTTACTAACTAATTTAGGTTGTTAGTAAATGTGAATATCTTTAAGAGATTTAGATTATTATTATTTACTAACTAATATAAAAAGTAAAGAGATAAAGATAAAATGAGAATGTGGTTATAAATCAGATTTTTAAAAGATTTAAGTTGTTATTATTTACTAACTAATAGCAATCTAAATCTTTTAAAGATTTAGGTTTTATGATTAAAAATATTTTTTATCTCTTTTCCTTCTTATATTAATTAATGAATAATAACAATCTAAATATTTTAAAAATCTAATCGGTACCCACATTCTCATTTTATCTTATCTTTCTACAATAACAACGTAAATCTTTTAAAAATCTGACTCGTACCCACATTCTCATTTTATTTACGTATTTCTCTGTAATTTTGTTTGAAATTAACTTAATCATGAAAATTAATTTACGTATCTCTCTGTAATTTTGTTTGAAATGAACTTAATCATAAAAATTATAGCTAAAGGTGGTCCACCGTCTTTAGAAGGCGGTGACCCTTCTGTATGTGGCGCTGATATGGCAAGCTGATATCGCAAAAATAGGGTTAGTTTTACAAATAAAATTTTGATAAGATTATTTCGCAAATTATAAAATTTTAGAGGGTTATTTTGAAAAAAAACTCCATTGTACTTTATATATAAAAAAAAATATCAATATGTTAATTGGTGAGTATAGTAAGCTATATATAGCCAATATTCATAATTTTTTGACTAAACATTTCAAAACAATATTATAAGAGCTTATTGGGAACAAAAAAAACAAAAAAAAAAACGTGCCAGAGCGTGCCACTGGGAGGTCATGCGTATCCATCGGCACGCAAGCGTGCCGGTACCGTACCGTGCCAGGCGGCGAGCGGCACGCCCCCGTACCACGGCACTTCGAACCTTGCTTTAAATAAGAGAGTAAGAAAAGTAGATCAACCAAGATCATAGTCATAAGGTAAAATATTTATCTTCATCTTTCTTAAACGCTTAGATTGCCAATTTTCCTACATTTTAATGGATATGATTTAAACAAGAATAATTTAATCTTCATTTTAACAATTTATATCTCTGCACAATTAACAGATGATATGCCTAGTAAATCCCACGTAAAAATTATTTGTGGATACCAAGGAATTAAGTGTCGTAACACGGGTCGTGCCAAGAACTTGTTGGCATGATGCATGTCGTACCGTGCCGAGCCGATGTGTGTCGGTCACAAAAATATCCGTGCCATCACACTATGACAAAAAAAATTTATTTTCTTTGGCACCAATATATTCTACTTGCTTATTACATAACTTATATCAAATCTTTTACACTTTATTGAAGTAACTAACTAATTTAAAAAAAAAAAGAGAGACTTTTGAGTTATGCCATCAACACGAAGGTCACATCGTGCCGATACCTTGCCGGCATGGTACGGCACAATGGGCACATCCGTGCCAATGGGCACTTAAATCCTTGGTGGATACTCTTCCTACCAAATCAATACCATGTTGGCATAGTAATATTGTGCGGCACTCAAAACGCAATGAATCATTTCCTATGTTCACATGTACGAGGGAAAGGGATTTCTACACAAAAAGAGGTTTTTGAGCATTTCTCGGCACAATCAAATATTCACCATATTTTTAACACTCTGAGTGATTCACCATTTTTAGCGGATATTCAATACCTCCCCTGCAGTGCCAACATAGTTTGGATGTGCCAACATAGTTCTACAAGCAGTTTTTATGTGGGATTATTTTATGAAAGAACAATAAACTATATATGAGCACCACATACCTCACCTAATATGGTATATTTTAAGTTATAATTAATAATAGAAGAGGAAAATTGACTACTTAAGCACAAAAATAGAAATACATGGTGAATTCAATTGTGCTAAAAACAAAAATTATTGCTAAAAGTAAGTGCTAAATTCATTTAAAAACCATAAATCAACTTACTGACAACAAAAAATCAAGGATAGAAGGTAAACCTTCAGTTCATATTTTCTCAATGTCTTAATGACAAATCTTTCATCCTGTGAAAGATAGAATATGCTCCCACTTTTCCCTGGTGAAGAGAGCTCCTTTAAACCATCACCCCCACATATGGACATCATGTAATCTGCAGCATCAATCTTAAACATTTCCCGAAGGTTCCTAAAAATATAGTTTGATGGAAAAGATCAATTAGATGAAGAAATTGTCAAATGTCACTTGATCCAGGAACTTGTAGTGAAGAGTTGGCTGCCATCTCAGTATATGAAGTTACTTCTACTGTCCAACAGGTAGGGATCAGATGTATAAGAAGAGTAGAAATCTCTTACAATAGTTGTAGAATCTTATTGCAATTGCCCATTTTCATAAACCAGTTGATTTAAAAACTTAGAAAGCTGGCATATCATTGATCAATAGATGAAAAATAGCATAAATTGTATGGATACCCCATGTACTACTATCCTGCTATTACAATTTAGTCCCTGAACTTTTTACTCAAACACTTCAGTCCCTGCACTTTCTCACATACTCCTGGCCACTAATGCCTTTGTCCTATAAAACGACCTTTTACGGGTACACAGAAACCAAAGAAGTCATTTTATAAAAGGAGAATTCATAGAAAAAAATGTTATTTTTAATGTTTAGAGATGAATTCCAATATTTTAAAACACTCAACAGAGAATAGAGTGTTTAAATACAGGAACTAAGTTGCAATATCAGAATAGTACAGGAACTATCTAAACATTTTATGCCACCGAATATAACATATTAAAGAGTACCTAAAGACCATAGGGCAGTAGTCCTTCCAAAAGAAACTGATAGAGTTATGTGAAGGTGTATATTGCGAACCCTCCTTAGGGAAATACATTCTTATTCTTGCCCGAGGACCAAAATCAGAAGAACGAACCTCGCGCACAGGGACAGGTGTAATTTTTCCAACTGTGTACCTGAACAATCACATCAATTACATAAGAAAACTATGTAGAAAGTATTGATTTCTTATTGAATCAAGATGAATTACAAAGATATATATATACATAATATTTCTATAATGAGATATCTAATTTAGGAAAGATAATTTAGGAAAGGTGCCTATAACTATGCTAGCTAAATAGAAACATAATATATATATATAATCTTTCCATAACACTATACAATCTTTCTATAACACTCCCCCTCAAGTTGGAGCATAAATATTAATCATGCCCAACTTGTTACAAATGTAGTCAACCCGAGCTCCATTCAAAGCTTTTGTGAAGATATCCCCTAACTGGTCTCCAGTCTTGATATAACCTGTTGAAATGATCTTCTGTTGTATCTTTTCACGGATAAAATGGCAATCAATCTCAATATGTTTAGTTCGCTCATGAAATGCAGGATTAGAGGCAATACGAAGTGCGGCTTGATTATCACACCATAATTTAGTAGGTTGTGGATACTTAAGACCAACCTCATCCAATAATTGTTGTACCCACATTACTTCACATACAGATTGTGTCATAGCCCTATATTCTGATTCAGCACTAGAACAAGAGACAACACTCTGCTTCTTACTTCTCCACGACACCAAGTTACCTCCAACAAAAACACAATATCCTGTAGTCGATCTTCTGTCAACCTTTGAACCCGCCCAATCTGCATCTGAAAAAACATTCAATATTTGAATGTCCATGGTTCCTGTACAAGATAACACGCCCTGGAGCTCCCTTCAGGTAACATAAAATCTGTCCCAAAGCATCCCAATGGGTACAGTTGGAGAACATATAAACTGAATTAATACACTTACAGAGTATGCAATATCTGGTCGAGTCACTATAAGATAATTCAATTTGCCAACTAATCTCCTATACCTCACTGGATCTTCAAATAATTCATTATCTTTGACTGTAAGTTAGAGAGTAGGAGCTATTGTTGCACTGCAAGGTTTAGCTCCTAATTTTCCTGTTTCTGTTAGTAAGTCAAGCACGTATTTCCTTTGAGATAAGAAGATGCCTTTTTTGCATATTGTAACTTCAATACCCAAAAAATATTTCAGCACTCCCAAGTCTTTTGTCTAGAAGTGAGTTTGAACAAAAGGCTTGAGAGATGAGATTCCTATAGTGTCATTCCCAGTGATGACAATATCATCCACATAAACTACTAATAGGATTAGACTAGTCTCAGAATTTCTATAAAACACAGAATGATCACACTTACTTTTTTCATACCAAACTCCTGAACCACTCCACTGAATCTGCCAAACCAAGCGCGAGGACTTTGCTTCAAGCCATATGAGGACTTCCGAAGTCTGGAAACTCGACCCAACTCCCCCAGAGCAACAAAACCAAGTGGTTGCTCCATATATACCTCTACTTGAAGATCACCATAGAGAAAAGCATTTTTAATGTCTAGCTAGTGTAAAGCCTAACTAGATGTGGCTGCCAAGGAAATAAATAAGCGAATAGAAGCAAGTCTGGCTACATGAGAAAAAGTATCAAAATAATCAACCCCATATGTCTGTGCATAGCCTTTGGCAACAAAGCGGGCTTTGAGGCAAGCTACGGAACCATCTGGATTTACTTTTACAATGAATACCTATTTGCAACCAATAGCTTTATTATCTGCAGGTAAATGTACCAGTTCCCAAGTACCATTAGCGTCTAAAGCCACAATTTCTTCTTCCATTGCAGTACGCCAGCCAATATGAGACAAGGCTTCCATAACAGATTTAGGAATCGAAATTGTCTCTAGAGAGGTAATGAAACAACGAGAAGAAAAGGATAAACGATCATAAGAAACACAAGATGAAATAGGGTAAGTACACTTACGTTTGCCTTTGCGAAAAGCAGTGGGAAGATCAGAGTCAGAGCAAGGTCGGTGACTGGATCTTCCGACGAAGAAGCCGGTGGAGGATCTGAGTCAGGAGTCGCCAATCTCCTAGAGTAGACATGAAGAATAGGAGGTCGAACAAGTGTCGATGGAGCAGGAAGAGGTGTTAGAAGTGTTGGAGAACTAGACACCTGTTTGACTGTGTAAATAAGGAGGTCATCATCCTCCCCCTAAATTTCATAAATAGACGAGAGAGGAAAGAATGGAGTAGACTCAAAGAACGTAACATCAGCAGATACAATACAACGATCGAGAGTAGGAGAGAAGCACTGATACCCCTTTTTGCAGGCGAGATTACCCAACGAAGACACACTTAAAGGACTTTGAATCCAATTTAGTAACCTGAGGACGAACATAGCGCACAAAACAAGAACTACCAAAAAGACGAGGTTCAATAAGAAATAAAGATCTAGATGGAAACAAAATAGTATAAGGAATCTCACCATCCAAGGCAGACGAAGGCATACTATTAATCAGAAAACAAGTTGTGGAAACTACATTAGCCCAAAATTGTTTAGGCACTTTCACTTGAAAGAGAAGGGCACGAGCTACCTCAAGGAGATGTCGATTTTTTCGTTCAGCAATCCCATTTTGGGATAGAGTGTCAACACAGGAGAATTGATGAAGGATGCCATTCTGTGTCATATAGCTATGAAAATTTTTTGAAAAGTATTCTTTGGCATTATCACTTCGCAATATACACACAAAAACATTAAATTATGTTTTGATTTCAGTATAAAAGGCACAAAAAATTGAGAATAGTTTTGAACGGTTTTTCATTGAATATAACTAAGTAACACGAGAATAATCGTTAACAAAGGTAGCAAAATACCTAAAACTTGATTCGGAAACAATAGGACAAGGACCCCAAATGTCAGAATGGACCAACTCAAAAGGGGACGATGCCTGTTTATTGACTCTAGATACAGAAGGTAAACGATGATGTTTAGCGTACTGACACAACTCACACTCAAGACTTGACAATGACTGAAACTACGAACACAATTTCTTCAAGGTGGATCACGACAGATGTCCCAATCGACAATGAACTTCAAAAGGAGTTAAATCACTAGAGTAAGCAAGAGACCTTGGCACCTGGTTGTCAAAGATATAGAGACCTCCAGACTCATGACCTCTACCAATAATCTGCTTCGTCGTAAGATCCTGAAACAAACAATGATCGGAAAAAAATAAGACAACAATTTAGAGCTCGGGTGAGTTTACTGACGGATAGTAAATTGAAAGAAAACTGGGGTAAACATAAAACAGATGACAAAAAAATTGATGACATTGGGTTTACACTGCCAAAACCCATGACATGAGGTAGATCCATCAGCTAAAGTAACAATAGAAGATGTTATATGAGACCGAAAGGCAGATAAAAGACTAGAATTACCTGTCATATGGTCTGTAGCACCAGAATCAATGACCTATTTGGAATTGGAAGACACAAGGCATGATGTGGAGTTACCTGACTCGGCAATTGCAGTAATAGAGGAACTGGTGGACTTTAAGGATGCCTGATATTGGGAGAACTTTGCAAATTCTTCAGCAAAAACCAAAACAGTTTTCTCTGAGGGTGGGGTTGTATGCTCCCCGGCCGCCATGTTGGCCATTTGAGACCGTTGATTCTTATTCTGAAGTTTCAAACATGTACGTTTTGTGTGACCAGGTTCATGGCAGTAATAGCAAACAACACCTCTGATCCCGATTATAAGCAGTCTCCCCATGACGATAATTACTTCTATTGGCAGTATTTCCTTAATGACCTCCTCTATTATGATGTCGTCCATTATCATTGTGACTCACAAGAGCACTAGTAAGGAGGTTGAGAAAATTGAGAATTTTCTGTACGAAGCACTCGAGTAAAAGCATCATGCAAAGAAGAAATCTCAGAGCTAGAAAGAATTTGAGACTTAGCTGTCTCAAATTATGGTGGTAAGCCAGCAAGAAAATTCATAACCGCAAGTTTCTCGCGTTGAGCTTGCTGCACTTTGACATCAGGACTGAATGGTAGCAAAACATTAAGTTCTTCACAAGGAATAAAGTGCCGCCCCGTGCCGAGCGGCACGGGCGGCACATACCAGGGGCACGGTACAAGGGGGGTGCCAAGGCACCCCCGTGCCGCGATACCCTCGCGGGTATCGCGCGAGACAGCGCGATACCCACGAGGGTATCGCGAGAGACGGGCGATACCCCACGGGGTATCGCCGCTCCTTTTTTTTTTTATGCAAATCCTTCTCTCTCTCTCTCTCTCTCTCTCCCACACAGTTAGTTTAGATTTTTTGTTACGGTTATTTTTTTTCTCTCACAGTTAGTTTTGATTTTTTTTTTTTTTAATAATTTTTTTTTGGTAGGTTCTTACGTCTTCCATCCAATTTTTTTTTTGGGATTCGCCTTTATATTTCCTACGTAATTTTTTAAAAAAATATATATTTTAAATTTGTAAATTTTTTTAAAAAAAATAAAATAAAATTAGGTAATTTTTTTATTTATATTTTATAAAAAGTTGAAAATAAATATAATGGATTTAATTATTATATAGTCAAAATTTTAATTATTTTAGATACATATAGTATTTTAGATGAGATTTGCGATAAAAATATTTTTAACATTTTAAAAGATTGAAAATACTAATAAAATTAAAAGATAAATTAAATTAATTAATACTTAAATTTGTTTAATTTATTTGTCATATAATTTATTGCTAAGTTTTTATGAATAGATCTAATATTTTTTTAAAAATATTTTAATAAAAAATATTTTCCTTCAAATATTTAAAAAATTTAAATGAAAAAAAGTTATCTAAAGCAATTACGGTCCTATTATGGTTAATCTAAATAACTAGCGGTCTCTCGTCAAATCAATATGCATCAATTCTGCAAATATACATTAAAATTTTGAAAAAAAAATATTTCTCTAATTTTGTATATTATATTTTTTAAAAATTTCAAGAAAAAAAAGATAAAATCAAACTAATTTTAAAAGTTAAGCAATTCTCACAATTTTTCTAAAAATTTTGAAAAATATATATTTCTTTAATTTAAAAATAGCTATATATATAGTCAATATTTATATTTATTTAACTAAACTTTTCAAAATAGCATTATAAAAGCTTATTGGGAACAAAAGAAACAAAAAAAAACCGTGCCAAAGCGTGCCACTGGGAGGTCATGTATATCCATCGGCACGCAAGCGTGCCACGTGTCAGCACGCAAGCGTGCCGGTACCGTACCGTGCCAAACGGCGAGCGGCACGCCCCCGTGCCACGGCACTTAATTCCTTGGTTCTTCATAAACCTATTTAAAATCTATAAAATAGGCTATGAGAGACCTATGCTGCTTCTCAGATCCGTAAAACGCCTTACAAACATCATATATGCGAGAAAAGTTTCCTTTGCCGGAGTATAAAAAATCTAAATAATCCATCAATTCCTTTCACAAACTCACAATGATTAATTAGACTAATTACCTCACATTGAATGGAGTTCGTGAGTTGTACGAATAAGCGAGCATCATCCCTCAACCAAGCTTGCTTCATATATCATCATTCGGTGGATCACTAGTTAGGTGATCATCCTTATCAATGCTTCGTATATAAACACGAATTGTCTTGCTCCATTCCAGATAATTAGAGCTAGTGAGTTTGTGTTCTGTGATTTTGGTCATTACTGGAATTATATCGACAATCATAGATTTGGGCTCACTTGTAGCAAACTTAGTTTCAGACATGGTGTTTTAAAACAAATGCCCAATAGACACAAATAAAAAAATACTCAACAGAAAGAGAAGAGCGAAACCAAGTACACTAAAAAAAAAATACCAAACATCAACAGAGAGGACCAGAGAGAACCGGGTGACACCAAAGGGGACCGAGCGGCACCACAAATAACCAGAGAAGAATCGAGCGGCACAACGAGGACCGAGCGACACCAAAGACGACCCAAGCGATACCCAAGAAGAAACCACCTATGTCTCTGATACCATGAAGAAAACTATGCAGAAAGTATTGATTTTTTATTGAATCAAGATGAATTACAAAGATATATATATATATATACATAATATTTCTATAATGAGACATCTAATTTAGGAAAGATAATTTAGGAAAGGTGCCTATAACTATGCTAGCTAAATAGAAACATAATATATATAATCTTTCCATAACACTATACAATCTTTCCATAACACATAGTTACTCTAATTTTGTAATTGCACAAAAATAATAGCACAACATAATATTTACATTCATAAAGATGGACCGTTGAGCACGAAATATAACTACACTGAAAACTCAATAACTAATAGACATGTTCATCATTAAGATTCTCATCACCTAAGAGGATGTTTGATTGCTAGCATATCAATCTACATTGTAAGTGCGACAACAAACAAGCACAAAAGTTTTGTTTGTTTACTTGTAGTTGCGACTACAAATTATAAAACAGACCTACAAACATCCAACTACAGCATTTCAACCTATACCCAATCAGACATAGTTGGAAACATAGCAATCGGAGAGAGTGATTTTACAATCTAGACGAGTAATCTTACATTACCACTCACCTCTTAAATAACAAAAAAAAAAAGAAAGAAAAAAGACAAATTTCTATCATTAGAGGGTAATCTCACCATCCCACATAAAATAACCAAATCTATAAATACAACTTTGAAATACAATTAACCAAACAAACAAAAATTGTAGTTGTAAATAAACGATTTAGTGGAAATAGATAGAAAATTCAAATTGGAGTGATAGACATTAGTCTCACTTCCCTTAAAATTTGATAAATATGTACAAGCTTTAATAGACATAATGAATTAATCAAGAAAGGAAAAAATAATACAAAATATTATTGCCTTCTATGTACCATCATTAAATCCATTATTGCCTTCTATGTGATGTTATTAAATCCAGCCGAATTGGCAAGATAATTTTGGTCCAAAATAGCAAGTAAATAATTAGCCAAATCTCCACCATTTTCTCTATCAAATCTCCATCAAATATTCACAAAATATGAAAATTTATTTCCTAATACTCCCGCTCAAGCTGGCGTGTGAAGAGACGTAACACCCAGCTTGCCGACCAAATATTGAAATCTTTCTCGGCCAAGCGCCTCTGTAAAAATATCCGCTAACTGATGAGTTGTTGATATATGTGCCGTAGTAATGAGCCCTGAATGTATTTTCTCACGTATGAGATGACAATCTAGCTCAATGTGATTTGTTCGTTCGTGAAATACTGGATTTGAAGCAATATAAAGTGCAGCTTGATTATCACAATAAAGCAACATCGGCTGACAATGAAAAATACCAAGATCATTAAGTACATAATTAAGCCATGCTAACTCAAAAGCTGTAGTAGACATGGAAAGGTATTCGGCCTCTACCGACGAGCGAGAAACAACACTTTGTTTCTTGGTGCGCCATGAAATAGGACTTGTTCCAAGAATAGTGATATAGCCAGTAGTTGATCGCCGAGTTTTAGGACAACTTGCCTAATCTGAGTCACAATACACTTTTAATAATAATGGAGCTAGAGAAGAGTATTCCATGTCGAGATGAGTCCTTCAAATAACGAAGAACTCGATATGCTGCCGCCATATGTGAGCTCCTAGGCTTTTGCATAAATTGGCTAAGTATATTGACTGAATAGGTTATATCGGGCCTTGTTATTGTGAGATAATTTAGGCGACCAACAAGTCTCCTACACACACTAGGATCATCCAAAAGTTCTCCATCATCAGGTGTGGGATGAAAATTTTGCTCCATCGGAAAAGAACCCTTAGCACCAATCCTACCGGTTTCAGCAAGTATATCTAAAATATATTTTCGTTAGCTTAAAAAAATACCTTCGGAAGAGCGAGCCACTTCAATTCCAAGAAAAAATTTTAGACGACCCCAAATTTTTGATATGAAAGGGTGTATTTAAATATTTCTTCGACCGAGTAATAGAAGATGTGTCATTCCGGTCACAATCACATCATTGACATATACAAGAACGACAGTAAATTTTGTGAAAAGAGAGTAATCGGCGACGGATTGTTTACATCTGGCCGATCGAAGAGAATTAGAAAACTTTTCAAACCAATTTCGAGATGCTTGTTTGAGGCCGTATAAAAGCTTACGCAAACGACAGACAAGGTTATCACCTTTTTTATCAATGCCCGGTGGAGGAAGCATATAAACTTCTTCATGTAGGTGCCCATGTAAAAAAGCATTATTTACATCAAGTTGGTGGAGTTCCCATCCACGAGCACCAGCAACGGCAAGAAGACAGCGCACAGTTACGAGTTTTGCCACGAGAGCAAAGGTCTCATAATAATCGAGGCCCTCTATTTGTGTATAACCTTTAGCTACCGAACGGGCTTTATATTGCTCAATGTTGTTATCTGAATTGTATTTGATTTTGAATACCCATTTACAACCAATAGGGGGTTTCCCAGGTGGTAACGGTTCCAAAGTCCATGTGTTATTGAATTTGACTGCATTAAGTTCCTTTTCCATTACCTCTCTCCATTTAGGATCTTTAACAGCTTGGAATAAAAGGTTGGTTCTACATGAGAGAGCATACTAGATAGAAAGGCATGGTGAGAGGTTGAGAAATTTTTATACGAAATAACAAAAAATAAAGAATGAGGTTTACCTGACAAAGTGGAGGTTGATTGTGTCAATGCTGTTTGGGATGGATTGGATCCAAGAGCAGTACAAACATAATCATCTAATTTAGTAGGCCATCGAGAAGCACGTGAGGATCGTCGAGGTAAATCATCAACTTTAGTAGATGGTGACTGATTATGAGTTGTGGGTGGATGTTATATATTAGTGTTGGAGTTCGTGATGTCTTCATTTGGTGATAGAGTTGTGGGTGATAAAATAGAATCAACACAATTGACGTCGGTGGTAATGGTGGAAAGAGGATTAACAATATCGTTTTGATTATTTGCTGAAGTGGAATGAAAGGGAAAAAAATGTTCACAAAAGGTGGCATCACGACAAACAAAAATCTTACCACTTTCAATGTCATAAACACGGTAACCCTTTTGTCCCATAGGATAGCCAAGAAAAATGCAACGCTTGGCTCGGGGATCAAACTTATGTTTATGAGTATCTACATTTCGTGCATAACATAAACACCCCAAAACACGTAAATGATCAAAAGTATTTCATGGGAAGATTTGCCGTCAAGAATAGGAGTAGGAATCTTGTCTATTAAATAGGTTGCGGTGGGCACACACTCTCCCCAAAAATTAATGGAAAAATTGGCTTGAAAACGCAATGCTCGTGCTACCTTAAGAAGATGACGATATTTAAGCTCGACGACCCCGTTTTGCTGAGGGGTATGAACACATGATCTTTGATGAATTATTCTATACTCTTGAAATAACAATTGCATAGGTTGAGACAAAAATTCAAACCCATTATCAATCCTTATTTGTTTGACATTGCAACCAAACTGAGTATGCACCAAATTAATATAAATTCGAAAGAATTTGTATGTTTCGGATTTATATCGCATGAGATAAATCCATGTACAACGTGAATAGTCATCAACTATGCTAAAAAAATAATGTGCACCAGAATGAGATGGAGTGGAATATCCACCCCAAATGTCACAGTAAACCAAGTTGAAAATCGAACAGTTTTACTCAAACTAGATTGAAAAGGCAAACGAGTTTGTTTAGTAAGGGTATAGGCTACACAAAAGTCAAGAGAACAAGAATAGCCATGAAAAAGAGAAGGGGAAAGGCCAAAAAGCTTGTGTTTTGAAGGATGGCCAAGTCTCCGATGCCAAAGATGGCTCGATTTATTTGAAACAGCAGCAACGATAAGTGGTTGAACAAAATGATATAATCCATCCCGCACTTCACAGAATCCAATCAACTTTCTCGTTCTTATGTCCAGAAATACACAAAAAGTCAGAAAAAAAATCACAATGTAATTCATAGAATTAGTGACTTTACTAATGGAGAGAAGATTGAAGTTAAAAGACGGAGCACACATGACATTGTTCAAATGTAAACTTGGAGAAATATGAGTGTTACCTATATGAGTGATGGGATTGCTTGTTGGTAAGAAAACTGGTTTAGTATTCGTAGTACAAACAATGTTAGTCAATAAAGAAGAATCAAAAGTAAAGTGATCAGAAGCTCTGGAGTCAATGATCCATGAAGATGAATATTGGTTGGTTTGTGGGGATACTTTATCGGCAAAATTAGCTGAAGGATTTGGTGCATCTATATTCAAAAAAGACAGCAACTGTTGATATTGTTGACTAGTGAGAGGAGGCAATGGACTTTTACCATGAGTTTGGAGATTACCACCTAAATTAGACGCCCCAACAAATTGTTGGGCATTGTTGCTGGTATTGTTGTTGTTGTTGTTGTCGATGCTAGCATGCCTCGAGCGTTGTTGTTGTTGTTGTCCATTTGCTCCCCCTCTCCTTTGTAATCGCAAAGCTTGAGAAGAAGCTTCTAATTTAGATAGATTATGTTTGGCGTGTCCAACAAGGTAACCAATGATCTCCTGCAACGAGATTTGGTATGCCCAGATTTGCCGCAATGGTCACAAATAAAACGTGGCTTCACCTTTGAATAAGTCGAATGAGTATCATTAAAGCGGTTAGAAAAACCGCCTTTAACAAGAATAGTGAGTTCCGACGGATTTGAGTGAGATATTTTGAGACCAAGATGCTTTTCTTCTTGTTGAATAAAAGAGTATACCTTTGCAAGACTTGGTAGAGGATTCATCGCGATGATTTGTGTGCGTATGGTTCCAAACGCCTAGTTCAATCCCATAAAGAATTGATAAATGTGTTCGATTTGCCGCTCTCGTTGAATCTCCTTTAAGGCCCCACAATTGCATAATGAGGTTGTAGAGTAAGAGTAGAGTTCATCCCAAAGCTTGCTTTAGTTTAGAAAAACAAGCGGCAACCGTGAGTTGCTCTTGACGAGTATTGGCAATGGTGCACCGAACTTCGTAGATGAGAGGACCATTTCCTTACGAAAATCTTTCTTCAAGTTTAGCCCAAAGTTCATGAGCTATTTCGACAAACACCACGCTTTCTCGGAGATCTTTACTTAGCGCATTAATCAACCAAGAAAATACCATATGGTTGCATCGTTCCCAAGCTTGAACGAGAGAGATAAAAGACTTTAGCTTTGCTAAGGTCCCATCCACAAAACAAAGCTTGTTCTTTGCGCCTAAGGCAACAGTCATGGAGCGTTTCCATGTTCCGTAGTTATCTCCCAAAAGAGGTTGAGCTACAAGCATAGCTCCGGGATTGTCGGATGGATGTATATAATATGGTGAATAAATATCGATCCCAGACGAGAGATTTTTAGCGTCTTCTTTCGCCATAAGAAAAAAAATTAACAGGTACATATCTTTCAACTCTCTGATACCATGCAAAAAAACGATTAAGTAGAAATAGATAGAAAATTCAAATTGGAGTGATAGACATTAGTCTCACTTCCCTTAAAATTTGATAATATGTACAAGCTTTAATAGACATAATGAATTAATCAAGAAAGGAAAAAATAATAAAAAATATTATTGCCTTCTATGTACCGTCATTAAATCCATTATTGCCTACTATGTGATGTTATTAAATCCAGCGGAATTGGCAAGATAATTTTGGTCCAAAATAGCAAATAAATAATTAGCTAAATCTCCACCATTTTCTCTATCAAATATTCACAAAATATGATAATTCATTTCCTAATACTAGTTGTCTAACTCTCAACTACATACCGCCAAAGGGGCTAGATGCAAATATAACTACTGCATCTCCAACTACACGCATCAACAATTACACTTTATCCAAACGGCCCTTAAATATTAGTTATCAAGCCATATTTCAACTCGGAGTAAGACTACAATTAAGGCTTATATATAGAAACACAAAACAGTCAAACTATAACTTAGGAATTTTTATTTCTCTTTTTTCTTCTGAAGAACCCAGAACAAAGAGCATGAGCAATCCCATTGAGCCAGTCCTTGCCATAAATAAATTATTTATAGCATAATCTCCATTAAGTTAATGCAATTTAGTTCCTAATTTAGATTTTTATTTCATTAACCAAAATCTGAATTAGGGAAAAAAACACAAGGATTCAACCTTAACCTCTCAAATTTTGACTAACCAAAATCTGAATTGAAAACCAGCAAATAGGGTTTTATTTGTTGAAGAAAAGCCCTGCATCCTAATCCTACTAAGATTTAATCCATGTAAACCCCATACTTGCACACTCAAATCAACTAGAATAAAATCATAATAGGACTCAAATCCATTAAACAACATAGACTTGCCTAATATGCATAGAGTCCCACATTAAACTAAAATAATACTCCAAAGACTCGATTAATTATATGATTAAGCCCAAACTGATTAATAACCTTGTAGCTGGGAATTAAGTGCCGCCCGTGCCGAGCGGCAGTGCCAAGCGGCACGTACCGTGCCCCTACAATAGGGGCACGGTACGGGGGGAGTATCTACCCCCCCCCTCCCCCACGGTCTCGGCGATACCCATTGGGTATCGCTCGAGACAGAGCGATACCCATTGGGTATCGCCCGTGCCGTCCCGAGTTTTTTTTTTTTTTTTTTTTTTTTTTTTTTATACATGGTTTTACAGTAAACACATAGTTAAATACTTATTATACTTGTAAATTTTATTATTATATTGTTATTTCTATTTTCTATGAGGTATAGTTGTACTTTATATATAAAAAAGTTATCAATATGTTAATTGGTGAGTATAATAAGCTATATATAGCCAATATTCATAATTTTTTGACTAAATATTTCAAAACAATATTATAAGAGCTTATTGGGAATAAAAAAAAGCAAAAAAAAGTGTGCCAGAGCGTGCCACTGGGAGGTCATGCGTATCCATCGGCACGCAAGCGTGCCACGTGTCGGCACATAAGCGTGCCCGTACTATACCGTGCCAAGCGGAGAGCGGCACGCCCCCATGCCACAACACTTAATTCCTTGCCTTGCAGACTCTCAATTTGCGCCATTGACGACCTCCCTTGATGCCAAAGGAGAGAATTTTGAATCCTTATACTGATACAAATGATCCCCTTGAATAGACTCTCCTCAAACTATCCAATGAAACTGGTTTAAAATAAACTGTATCAAAGCCCTATGCAAACAAATATCAACACATCTATTGCGTATATCTTTGATCAGTTTATATCCTACTGCTGCTATGAATATGCACAAAAGCACGCAGCATATACATAATAGTTAGGAGGTCATTGTGAATGGCAGTATAGTGGATTTTACGAACCCAAGGCAAATTTCAAACATTTGTTATTAATTCCTTCTTCTAGGTGGCTGGAAACACGATCTACAAGTCATGAATATCATGCAGAAAATAAATTTTCCTAACTAAAAATCATAAAAAATAAACTATATATAATTGGGATAATCAAAATATCAATAAAGAAAGAATGCATAATTTCATAAATCATCAAAAACCCTCGAACATATACCGCTTCCCTCTATTCCATTTCTCTCTCTCTACTTGTGACCAAGGAATAAAGTGTCGCCCCGTGCCGGCGACACGTACCATGCCCCCAAGATAAGGGCACGGTGCGGGGGGGTATCTTAGGCCCCCCCTCCTTTTTCTAGGTGGTTGGAAACGCGATCTACAAGTCATGAATATCATGCAGAAAATAAATTTTTCTAACTAAAAATCATAAAAAATAAACTACATATAATTGGGATAATCAAAATATCAATAAAGAAAGAATGCATAATTTCATAAATCATCAAAAACCCTTAAACATATACCGCTTCCCTCTATTCCATTTCTCTCTCTCTACTTGTGACCAAGGAATAAAGTGTCGCCCCGTGCCGAGTGGCACGGGACGACACGTACCATGCCCCCAAGATAATGGCACGGTGCGGAGGGGTATCTTAGCGCCCCCCCGATCTCGGCGATACCCTGTGGGTATCGCGCTAGACAACGCGATACCCAGTATCGCCCGTGCCGTTCCGGCTTCTTTTTTTTCTTTTTTTCCTTTTTTTTTTCAATAACACAGTTATTATGATTTTTTAACTTTTTCTTTGACCATACAATTTTTCTTTTTTTGTTTTTTTCCTCTTCCACCTTGGTTTTTTATTTTTTCCGCTTTTTCTCTTTCCACCCGTGAATGGAATCCTTTTTTCCTTCCTTTTTCTTTCTTCCCTCTCCTCCCTCCCAGTCCTACAACAAATCTTCTATACTCTCTCTCTCTCTTTCTTTCTTTATTTTCCTTTCTTCTTAGTTCTTACATATCTTCTTAATTTTCTTGTCTTTTTTCATCACTAAAAAAAGACAAAAAAATTGCAAATCGAATATCTACTTATTAGGTAAGTAAAAAATATTATAATTTAAATTTTTATTTTGAACTTTTGAATATTTCATGATTATAAAATTCTTTTTTTAAAGAAATATAAAATTAGTCATTTTTTATTTATAGTTTATAAAAAGTTGAAAATAAATCTACTTAATTTAATTATCATACGGTCCTATTATAGTTAATCTAATTATCATACGGTCCCTCGTCAAAACAATATAGATTAAACTTGCAAATATTCATTAACTATTTGAGAAAAATTTCAACGACATAGACCACAATTTACAGGAAAGGTGGCAACAAGATGGCAGAAAGAGCCATGGAAGCATCTTTACAGGAAAGGTGGCAGCAAGATGAAGTCCAACGACATAGAGCATAATTTACGACCTCTCAGTTTGATGTCGGTAGTAGGTCTGGGTCTGGCTCTGCACCATCAGATTTATCTCGAAGTGGTTTTGTTGGTCGCAAGTTCGACAGATTAAAAAAAATACCAAAAGGAAAAAGTAGAAAAGCTCTAAATATTATAGATATAGATAGATCCAATGGCATTTCCTGACCCAGATACTCAACAACAGCGCATAGATACAATGCTAAGAAAAGATAAAAAAGGCAGAATTGGTCGAGCAATAGCAAAGCTTTTTCACTTCAATCATATTCCTTCCCATGTAGCAAACTATCTATATTATAGATCAATGATCGCTATCGTACAAAAGAGGGGTCCAGAAGTTGAACCCCCAACACCATATGAGATCACCGGCAAATACCTTAATGCGGAGGTCAATAATATCCATGCATGGGTAAAAAACTTCAAACAACAGTGGGAGATGTATAGTGTTACCTTGATGTGTGATAATTGGATATCACAGACACATTTGAGCATCATAAATTTTTTATTTTATTGCAATGGCAATGTCGTCTTCCACAAGTCAGTTGATGCGACCGGTCGATTTGAAGATGCTGATTATATATATATATATATATATATATATATATGCATTACGCGCATTGCATCAACCTAATGATGTATAACTTTGGTATGATAAATCAAGTTAAAAAGAGTGTAGATTTTGCACAAAGTGTGACACCCCAATAATCCCACATCGGATGGGATTGGATTTGTGATTAGATATATAAGAGACATGGACACTAGTAATAATAACTAGGCTAAAGCATTTTGGGCTGTGGTTTGGGCCCAACGAGTTATTATTGCTAGTAGGTCGGGTAGCTACATTTGGTATTGGAGCTAGTCACCAACCGGAAGTATGAGACGAGTCTCGGTTGAGCCTGGGTCTAGATGGCAAGGCTAGCGAGACAAGTCTCACATCGCCTGGTGATCTTGGGTTGTGTGTGTGTTTGGACTGACGAGGACGTCAGGCCTAAACGGGAAGAGTCTGTGACACCCCAATAATCCCACATCGAATGGGATTGGATTTGTGATTGAATATATAAGAGACATGGGCACTAGTAATAATAACTGGGCTTAAACATTTTGAACTGTGGTTTGGGCCCAACGAGTTATTATTGCTAGTGGGTCGGGTCGTTACACAAAGTGTATCTAAGTATTTGTATAATCATAATTTGATCCATGCTTTAATGGACAAATTCATTCGACGAGAGATCGTACATCCCGGTATCACACGATTTGTCAAAAATTTTATCGCTCTAAGCAGTATCCTTCAAAATAAAAATAGTTTAAAGTCTATGTTTGCATCAAATGAATGGCAAACATCTCGTTATGCCTCCAAGACTGATGGAAAGTCAATTGAGTAAATAATTCTGTCCACCAAATTTTGGGATTATGTGAAAAAAATTGTTGATATTGTGGAGCCGCTATACGTGGTCCTTCGATTGGTGGATCAGAAAAAAATACCTCAAATGGGACACGTCTATCATAAACTGAGGATGGCTAAAAAAAATATCAAGAAAGCCAATCTATTGCGGTGTTAATCTTATCTAAAAATTATCGACAAACGTTAGGAAGTTCAGATAGGTCGGGATCTGCACCTAGTAGGCAAGTTTAAATTATAACAAAACTATTTGTTAGTGATTATTCAATTGTATTCTTGTATTGCTGATGGAGTAATTTTTTCTTAATGATAGGTTATTATCATAATCCATAGTACCACCATCGTTATAATCTTGGATATGATGATGAATTGTTAAAGGTATTATGAAATGTCATAAATAGATTAGAAATGGATCCAACGCATTCCGCTCTTGCCATAATGAGGTACAATAGCTTTTTCAATATATTATTAATTTATTATATGTTGATATGCTAATTCCTCATTATTATAATATTATAATATCATAATACAGGGAAAAATATTTCGTGAATCCTCTGAAACTTTTGGCGAAACTTGTGCAATTAACGGGAGACACAACACCGATCTCAGTAAGTAACTGAATAATTTAGACATTTTATATCTAATGATAAACCTACTTCGATATAACTTTAATTTTTAATTGGATAGCTGAGTGGCGGCTACAATACGATGGATCAGCAAAGCATTTAAAGAAATTTGTTGTGTGTTTTATCTTAAACAACAGCGTCTAGTGGATGTGAACGCAACTGGAGTACCTTCGCATTGATACATACCAAAGTGGGTAACCGATTAGCGTATGCTCGATTAAAGAAGCTAGTTTACGTCCACTATAATATGAGGCTCCGTTTAAGATGTATGCAAGCGGAGTATGATAAGGAAAAGGAATTAAAAACTTATGATCCCTTAGATGTAAGCTTTATCAATGATGAATCATACCCCATACTTGATTGGGTACAAGATAGAGAGAATCAAGAGGACCCTTTGCTCGATGAACCTGAAGATCCACCACGGCCATTCAGAATAATCGCTAAGGAAGCATGAGTTAGTGATGTCAAAAGATGGGCTAACGAGAATATAGAGGGGGGGAGTAGGGTCTTATAATCAGTCTGGTGATGTGCAAGAACAAGCAACTTAGAGTGAAGAATCACAAAATCTTGTAGATGACTCTGATGCAGAATTTGAGCGTCTTATGCTGGGACCTGGAGATGGTCGCCCATGTCGTACTCAAAGTCAATCGGAAAAAGAAAAGGCATCGTCTATCGCAAAGAGACCTTCAACAACAATCATAAGTGGTAAGGGTAAATAAATTATGACATCGGTGGATCCATTAGATGCAGTTGATGCACTCCCGCTTGATAATGATAGCGATACATCGACACCATCAAATTCTGAGTTACCATGGTCCAAAGATGAATATAGATATGACGACGACACCACCAATAGCATTGGAGATGGTGGCGAATTAATTCCACCAACGCAATGGGAGGGTGGAGGTGAGGGCAGGAAAAATGCATTCACTCATGCCACTCAAGATGATCATAGGTCTCAACCAAGGTTTTAAGTATCCATCGACACGGACCGTATCTACCGTGTCGTACCGTGCCAACAAGATACCGGCACGATACAGCTCCCGCGCCGATGACACAGTTCAAAACCCTTTTTTCTTAAAATTACTAAGTAATTTTCTTAATAAAGTTCAAAATATTTGATAAAGATACATAATAAGCAATTAAAAAATTTTGTTGCTAAAGAAATTAAATATTTCATGCCATTATGTGTCGGCACGCATGTATTTTTTGTGACCGGCACTCATCGGCACGGCTCGGCACGCACCGTACCATACCGTGCCGGCAAGTTTTCGGCACGACCCCGTGCCACAGCACTTAAATCCTTGGTCTCGACCACGTCAGACATCTAGAGTAGTATATGATCGCAGAAAAGGTAATAGGTCCACACAACAAGATTATAAGAAGATGAGAGAGGGTTTGAAAGCGGTGTCAACTAGGCACCCATGAAGGGATGATAATTAGTACACATAGTTTGATAGTACTTCGGTTTTATCATATCCCTCGTATCAACATGGCTTTTATGGAGAGAGATATGATTATGATCCATCCGTACCTTTATATAGTGAAAGCTCGTATGGTGAATCACATAGTGATAACACTGCATACCCACATTACGGTTTTTCTATTCCATACCATCCTTATCCTTATAATATTGCAATCCATATGCCAGTACAAGTGACTGTTGTCGATCATATCGGTAATCCATTTGCATATGCACATTACGTGCGACAATACAATGAGATATACCAACAATATATGACTTTTCCACAGTACCAGCAATATCTATACCAACATTGTCAAATAAATATTGTATCTGCAGATTGTGATGTCATATAATCAACCACGACAATCTATGTGGAATTAAGCAGTCATCTCTCTATAAATATGTGAATTTAAATAATTATTGTCGAGGATTTAAGTGTCGTGGCACGGGGTCGTGTCAAAACTTGCCGGCACGGTACGGCACAGTGCGTACCGAGCCATGCAGATGAGTGTCGGTCACAAAAAATACATGTGTGCCGACACATAATGGCATGAAATATTTATTTTCTTTAGCAACAAAATTTTATAATTGCTTATTATGTATCTTTATCAAATATTTTGAACTTTATTGAAAAAAATACTTAGTAATTTAAAGAAAAAAGGGTTTTGAACTGTGCCATCGGCATCGGCACAAGGGTTGTATCGTGCCGGTATCTTGTTGGCACGATACGGCACGGTGGATACGGTCTGTGCCGATAGATACTTAAATCCTTGATTATTGTACTTGTAAATTTTATTATTATATTGTTATTTCTATTCTCTATGAGGTATAGTTGTACTTTATATATAAAAAAAGTTACCAGTAAATTAATTGCTGAGTACAGTAAGCTATATATAGCCAATATTCATAATTATTTCACTAAACATTTCAAAACAATATTATAAGAGTTTATTGGGAACAAACAAATTTTAAAAAAACCGTGCCAGAGCGTGCCACTGGGAGGTCATGCATATCTATCGGCGCGCAAGCGTGCCACGTGTCGGCACGGAAGTGCCCGTGTCGTACCGTGTCAGGCGGACACCAGCACGCCCTCGTACCACGCCACCTTAATCCTTGCTTGTGACATACTCCATTTCCCTCTCTTGCATTCTGACACAAAAAGAGTGCAAAGCAGTACCTTCTATGATGAAACACCTTTATACCCAAATCCAAAATCTGGGTTCAAAGCACTCGCGATATTACCAGGCATATTGGCAAACAAAGTGAACTAAAAATTGCGCTATTACTTGTCATTATCCTAAACCCATGATATGTCTCCAACACCCATGGCATGACACTGAATATCCATCAATAACGGATGCTTTCTAAACCAAACTGTTGCTAACTTGCTATTAGCCATCATTAAATCATAGATATACATTTTAACTACTGCAAGAAGCTGCATGCACTAAATCACAAAAAGTAAATTCTTCTAATCTATTTCTTGTAGCTGGTAATATCATGGCTGCTATTATCAGCAATTTCAATGAATAATTTCTTGGCTCTCATCAACTATTTCGTAATTTATATTCTCTAAAATGCTACATGGGATTGCTCCTAGGGATACACACAATATTTTGCCAAAAAGGTTACTCGAATTGATCATTTCGTTATTTCAAATTGATAGGTACATAGGATATTTACTTCCAAGAGGAAAACAAAATAAGTGACTGAGGAGGAATAGTTATCAGTGAAGAACTTCATTATACATTATGCCAAAAGAAGTCTCAAAGCAACAACACAGAAAACAAATAGAGAGCAATATACCATTCAAAGTACAATATTAAAGACAAAAGGCAAAATAAGTTGCTTCATGATACTAGGACAATTTTGCCAACTCTGATATAAAAATTGAAAATGTACCTGATTCCTAGCTGCAAGTTTAGCATCAGATAGTAGCTCTTGTGACCTTTGTAAATTGTTTCACCTGGCCTCCTTACTCGTTTCCTTCGGAGTTTATGTTGCCACATACTTCTCGTTGATGCCTTTGAATCATAGTGTCTTCTTCTTTCCTTTATTAAGACACCTTGAACGTATTCTCTTTCATAGATGAAAAAATGGTCATTTTGAAGTTCATTCGGACCATCACACGAACTGGAAGTGTAGTTACTCTCCTGCGACAAAGTACTTCGAGAATTATCGTCAAGGTCCCACACCCCATCAACTGAAATAGTTGTATTTGATATGCGCCCACGCCCTCGAAAAAACCTCCCTATATTCCACCTACCCAAGATGTTTCTTTCTGAAATCAATGTATTCTGCTTAATCTCTCCAGAATTCATTAATGATGCAAGAAGTGGATTCTGAGAGTTATTATCATATGCAGTATATTCGGAGAACTTTTGGTACTGAGGAAGTTTGCTCCCAACAGGATAGAAAGTTCCTTGGCCATCCTTTAGCCCCTTACTCCATGTCCCAAAGTAATATGACCCATCAGCATACTTCAAACAACCTGTGCCATGTATTAATCCATCTAACCAAGAGCCGTCAAACAAATCACCATTTGCCCACTTCAAAACTCCTCTCCCACTCATTTTACCAGCCTTCCAGCTTCCAACATAAGTGTTCCCGTTGCTCCATGTATACTTACCAACCCCTTCTTGCAAACCTTCTTTCCAAAAGCCATCATAAATATCTGAATTAGAATAAGTTTTTACTCCCATCCCATGTTGTATACTCATCCTCCAAGTGCCTTTATAACTTGAACCATCAATCCTAAAGAAAGTGCCCGACCCATGAAGGAAGCCCCCGCTGACATCACCTTCATATGTAGCTCCTGATGGCCAATGAACCTGTCCGTGGCCAGTCAATTGGCTTTTGTCCCACTTACCAATGTAACTTGTCCCATCAGACCATATATATTTTCCTTCTCCCTGAGGAATCAATCCATCGAAGTCTCCAATATAGATGTCTCCATTGGAGAGGACTTCTTCTCTGCTCCAGGTAATCAAATCAATCACTACCCCAACTAAGAGAAGATTTTGGAGACAAAATTTACAAAAGAGAAGAAGAAGCATGTAGGGAAAAAAATGTATAAGTTCACCTTACACTACCCTCATAGCTCATCTCTCATACCAGCCCTTTTAATTTATTTCCTGATTTCCTTTTGTAACTTTAAAGTGAAAAGAAGAGAAGAAACTCTTTGGTCACATAGAACAAGCGCAGAACTGCAAGCTTCAACAATACAAAACATAAGAATCATGAGCGATGCAAACACAAAGAGATAAGTAAATATCAAACTGTTATCTTACCAAATATTAATCCACTTGCATTTTTTCATAAAAGAATGAACTCCAATGTCCATAACCATGTAAATTGGCTTTCTTAGTTGTCTAAAAGTGATAGATAGGAAAGTGGTATTGTAAGAATAGAGCATAAAAAAGTAGGTACATCAACTCAAGACGAAAAATCAATGAAGGAACAGAAGGACAGCCAACATTAATCTTACATACTTAGATGATATTTATTAGTTATGACTTCTCAGTGCCAAGTTCCCACAACGAAATTTGAAACAAGACAAAGAACCAAAATGTACTAAATGTTATAGCAATTTTACATATAGCCTCAGGCTACTTAACTAGTCATTGCATGGGGTGGGCCGATATGTTTCATGAAAGCTCTTCCACAAATTCTATAGCCGAAGGTAATAATGTAAAAATTCTGCTTAAAAGTTAGCTGTCCTGATGAGCATTACCATTTCAACTTGTCAGTTTTCTGTTCAACTGATGCTTCATTTCGTTCATTAAAAAAAAAAAAAACAAAACAAAAAGGTATTATTTAAGCAACTGAACTAAGGTAGGTAAGATACCGCTTGTCAATTTCGACACCCTGAAATTAGCTTACACTAATTAGCTTATCATAGCCTGCATCATTGTAGATAAAAGAGATCTAGCCCTATGTCCCAAAACACTTAAATACTCCTATTAATCTAAACTTCAATTATTTTAGCTTGCTTCAATCTAATTTTTGAAATAGATACATAGGGTCCTGAAATTGTGATTAAAGATGTAATATACTGGGCCTTCGCAAAGGAGTAAGGTCACAGTTTGAGCTAGTGGATCTGTGGATGGAATCTAGTATCGGTATCCGGTGGTTATTGAGCTGAGTTAGATCTGTTTTGGCGCAAAACGGGCACGGAAAATGAATTGTAGAAACGAAAACTATTGAAACTGAAGTTTCCATAGTAGTTTCAAGCGCTTGGAGGATGTTGCAGATGCCTAAAATTCTTGTGTTGTGAAGGGAGTGATGTTTCAAATGATCCGGACTGCACCATGGATGACCCGGAAGTAGGGGTGTAATGTGGGCCGTACGGCCCACATTTTTCAGGCCGAAATGGGCCAGGGGCCAGCCCGGTCCGACCCGGATTCAAATCCGGGCCGTGCCATGCCGGGCCGGATCTCTTAAGCATCCAGCCCAGCACGGCCCTTTGGCCCGTGCCGGGCCGTGCCGTGCCGGGCCGTGCTTTGGGCCGGCTTCTTAAATTTTTTATTTAAATTTTTTTAAAAAATATAAATAATAAATTATTTCTATTTAATTTTATAATTTAATAAAAAAACTAAAATTTATAAAAGTAATTATAAAATAACAAATTTTTAAAATTTTAAAAAATTATTTATAAATTTTTATTAAAAAAAATAAATTTGAAAAAAGGTTTTGGTCCAATGGATCATAAAATTTTGATCCATTGGACCAAAACCACATCTCCCAAGATGCCATAAAGACCTTGGGAGGAGGGCTCATGGGGAGAAGGGCCAAGAAAAGCACTTCTCCCCAAGAGGCTCATGGGGAGAAGAGCCAAAAAGAGCTCTTCTCCCCAAGAGTTGACCCCAAGGCCTAAGGCAAGTTGCCTTGGGCCTTGGGGTCCGGGCCGTGCTGGCCCGGCTGGCATGGCCCACATGGTCGTGCCGGGCCGCAGGCCTGCACCTTGGCCCGGCAAGGCTCAGGCCCGTCACGGGCCGTGCCGGGCCGGGCCGACGGGCCTTGAAGTAATGGCCCAGTAGGCCCAAAAGTTTGGATCGGGCCGGCCCAGCACGAAGCTACAGTAACCGTGCCGGGCCGGGCGGGCCACGCACCCCTACCCGGAAGATTCGAGCGCAAGTTCGGACCCCCGATTATCTTCCTGGAAATTAGTGAACATTGAGGTCACTGCTCACGTGATGTTGCAGGCGCCTGAAAGTATTGTGGACGCCCAAATGATTGCAAATAAGTGCAACCAAGTGCGAAGCGGTGAGAAGGTGACTCACTACGTGGGTTTCGGACGCCTGAGGATGGTTTTGAGCGCCTAAAAAGTCTGAGTTGGCATTCTTAATGATGTTTCGGATGCCCGATTGAGTAACTGGGCGCCCGAAGTAGTCAGACTGAGTATAGTTAATGATGTTTCAAACGTCCGAAAATGGTTCCGGCCGCCCGAAATCTATTTCGAGCTGAGGGGTTAGTTTGGTGTTTTGTTGAAAGTTTGGGGGCTCAAATGCAATTTTTAGTGGCCTATAAATAGGCCTCTATTCCTCAGCAACCTCTTCATTCTGCTATTGAAAGGGAGCCTCTTCTCTCTTCTTTCATCCAATTATCTCCTTAATAAGGTTGTGGATCCTCAAAAATGAGGCCCCAAAGTTAATTAAATCTCAAAAATGAGGCCTCTGATGCATGCGTAGCTGGAGTTAGAGCTGGGATTTGAAGAGAGAAATTGTTGGATGATCACTTTTGGTGTCCTATTCAACACATATAAGAAGGTAAGAACTGTTGAGTTTATAGATTAAAAGGGATGACTTGAGTGGAAGTATATGAACTTTAGTATCTGAGGGTTGAGAGAAGTGTTCTTAATTACGAGTTGAGGATTGGATTGTGGTTTTCTAAGGGTGCATTATTATAAGGAGGGTGTTGGAGCAGGGACTGACGTACGTTTATTGGAGTGTTAATAGGTGGGTATCTTGTCGCCAAAATCGGCGGACTAACTATTATGTCTACAATTGTATGTTGCTTCATACCCTACTTGATATTAGCTGGTCCTATAAATTCATTGATCTGAGTATGCATGTAGGGTATGTGTAGTCATAGTGAACGTGATACAAAAGGGTGTATAGATTTAGTAGTTCCCAGAGGGACACTTCTGAGAGCTTAGTACTAGCAACATAACATTATCTATACCTTGTGAGCTACACTGTACGGTGAAACCTATAGACAAGTAACTTGAGATTATTGGACATGGGCCAGTGTAACTTGTAAACTTTTATTGTCATGGGGCAAATGACATGTGAGAAAATGTGAAAGTGCCAAGGGGCATGTAAAATGTGAAAAAGACAATGAAATGTGATATGAAAGTGCCACGGTGCAAGTAAACAATGTGACTTATGAAAAGGTAATGTGAGTTGTGATCTTATTGATCATTGCATTTGACTATGGTCTGCAAGAGCCATATGGGGTCGCTCCGCAGCAAGATGGACCTACCGGAGGTGTACCACGCAGCTGTACGAGTATTCGAGCTACCTTAGTTGAGAGCCTTAGTGGCCACATACGAGCTATCGGCGTTCCACTAAGCGAGGCGCAAGCTTGACCGATCTTATGAGTCAGTAGGTGTGATTGGGTGTTATGGTATTTGTTATTATCAGATATTTTAGTTGATGCATATGAGACATGATTTTCAGTTCCTGGCATTCATTTATTTATAGAGGTATGATAGCCGATGTTTAATTTTCAGCTCAGTACATATTATGATCATTTATTCAGTGCAATTTATACTATTGATGCCTGTGATAGACCTAGTGGTGTTGGTCGTCGTTGTCGTCGACTATATCCATTGGAAACTATTTTTCAATAGTTCCCATACCCTTTTATTGTTGTTTTTATTTCAAACCCCTTAGTGCCAACTGTTGATCAAGGTAAAAGGATCGCAAACTAGATAGCATCGCCTACCCAAGACGTGTATTAGAGGAGGCACTTGAGACATATAGCTAGCTGTACATTTTGAGGCCGGAGGGACAGAGTTGTGTTATATCATGGGTCAGGCAAATGGTATATGTATAGCTGTAGCTATAGTGAGAGTAGTATATAGACTTTGATATATGTTTTTATCTATCAACTTCTTGTATATGATTTGGATAAGTTGATTTTGTGACGCTTTGTATGTGCAAGGTACGTCCTCGTGCATATAGCGGGTTTGTAAGCACGGGGCATGACAAAAGATTTCATCATATAAAACCACAATCCAATCCAGTTTGTCAAATTCCTCGAAGAATCAAATATCCCTTTGAAATGATTATATTAGTGAGAGAGGTATAGATCAAAGCCTTTAATTCATAACTATTCTATATAACCTCTTCTTGTAAGCTAAAATCCTTCCATTATTACTCTTTTCATTGTGGCTGAATTACACTTTTGATCCTCAAACTATGAGGCGCATGAAACTTCGGTCCTCAAACCTTAATTTGTTGCAATTTCTAACTCGAACTTCCTAAATTGTTGCAAGCAAGTCCCACGGGTCAAATTTAGTTAATTAAATAATGATATGTCGCTAATGTGGCAATGATGTGATACTGACGTTATTGTCAGTGATGTTATTGTGACATCATCAACTATAATATTGATAAATCACTGCCACATCAGCAACAAACCACACTAAATCAATCAAATTAGATCATAGGACTTAATAGCAACAATTTAGAAAGTACGAGCGAGAAATTACAACGAATTAAAGTTTGAGGACCAAAGTGTCATACTACTCATAGTTTGAGAACCAAAAGTGTAATTTAGCCCTTTTTTGGAACTTCTGTAATTATTTTGTTGATAAACCAAACGGGGAAAATGGAGGATTCACAAATCACAACAATAGTAGCACATTATAGCACAGTAACATAGTTAGCGTCTACTTTTTAGGATACCAAATCCCGCCATCCCTCTTCGAACAAGCCTTCATGGGGGACATATCTCCATTATGTCAGCAAACACCATAAAAGTAGGAAGTATCCTCACATGAAACAAGATAGGGAAGACACTACTTTATTCCGAGGATAGCTATTTGATGTGGTAGTGGAATCACAATACTCACAAGCAAGAACAGTGTGGATAGCAAGTAGAACTAAGGTTCTCCTTTTGTGATATTTCTTATGATCCCTTCAATATATTCAACCCAAATACTGCCTTACACACCTTTAAATGGTTTTAAAAGACACAACCGTATGACCCTAGAAAAACCTTAGAATTAGCTCAACAAGTCCTACCTACAAATATAATAGACTCTAATACATCTTCCAAAGGCACCTAGTGAACTAAACTGGCCTTATAATAGACAATATACACAACCCTAAACACACTACAGCATTTGGCTCTCCATGTCCTTATCAAATTGGGACTACATCCAATAATGAAAAGTTACTTTCCCCTGGTCCAACTTGCAGTCTACAACAAATGTCGATTTATCCACCTTAATTTCATTCAATCAACTGTCCGATCTTGCACCAGGAAATTGATTCCTCACATCACTCAGGGCCTGTTCGGTAATGAGGAGAATTGAAAATAGAGTTTTATATTCCGCAGTAATAGGTTGGCACGAAATCCTAATTACTCTTAAGCTACGTATCACGAACATTTCTATAAGTCTCGTGTGTCCATGTCGGACATGCGCATGTCTGTGTCTAATTCGTGTCCGATGTGGACACTCCTTGGACACCCGTTTAATGCAGGTTCACAGCACATACGATTTAAAAAATATATACATATTTTTATTTTATTTTTTTTACGCATACATAATGTAAGATGATGAACATTTTAACTTTTTGATGAATCCATACAAATTATTTTTGGCCAATATAAATAAATTATGTATGGTGAAAAAAAATTTCTCTTAAAATATATGAACTATAAATAAAAAGTTTGTTAATTTTATTTTACCAAAATTAATATTTTATATAAAATAAATAGGCTAAATTACAAAAAAAACCCCTATAATATACCGCTTTTTCACTTTGCCTCCCTGTCTTTCAAAAGCCTACATTTTGCCCTCTCGTAATTACGAAATTGTGCATTTACCCCCCCGCCGTCAGAATTCCGTGAGAGAGCCGTCAATTTATGAAGTGATATACCGAAAATACCCCTCCCCACCCCCTCTTCTTCTCCCTTCCACTATTCTCCCTCTTCTCTGTACCTTCCTCCTTCCTCATGAACGAATCGGGGGCGCCGCCGCCGATCGATGCGAAGCATTCGCGAGATCGATCTGCTCCCTCGCGACGCGATCCACGACCTGCGCAGCATCACGGAGCCGGCGTATGATCGGCGCGGGGTACGGGCACGAGTGCAGCGGCGACGTGCAGCGGCTCGAGTGGGAGGCGCTCGAGTCCAAAATACGGCGCTGGATCCACGCCGCGCGCGCCGCCGTGCGCGCGGTGTTCGCGAGCGAGCGGCGTCTCTGCGAACTGGTCTTCGAGGGCCGCGCCGATGCTCCCTTCGGTGAGGAGGTGAAGGGCGCGACGCTGCAGCTCTTCGGGTTCGCGGAGGCTAGCTGAAGCCGAAGACGTAGGAGGCGGCGCCGAGAGCTCCTGCTAACTCCGCCGCCGCGCACTTCCTATCTCGCGCCGATTGGAGCGGCGGCGCAACCGCCTAGCCGTGCTCTGCGCCCACCTCCGCCCCACCCAACTCTCCGCCTCCCTCTGCAGCGGCGACGGCTGCGGTGCCGCCGCCGCTGCGACTGCGGCTGCGGAAGAGGAGGTGAGCGAGGAGAAGAGTTGCGTCTTCTGCGCGATCGTCCGTGGTGAGATCATTGTAAAGCACAGGGATAAGGGATAAGGGCATTATCGTCATTTCGCATGTTTTGTTAGCCCCGTTGCCCCCTAAAAATAATTTCGTAATTACGAGGGGGCAAAATGTAAGCTTTTGAAAGACAGGGGGGCAAAATAAAAAAGCGGTATATTATAGAAGGGTTTTCTGTAATTTAGCCTAATAAATATATATATTATTATACTAATAGTATAATATTTTATTAGCGGTGTCCATACCAGGTCTGTGTCCTAATATTTTGAAAGTTACCTAGTTATCATGTCCAAGTCGTGTCGTGTCGTGTCTCGTGTCAGTGTCCGTGACGCTTAGCTCTTAAGACAATATACCCTATTTTTCAGTGTTTGATTAGAATACAGTATTTTTTACAAGATTAGAAAAATGACTAGTATTTTTCAAAAAAAACTTGCCGTTAACTTTTTCTCAAACTAGTAGTTGGAGTTTTTTAAAGTCTATAAAGCTCTTTTATTTCGATATAAGTGCTCATAACTTGTCCAAAGTTTTCAAAAAAAACTATCTCATCCCTTCTTTCTCTTCAATCATTTTTGTTGCCCAAATTTTGTTCAAAAATCACGAATCTAAATGGTTGGAGAAGAATTTGATAAGGTGATGATGAGTTCATGGCAATTATTCTTCCTATGATGGCAAGAGAGTGTTCCGAATGGAAACTTATGTTTATCAAGCTTTTGACGTGTATGTTTTCCATTAGCATCTATTTTATTTTACCTGTAAACAAATATTCCAAAAAAATTCAACAATACAAACTTGATAAATCAAAACTAGATACAAACTTATTCATACCAAATAATTCAAAAAAAATTATCATATGTAACTACTAACCACATAAAAACCAAATACAAGAGAGTAGAGCTTATATGTTTTCAAAAGCACAAGCCCAACTATGCTTGCGAATTTTTTACCATTGGATTTGTATTGGGATTTGTGCTATTGTACTTTCTCTTTCTCTCTCTTTAGTTGACTTTACAATAGCACAAATCCAGTGGTAAAAAATTCACAAGCATAGTTGGGCTTGTGCTTTTAAAAGTATATAAGCTCTACTCTATATATATATATATATATATATATATATATATATATATAATTGAGCTCCTATGCTTTTAAAAGTACCAAGTCATAGGTGCTTGTGTGGTTTGGATGAAAAAATGTGTGGTTTGGATGATAGTGGGCCCCTTGAGTTAAGTGAGCGGTTGGTGGAATAGAATGATCTAAGAGATGAAATTAGTCAAATGGGTAGATCTAACGGTAGAAAACTTACAAGCACCAATTACAAGCATAGTAGCCGGACTCTATATATATATATATCCTGTTCTCCTTAAAATTTCAGTCCAGTTCATTCCATTTTTTAATTTACAATCATTACCAATATAAGAAAACAAGAGTCCTTTAGTATCAAAATTTGCTTATTATCCCACAAAATCAAAAAATGAGTTGACATCATTATTAAGATTAAATTAGTCATAATGAAAACAAGCAACGAAGCAAAAAAAAGCAAAAATAAACTGCAACCAAGCAATTATGATTCAGGCCGATATGAATAGTTTCTGCATTGCTGAACTTAACATATATTCCAACAGAAAAATTTACAAGGAAAGGCACATATAAATGAATAGAAATATGGAAATTTGAACTCTTTACTGTGCACATGTAACGGTTTATGCTCAAATCAGAGAAACCCAAAAAATAAAGCATGCTTTTTTACTTACCACTCAAAAAATAAAGAAAAGGGGCACAATATCCATGCAACAAGGAATCAAAACATAGATGATGTACGCACAAATTTAAACTACAATTTCTCCAAACTACAATTAGCAACAGATAAAAAAGCCTAAAACTAGACATGTAGAGCACTATTATTGCCACAAGAAACCAAGAAATCCAAACCCTAGTACGGGAAAGATATCGCCTTTGTACCATTTCATTGCTCGATCTCACCAAACTGAGCAAACCCCCAACCCAAACCCTAGAGTTGAGTCTCCACAAAAAAAAGATCCAAATCTTAGACCTGGAAAGATGTAACAGCCGGACGACTCGCAACCTGTCGATGATAAGAGTGCTCTGAGATGAGGATGGCGTGAAGGTTGATGGTGTACTCCGTTTAGCCCGATTGTGGGGGGTTTGAGAATTTGGGAGAAGAAAGAAAAGGAATTGGGGAGAGTTGACAGAGAAGATGGAGATTAGAAGAGGAGATTAGAGAGTAGAGAGAATAGAAAAAGAAGCTGATGATGAAAAAGAAGCTGATGACGAAAAAGAAGAAGGGGATGGAGACGGGAATTGCGGAGAAAGCTTGTAATATATTTCATTTAGAGATAATTGCCTGTGTACCCCTGAAATCTGATGAAATATCTAATTTATTTCTTTTATTTTTTTTTTTTAATATATCCTTTATACGTTCCACCGTAATTAAAAATACCCCTACCCCACCGTTTTTCTTTGTTAAGTTAACTAGGATTAAACTAGAGTTAAATAATAATCGGAGTTAGAAAATTATCAGATATACCTATTTTGTCCCTATCTACCAAAACTATTGAAAATTTTAAGGGTACATAAGAAAAAGTTGGTTATGATAGAAAGGTATATTTGAAAGGGCAAAATGGTAATTTCACACAGATAACGGCAGCTTTAAACGGTACACTAATAGAGTTTAACTTCAGAAATATTTTAGAAAGAAGTTGGAACGTAAGAAGGGTAGTTTTAATATTAGCCTTCTAAAAGAGGTAAATCTAAAAACTGAAAAATTTTCAAGGGTATATAAGAAATTGCCCCTTTCATTTATGTCCTCTTGAATTTTTGTACTGAAAGCAAAAAACATACAGAATTATGGGCTAAGTTGCAAAAGTAAATAAGCCTGGTAAATAGGCCTGTTGGGCCAATTTTGAAAAGGCTGTGGGCTTCCTTTGGGCTTGATAGGTGCCTCCTGTTACTTAGTTATTAGCGGAGCAGGTTGATCCAAAAGTTAGAGTTTAAACCTTAGTTTTGGGCCAATTTATTCTGTATTGTAAAAAATATATATATATTATTAGTTAGCATGTTTAGATGACTCAACAACTTAAAAATATTACAACGCAAAATAGGTGTTTCGGAGTATTTTCGGACGAAAAAAAAAAAGGTTAGACCGGATAAAAAAATTTCTCTATTTCGACCTCGCCCTCTTTCGCATTTCTCCCCTCTTTAAGATTTTAAAATTTAAAAATTTAAATTTAAATTTAAATTTTAAAGATTTAAAATTTAAAATTTTAAAAAAAAATTAAAATTTAAAATTTAAAATTTAAAATTTAAAATTTAAAAATAAAATTTGAAATTTGAAATTTGAAATTTAAAATTTAAAATTAAAAATTAAAAAATTGAAAAATTGAAAAATAAAAAAAAATCTAAATTTAAATTTTAAATTATGAAATTTAAAATTATAAATTGTAAAATTAAATTTAAATATTTTAAAATTAAAATTTATTATTTTAAAATAATAAAATTTTATGTTTAAAACTTAAAATTAATATTGTAAAATTAAAATTTTGAAATTTTATATTTGAAATTTATATTTTAAATTTTACATTAAATTTTATTTTTAAAATTTTAATTTTTAATTTTATATTTTATATTTTATATTTAATTTTATATTTGAATTTTAAAATTTAAATTTTTAAATTTGAAAATTAAAATTTAAAATTAAAATTTCACATTCAAATTTTAAAATTTTAAAATTCAAATTCAATTTTGAAATTTTTAAATTTGAAATTTAAATCCTAATTTTAAAATTTTAAAATTAAAAATTAAACATTTATATTTTAAAATTAAAATTTTTATTTTTAAAATTTAAATTTAAAACAGAGTATTTTTTTTAAATTCACAATCCAAACAGTAAAAAATAAAGTAATATTTTTATAGAGTATTAAATTTTTCAATATATCCAAGACGTTGTAAAATAAAACTCTATTTTATTTTTCAATGATTACCAAACAGACCCTAAATACTTTCCCTTCTCCTTCACGTAAGTCGTAGATCTAGTGGAGGCTTCTCTGATCTCTATTCTATAGATGCCCTAGCTGCGGCCGTCGCCTTATTGATTGGAATTCGCCGAAGCTTCTTCACGACCTCCACCTCCACGAGCCTTCTCCACTAGACCTCCTGTCACGCCCCGGGGTCGAAACTGCGACCCGGGCTCGCCAACAGATTCGCCATCTGTACGAAAACTGCCGCACAGACGAAGCGTCTACCCTGCAAGTCAGATCTATAGCTAAAAACATGTATCAGAGTTGAATCTAAAACCAAAAGCTATAGAATAAAAAGAAAACTGAACATCTGGAATATTAAATCTCCACTAGTACACAAAACCTCAAGGTACATAGTCACACAAGAATAGAACAAGGACTATCCTCCCAAGTCTCTCAGAATGTCCAGTACAAAAGTGGAAACATAAAATACACCGGGTACATCTACCTCAGACTCTCAATGCTGGTAAGGAACTAATCAACCGCGTCCTCACCTCGAAGTGCTGTCTCCGCGCGAACCAAGCTGGAACAGCTGCCTCAAACCTGTCACCGCAGCGGGTGTGAGATCTACTGCAGAAGGCAGATCTCAGTGGGTACCGTCCCAATGTCCACGGTATGCCCACTAAGTCTACTGGAGGCAAAACAGATAGGTATGCAGATAGATAGGTAGATAGATAAATAATGGTAAGCTGAAATAGAAAACTACAGATAGCAAGTCACAATCATAAAGCTCAAAAGGAAACTCTACCAATAACACGATATGCATACACTCTCTACTGCTAAGATGTCTCGGTATCAATGCTCAAAGGAAAGAAACCATCTATGAACATAATATGAAACCACCCGCTCATATCACCCAATCCCAAGGACTGCCAAATCTGGCTCAGTCCAGCCAGCGCCCGTCGTCTAGGAACGCACCTGCCCACTACCACGCATCCACAAGAGGACGGGATTTACGTGGGGCGTCCTAAACTGACTATCACAATCTCACGCAAAGTGACCCCATGGTAACTCGGCTAGGGGTATCAAGCGACCTCTAGTATATAAACTAGGCGCATCGTCCTCTCATCATCAACACGCACCCGGCGCGTAACTCGAGGGGAGCGACCCCAGCGAGCTCAAGTATCACATCAGTCTCAATACGCGGCACATGCAGGCTATGGTCCACGATCAAACAGATCGGCAACTCGATGCAAAAGGCACAACTCAGTCGGAAAAAACTCCTCGACTCGAACAAGAACAGCCCAAATCCTCACCTGATCTGTCGGAGAACCCCGACGACACAATCTGATAATGCACGACTCGTGGCTAAGTCGGGAAACCTCCACGACTCGATCTGCCAGAACCCCAAACTCTCAAGCTAAGTCGGAGATCCACCTCAACGACTAAAACGGAAAACACAATCTAGAGCAATCACCCAATCCCCACAAGGAAACTCATCCCGCATGATACTAGAACTTGACACACATGCTCTAAAAATTCACTCAGCCCCCCGGCACGAGTATACAAGCACCCTGAACCCATGCCATACCCTTGGCATCTCATAATTTAAAAACCATCTTTGAAAACATTGATTTTCCTTAAAACGGGTTTCTCGATTTTTAAAATGGTTCAGGTGCAATCATGATGCAAACAAAGCATGAAACCTAGTGTCATATGATATCAGGGGTCTACTAAAAATAATCCGGGGTTCCAATAAATTTTTCAGAAAATTCCAGGCAACTATCAGATGTAAAAACAACAAAAATACCTAATAAACATGATCAACTTGCATTCAATAGCATTAAGGGTCATTCCATAAATTTTGGAGAAATTCCAACCCACCTGGAATGCTTTCCGCAGGCAAATGCTGAAGTCGGTGAAGTGCCGGAACCTCGAACTGACGAAATCTCGAAAATCATGCCACAAATCCCGGAAAAATCCTCGGAAGCTCCAATAAATTCTCTCGAGTCACACAAAAATTCTGGCGCACTCTGGCTCTCTCCACAGCCACCCACAACACTAGCAGCACTCTTAAAAGTCCAAAATTCCACACACATAAGTCCAGCACAATATCTGCTCTCCAAAAAATGCTCACATACTCACAACCCACTTAAGTCTACCACAACACTAGCATCAGCCCACATTAGGTCCATCTCAACATTTACACTCTAAGCTTCAGCACAAATTAACAACTTGCTCCCATCACAGCACAAAACACCAACACATCCACTATTACTGTCACGCCCCGGCGTCGAAACTGCGACCCGGGCTCGCCAACAGATCCGCCGCCCATACGGGAGGCCCCGTATAGACGAAGCGACTAACCTGCAAAAGATCAACTATACTATACAGATATCAGAGCTGAAAGTAAACTGCTGAAAAGGAAAATATATACAACTCAAAATCCTCCCCAAAACACATAAATCTCTCAAGCAGTAAAATAAAATACAACTCTATACCTCACTACAAGGGTCTCTCAACATGAACTCTCAAAAGTACAGGGGTACATCTACACTCTGGACGACGACGACTGGTAGGGATCTATCTCGCGACTCCCTTACCTCGATCAGCCGGATTAGCAACTGGAGCAGCAGGAACAGGAGTAGAAATCCCTGGGGAAAAGACACCACGACGGGTGTGAGAACTACGTCCCAAGTAGTTCTCAGTGGGTGCCGCCAACAAGCCCGACGGTCTGCCCACTAAGTCTACTAGAGGCATAAAGTAACAATATAATACTAAAATGAAAGGGCTGGAAAAGTAACTCTACCACTACCATGCCTCTATCTAGATGCTCAAAAAGTGGAACAGATGGAAACATGATACATCTACTAACACACACAGTATACTCACCCAATCTATACTGACTGCCGCATAGGGTCCAGTCAAACCTGCGCCTACCTACTGCCGCACATCCTCAACAGGACGGGTCTACCGTAGGGTGTCCGTGACTGCCAAAACTGGCCCAGCCAGAGGGACTGCGTCGACAAGTCGCGATAGCAAGTAACAGGCCCAACTCCGGAGTGGCACTCGAGGGGCGCGACCCCATCGAGGAAAGTATCTGCGCATCTCTGTCGAGCTCAAATATGGCTCATGCAGGCTATAGTCCAAACCACGATCACAAGATCGACTAACAACACCAACGCTCACTCACAGGCTGGAAAACCACACAGCCGGGGGCCACCGTCCACCAGACGGCTCCCACAACAGAACATTAAACTCACAGGAAAGACCGACACCATAAGGGTTCGGAAACCCGATAGGCCGGTGCTTAGAACCCTATCAAACAAGAAAAGACTCTAGGCTCCGCCTATCGAAGTTCCCGACCCCCTTATAGTTCGGGAACACAACAATCTCGGTACTACACGCAGAAAACACCAACAGGGCCCGAAAGTCCCGGGAGACCTACACCTACAACCCTATCAAACAAGAACAGGTTCCAGGCTCGGCCCCCGTGGCTTTCGTCCCGACAAAGGAACGGCCCCTAGAACCCAGACCACTCGAATCCTTTCGAGTGGGGATATTTACAGGAAAAAGGTGACATTTGTTATTGAAAGCCATTTTCACTCAACCCACACAAGGTGAGGATTAAAAGTAGTACCCTTTTTGAAAAGCTATCTTGTTTTGAGAAGAAATTCATTTTTAATGATTTTTAGTTCTTTTTAGAAAAACAGTTTAGAAAAACAAGTGTTTTACCCAAACCCCGAAGGGCTGATGCCTTTGTCCAATCAAACAAGAACAGACTCCAGCGGCCCTTCGATGCTTGGAAGAAAATATTGGTAGAATAAAATCATGTGTATGTCGAAAAGGGTTCTGGGTTCTAGGTCCGGCTAACACTAGTAAACTACTGCCACTAACACAGTGGCGACAACCCAAACAGGGGAAAACAAGACCCCCCCCGGGTCCACCGTTTACCCCAAACGGTTCCCGGTACAGACAAGCGATCCACTACATCTACCAGACTCCACTCTGCTCCCAAGCACGAGTGTAAATGCATCCCACACTAAAAAGTAGTCCCGACCGCTCGGCCCACTACCCGGGCGAGGATAACACTAAGTCCAGGAATGAAACATAATGTGTGGATGTCTAAACATAAATAACCCTAGCCCAAGTGAGGGTTTTCTACTGGTCTGGTTACACATGCAACATATGACGGAGGTGCTAGGTCAGGTTCCAAGATAACAATAATTTAACAGGTGGTAGGAAGCAAAAGAGATCATACGATCATCAGATAAATACAAAGAATAATAACATTCAAATTCTAGCATGCTACCCAGTCCAATCCCTATCATGCATGATTCTATATCAATAGAATTAGCGCACAGTCCATAGATCCTGAAAGCAAAGCCACCCACCTGAAGGCGCTAACTGTCCAAGATCCAACAGCTGAAAACACCAGGAACAGCAACCTCCAAATAATCCTCAGTCCCACAATCCCTGAGCAACTCTTCCTGGTACGACATACAGTCCAAAGTTACACTTAATTCCAAAAAATCCAAGTTTTACTATTCTGCTGGGAACAGTCCTCTTAATGCGAAATTTTCACCTGTAAAACAAACTCCAAAAATTCCAATAAAAATACCACAGCGATCCTCGCGTCGATACCTTCGAAACGGGTACCTGCGGGTCCAAATCCGAGCACCGTAGGCCAAGTTACAAATTCCACAGTAACGGTGCGCAAAATCCCATAACCAAACAACTGTAAACTCTTGTACAGATAAAAAGGAAAATGTATACCTTCGGGGAGGTCTCCAAAAATTCCAAGAAAAATACTATGATGATCCTCGCGTCGAGTAGATGAAAAAAGTGTAAAAGAGCGTCTCAATCCGATGTCCGAGCGCAGAGATAAAATTCCATCAATCCGCTGTCCTAAAAAATCCACACAACAAACAAGGTCCTCAGTGAGCATGGAAGAACTCCTCGAAAAGCGCAAAACCAGGAAATGTGAAAAATACCAAAATCGTAGCCTTACCTGTTGCGAATCCAACGGCGAAGAAATTGCTCGAAAAGATGGTCGGAGTAGGCCAAAGGAACTCGTGCACCGAAACATGACGAAAGAAACACCGAAGAAAGAGCGTCGCGACGCGCCAAGAAAATAGGAATCTCAAAAACCGTGCCACATAAAATCTCCAAACTCTGCAAAAAGGTGCAGCACTGCGTGGGGATCAACTTTGCTGAAGACTTCTCGTCGGTTTGAAGCTCGGAAAAGCCAAAAAGAAGCAAAAGAAGGCAGCTCGGGCTATTTATAGGCCGCACCAAACAAATGGAAAAATTCCATTCATGTCCCAACTTTCGGGCGCTCCCGAAGATTTGGGCGCTCGAATCCGGGCGCAGAGGAGGAACACTGTAGCCGCCCGGAAATTTCCCGTGCCGCCACGTCACCCGCACAGCAAACAGCTGTGCGGGGTGCGCCGGGAGTGGCCACGTGGCCCTCCCGGTGGCCGACACGTGTCCCGCACAGCAAACAGCCATGCGGGGCGCGTGTGGTGCCGCCGCGTGGCGCCTCCCCGGTCAAACGGGTAGGTGGCGCCCGCCAATGGCAGGGCGCCACCTGGCCTGCACAGTGTCGCGGTCACACGTGCGGGCAGGCGCAGCCTGACCGCCTGCCACGCACGCGCCCCGAGGCGCCCGCCCGCAACCCCGTGCGCCGCGCCTTGTGAGCCCGCGAGTAGCACGCCGACACGTGTCCCCTGCACCCGATCCACGCACCCTACTTCGGGTTCCGTGGACCGCGCTGCGTGCACCGACCAACCGGGGACTGCCACGTGTCCACCCGCCTTGGTCCATGCACCGTCGCGCCACCCAGTAGACCGCGCATCACGAGCCCGCCAATCAGGCGGCTCCACGTGTCCATGCGCCGGGTCCGTGCACCCAGCCGCGCCCCTCTGTGGACCGAGTGCTGCGGACCGGCCAATAACAAGCCGCCACGTGGCAGCCGGCGGTCCACGGCCCCTCCCATGCACCGAAATTCAGCGAAAACTTCCGGGAGTCCGTTTTTGGGCATCCGGACTCAGAAACAAGCAAGCAAATAGCCGTTTTCAAGCGTTTTTCTGTGCTGAATCCAAATCCAACCTCTGTTTGGCCCAAAACCACTTCGAAAATTCGACAAATGCAGCCGAAGGCCAATCCAGCTGTGGATATCACACAGGGTCCATCTGTGGCATCCCTTTGATGCACTATGGGCCAAACACACCAACACTAGGTGTTCTACACCACGGTTCAAGGGAGAAGCAACACGGGGATCAGGGTCACCACATCCTCCCCCACTAAAAGAAAGTTTCGTCCCCGAAACTAAAACACACCACAACAACAAAACTAAAACAATCAAATTAACCCAAAGAACGCAAACGCTAAACTAACAAGAAAGGTACGGCTCCACCAGCAGGAAAGTCATCAACCCCCACCCTCGATTTAGAAAACAGCTGAAATTAACGAAAAGTCCAAAAATTTCGAAAGATCAGTGCCTTCGCCCCAATCAAACAAGAACAGGTTCGGGCACTGTCTCCATTTCTGGAGCAATATTTCGAAGTATTCGTCCTGTTCGTAAATTTCAGCACAAAGGCGAGAAAAGGGAGAGAAGTGTTGGTGTCGTTCCTGCTGTGGCTACAAAAACGAAAGCTACCACTAACCGAGACTCCTAAGGACACAACCTCTAGTCCTAAACGTCACAACTGCTCTCGAGGCGGCGTCTGTCCACAGTCGCTGAAGCCCATGCTGCTGGAAGGATACGCCGGCAACCCGAGAAAAATGAACTCCTCCTGTCCAACTCGCCGAAGGGTAACTATTCTCATTCCATTATCAGTCGTAGAACGGCACGGCACCGCACCAATCAGTCCAACCTGTGTGCTCAATCCAAGTCCTGGAGCTGTCCTTGAATCGTCACATCAGCAGGTGAAGTCCCAAGTCTCAACTGCACTGATCATACACCGCAATCCTCCTCTACTCGAAGGATACAGGGAAGAATCCAATCGCTAAAACCTGTAGTAAAAATTTCTAACCCACACCCATGGAAAGATGCTGATGCAGATGCTCTACTAATAATGCAGAAGAATACAGCGGTATCAAATTGCTCAACTCAGCTAACAGAAATAAAATCATACCTGCCGCGACATGATCCGCTGCCGGGGTGTCCTCCACCAGGGCTGCATAAACCCGTCCACTGGGTGCTGCAGATCGTCGTCCCGTCTGTCCCGACGTCGTGGCCCACTCTGGCTGACGGTGTGCCGGAGGGGCTTCCGCTGCATGGATAGGCAAGGGGGGTGCTGTCGCAATCGGCCGCACTGATAAAATGGCCTGTGGGCAAGCTGCGCGGAAATGTCCCAACTCTCCACAGAGGAAACACCGCCCCTGTCTCTGATCACACTGCGACGGTGGATGAGGCCCGCCACAAATGACACACCGCTCCTGTCGTTGCTGTCGGTACTGCTGCTGCTGCGGGGGCCCACCTGATCTCCGGCGCCTACGAAACCCACGACCCTCAGGATGAGATCGTGGAGGTCTCGGAGGTCCCTGCCGGCTCGTCTGACCCTCATCCTCCAGTGCTGGGCGCTTCGCCCCCGAAATCCCTGCGGGAGCTTGGGCCACCTCGACCATAACCACCTCTCCGTGCTCCATATAGAGGGCCTGCTCCATAGAGGCATCCAGAGTCTGCAATCTCTACGAGCGGACAAACTGGTAGATATCACGGCGCAGTCCTCGCTCAAACATGTAGATCCGGTGCGCCTCATCCCTAGCCGCGTGCGGTACACTAATTCCTCACAGGCTAACATTCCACAATTAACTAATTAAAATAATTAATTAATTAACCCCTTTTTAGCCAACTCCAAGTCACTTTTTGCCTTCGGGGCCTCCGCACCAGTCCGGAACCTCCCGAACTCCACTGTAAATAGAAAATACACATGCTCAAAGCTTTCCCCACTCAAAAAGCTCAACCGTGGAGTCGGTGTGCTCAATCCAAAAACCGGCTCCAAAACTGCCAGTTCCAACTCACTTTTCGCCTTCGGGTCCTCCGCGTCAGTCCGGAACCTCCCGAACTCCGCTGAAATCTCAAAGTATACCTGTTCCATGTATTTCCAAATTTTCTGCACTCCACTGTGGAGTCGATGCTTCTCCGAAACCAGTCCTCTATCGGCGCACAAAGCCCGGAAAACTCCGAATCAAGCTGGGGCTTCCGCGTTGATCCGAATCAACTCGAACTTATCTAAAGTCACAAATGGGACATGCTCGAGGCGTTTCTCCGCGTCACGCCATCCTGCGAGGTCGGTGCGCTATCCGAAATCCCGGTATTCTACACTCTCCCCTCCTTAAAAAGGTTTCGTCCTCGAAACCAGAATGAATCCATATCTCAGGAGGGTGTCTCAATTCAATGGGGATAGGAGATCCTCAACTCATCCTCAAGCTCTGAAGTGGTCGTTCTCACTCATCCTGATGGTTTCACTGAACCTTCACCCAAGGTAAAACCCGACTGCAAAATTCTTCTGTCTCGCCAGCAAAATTGCATCGGTCGCTCCTAAAAGCTCAAATCCTCGTCCAACTTCATGAAGCGCAAATCAATCATGCAAGGGATCAATTACACTTCTTCTAGGCAGATAAAACACGCAGATCAACTCCCCGCGTAAGCTCAAATCTACAATCCCTACGAAAAAAAGGCTTCCACCTCTCAAGGTCTCCAAAGGCGTAAATCCCTCGTTGCTCCAGAGGAACCAAATATTCAAGTTCCACAGATACAACTCTTGTATCCATCCACAGGGGAAGAAGTTCAACATTGGGAATAATTGCTCAACCCTTAGCTCTCAATTCCAAGTTCCAAAGGGGCACCCACTGATCGATCATCTTATTCCAAGGTACGCTGCTCGCCTAAACAAGGTGTCCATAACCATAGAGTCACCGCCGGGATAATGATATACCCAATCAATCATATAACTCCAATAACTCTGCCCACGGGCATTGCCTCAAACCAACTCTTCCTGAGTATCCAAGTACTTCAGGTTCGTGGATCCATAAATAACTCAATTCCCTCTCTTATCACTGACAAACATCCACATCCATGCTGGTATCCTCTTCAACTTATCTCCTCATAGCTACACTGGCCCTGCTTAGTCCAAAAGCTTTTGACCTCAGTAACAACCATAGGCTTAGGCTAATTTCCCAACGGCATCACTCTTCGTTGGGTCCTCCGTCACTCATGCAGCTGAGAATACAAGGTCTAAAAACAAAACCTTCTGAGACAAATGCAACTCTCACAACCTAGCAACAACTTCCTCCCTCTTAGAAGTTGTAGCACTATCCTCAAGTGCTCCTGAGGCTCTAAGCCACTTCGGAAGTAAATCCAAATATCCCCTACGGGCCCAGCTGCTAACCCGTTCAAACACAGCTGGAACACTCAATTCCTCAAATTCTAAAGGCGGCAGAGCATTAGTCAATCCATTTGACCGCGCTGTGAGCTCACAATGCCCCTACTGAATCCTGTACACTATCGGGGCACAGCCCTCGGCTGTAAGGTTCCACAAGCTATCAATCTCTTGGATCTTCACCGTAGTATTCCCACGACGTGGTATTGGGTCACACAGACCTCTTGATCCATCAGATCCCGCAACTGCGCTATCAGCTCTCTATCTGTCTCTGTCTTATGGGTGATACTCCAAGAAGTGCTACCAAAGTTGGCACAGTTTCCAAACCCACGTCAGTCACCAACTCGATCTCAACCTCACTACACGGCGGCTTCGAAAATCAGCTCAGGTAGGCTCACACCCGGGGTCACACGGCGATAAGACTAATCTTTTAGTCCCGGTGCCGCCGTAGGCACTTCCTCTACAGTCGCTAGCAGCGCGATACGACCACGACTCAACTCTGCCATGGTCTAACTCCCTCAACAACACACTCCTCCCGACCCCGGTCCACGGAGGGTCAATGTCCTCACTCGGCAATCCATGGTAGCAAAGCATTGGGATAACCGAACTCTATCCAATCTCATAACAACTTCCCGAAACTAATGTAGGACTAAAAACTCAAGGAATCAAATCGAATGTCCTACCTACACTGGCGGGACTGGCAACACTCATCCATGTGCTATACGTGGTCTGGAACCTGATCCTCACGTGCACAAGCCAACAGTCCCTTCTTTGGCCCACGCAAAGCTACCCGTGCTCTACTGGAACACACACAAGCGGTGTCGGCATCAACCATGCTCTAACTCCGATGACCACACCTGGTGAGACGCGATCCACTATCCTGGCGATGAATGCGGCCCATGCAAAAGGAACTCACGTCCTGGCACCGCTGCTGGTGCCTACACTGTCGAGAACCTCCTGGTCTCTGTCTCCTCTGAGACTCAGGACCCAGAGACTGGAATCATGGCAACCTCGATCGACTCAACTATCCCACAATCCGACGATGCTGGACGTCTCTCACTAGAGCTGGTCACTTGCTCTTCGTCCCTCCTGGACGTGATCACAGATCCTCGGTCAATTCATCGAGCATGCACTAGGTGATAGATATCCTGATGTAGTCCCCTCTCAAGCAGATCAACCTCCTGGGTCTCATCTTGGGCAACACGGGGCACACTGCTCAACAATCGCAAAACCTTGCTCCAGATCATCAACTGCGCTCCCGATGGTCCAACGGGACGAATTCGACGCCACCAACTCTCTCGGCGTCCTTATCCAAAAGTGCATAACCAAGCGCCATGATGCTTCTCCTGGAAGAACAAATTCTCGAACAACTCTTCCATAGCAACGATCCAGTTTTCGGCCTCCCAAGGCTCCAAACTCTATCCCGAAATCTTCAGTGGACGGAACTGGATGAAGAAACAACTGGTCATCAACCTCTCGCTGCTTCTGCACCATCAATGGTGCGGTTAGGGTCGAAATCGACGATGTCACGGCCGGAAGTACAACCGACGATGCCCCGGGAGATGCTCTCAACTCGAGCATACGCATCACGCGCTCCATGACCTCGTCCTGGCGCCGCATTGCCTCCAATATCTGGGCTACCTAGGCCCGTAATTCTCAGACCTTGCTCTGCTCTATCCATTTAGCCTCCCGCTGATCGACTCCTCATCCAAGGTCAAACACGCCCTCGCCGCTGTACGGCGTCTCGGAAGCATCAAAAACCACTACAACATAACAAAAATTAGGACAAAACTCTCTCGACCCAATCAAGCGAAAGTCTAGAACATGTTACCCGTACTAAAGTATTATGTTGTCTGCAGCCAACATAATCATCTTTAGAGAGATAACATGTAAGATCACTCGCCCCATCCTCTGGGGGAGGTACAAACTCAATCATGACTCTCGCTAAAGTCACGTCTCTCATGACAGTCATCCTACTGTCCAACCAATAGCCTAGGGTCTCTAAGTCCTCAACGACCTACATTCCTAGGCTCTGATACCACCTAAATCTGTCACGCCCCGGGGTCGAAACTGCGACCCGGGCTCGCCAACAGATCCGTCATCTGTACGGAAACTGCCGCACAGACGAAGCGTCTACCCTGCAAGTCAGATCTATAGCTAAAAACATGTATCAGAGTTGAATCTAAAACCAAAAGCTATAGAATAAAAAGAAAACTGAACATCTGGAATATTAAATCTCCACTAGTACACAAAACCTCAAGGTACATAGTCACACAAGAATAGAACAAGGACTATCCTCCCAAGTCTCTCAGAATGTCCAGTACAAAAGTGAAAACATAAAATACACCGGGTACATCTACCTCAGACTCTCAATGCTGGTAAGGAACTAATCGGCCGCGTCCTCACCTCGAAGTGCTGTCTCCGCGCGAACCAAGCTGGAACAGCTGCCTCAAACCTGTCACCGCAGCGGGTGTGAGATCTACTGCAGAAGGCAGATCTCAGTGGGTACCGTCCCAATGTCCACGGTATGCCCACTAAGTCTACTGGAGGCAAAACAGATAGGTATGCAGATAGATAGGTAGATAGATAAATAATGGTAAGCTGAAATAGAAAACTACAGATAGCAAGTCACAATCATAAGGCTCAAAAGGAAACTCTACCAATAACACGATATGCATATACTCTCTACTGCTAAGATACCTTGGTATCAATGCTCAAAGGAAAGAAACCATCTATGAACATAATATGAAACCACCCACTCATATCACCCAATCCCAAGGACTGCCAAATCTGGCTCAGTCCAGCCTGCGCCCGTCGTCTAGGAACGCACCTGCCCACTACCACGCATCCACAAGAGGACGGGATTTACGTGGGGCGTCCTAAACTGACTATCACAATCTCACGCAAAGTGACCCCATGGTAACTCAGCTAGGGGTATCAAGCGACCTCTAGTATATGAACTAGGCGCATCGTCCTCTCATCATCAACACGCACTCGGGGCGTAACTCGAGGGGAGCGACCCCAGCGAGCTCAAGTATCACATCAGTCTCAATACGCGGCACATGCAGGCTATGGTCCACGATCAAACAGATCGGCAACTCGATGCAAAAGGCACAACTCAGTCGAAAAAGACTCCTCGACTCGAACAGGAATTGCCCAAATCCTCACCTGATCTGTCGGAGAACCCTCGACGACACAATCTGATAATGCACGACTCGTGGCTAAGTCGGGAAACCTCCACGACTCGATCTGCCAGAACCCCAAACTCTCAAGCTAAGTCGGAGATTCACCTCTACGACTAAAACGGAAAACACAATCTAGAGCAATCACCCAATCCCCACAAGGAAACTCATCCCGCATGATACTAGAACTTGACACACATGCTCTAAAAATCCACTCGGCCCCCCGGCACGAGTATACAAGCACCCTGAACCCATGCCATACCCTTGGCATCTCATAATTTAAAAACCATCTTTGAAAATATTGATTTTCCTTAAAACGGGTTTCTCGATTTTTAAAACGGTTCAGGTGCAATCATGATGCAAACAAAGCATGAAACCTAGTGTCATGTGATATTAGGGGTCTACTAAAAATAATTCGGGGTTCCAATAAATTTTTCAGAAAATTCCAGGCAACTATCAGATGTAAAAACAGCAAAAATGCCTAATAAACATGAACAACTTGCATTCAATAGCATTAAGGGGCATTCCATAAATTTTGGAGAAATTCCAACCCACCTGGAACGCTTTCCGCAGGCAAATGCTGAAATCGGTGAAGTGCCGGAACCTCGAACTGACGAAATCTCGAAAATCGTGCCATAAATCCCGAAAAAATCCTCGGAAGCTCCAATAAATTCTCTCGAGTCACACAAAAATTCCGGCGCACTCTGGCTCTCTCCACAGCCACCCACAACACTAACAGCACTCTTAAAAGTCCAAAATTCCACACACATAAGTCCAGCACAATATCTGCTCAAAAAGCTCAACCGTGGAGTCGGTGTGCTCAATCCAAAAACCGGCTCCAAAACTGCCAGTTCCAACTCACTTTTCGCCTTCGGGTCCTCCGCGTCAGTCCGAAACCTCCCGAACTCCGCTGAAATCTCAAAGTATACATGTTCCATGTATTTCCAAATTTTCTGCACTCCACTGTGGAGTCGATGCTTCCCCGAAACCAGTCCTCTATCGGCGCACAAAGCCCGGAAAACTCCGAATCAAGCTGGGGCTTCCGCGTTGATCCGAATCAACTCGAACTTATCTAAAGTCACAAATGGGACATGCTCGAGGCGTTTCTCCACGTCACGCCATCCTGCGAGCTCAGTGCGCTATCCGAAATCCCGGTATTCTACACCTCCTCTCCAACCACCATGTTAAGCGTGAAGAATAAGGAGTAGTTATGTCTCACCCCGGAAGCTATTTTAAAGCGAAAACTGATCATTTTTTGGAACTATTTTTTTTTTATGAAGCCTCTCTCTCAGGCGCGTGTACAGACCCGCCATATATACAAGATCTCTTTGTACAAACGGTCAAAATCTTTCCTGTATATGCACGGCGTCGCAACCACTAAGTACATCAACCACACACAAATTTCATTCTCAGAGTGGCAGTATTTAAATTAAGTTAACATGAAAAGCCTCGCCCACAAAGGCATACATATTTGAAAGCATAAATCCATAATGTTTTAAAAATAGTGCCCACACGACACTCAACTTTTCAAAATCATTTTTGCAAATCCTTTTTATCATTTTAAAAACTCACGTCCCCCGGACGCATCTAAAAGAATCCATATCCAACCATAGTCTCAAAAGTATATACTAACTAAAGAATGAAAACATTTGTCTGTCCAATCTTCCACATCATCCACAATTCCACAGTCCATATGCAAATATGAAAATTACGATGAAATATCCAAAGAAAAGGGTAAAAGAATATCACTAGACTGTGGAAAATACAATCACTCCCTAGGCGTGGCCTTACCTCAGTCCTGCTCACCACCCCCGACTAAACCTGTCACACAGTGGGAGTCAGTGACATATACCAGGATACAGAATAACTAAATAATAATATAAACTGAAATGTAAGTGCAGTAAATAAAGGAGGACACCAAACCGTAACCCGTAACCCGTAACCCGTCACCCATATCACCATATCGCTACCATTCAGACCCCAAATAAGGAATCCAATCGTACTCGCCATCTTGGTCCAGCGACCTCAGGCATAAGAATAATCTCGCTCATCAAACTAGTGTAAAACAACCCCTCTCGCATTGACCGCCACGATACCACAAGGTCCGCAGGGGTCCCTTACGCAATCTCTGCGTAAGGATCACAGGTCAAACAGACCACCTCTCCGGAAAAGTACACTAATGCGGTGGCCAAACCGTTGGTGTGCGTGAAAACGCTAAGAGCATGACGATCTCATATGTACACAGCTCTCTCTACGACAACCAGTCGCCCAAATGTAGCAAATAACAAGAATAATGTGAAAGGGTTAATTATGTCAACATTCATCATGTTTGGTGTATCATATCGTCACTCGATCCGTGACCGAGACTGTGATGATCCGGATCTCCACAGAGCTTTTGCAGTGTGATTGGCGACTTCTGGAGGTCTATGCTGTGTGTTGGAGGTGTTTGTGTGTGAATTGGACCCAAGAATTGGACTCAGCGTGAAATTTGAATTAAGATTACTTATTTGGATGCCTTCGACAAATTTTAGAAGTGGAATTGGGCAAAACGAATATCGGATTTGGATTCAGCGCGCGAAAACGATGGAAATTGACTATTTACTTATTTTTTTCGGAGCCCGGATGCCCAAGCACGAATTTCAAGGCTTGGGGCACTTTTCCGGCGACCGGGGGAGCTCGGCAGCGCGGCGGCGGGCAGAGGCGCGGGCCGCTCGGTCCACGGAGATAGGCGTGCACCGGGGTTTGGACGCGTGGCGGCTCCCGGTTGGCCGGCGCAGCAGGCGCGGTCCACGGGGTCGCGCGACCGGGTGCATGGACCGGGGCGGGGCCATGTGGCGGCCCCGGGTTGGCCGGTCCATGTGCGCTCAGTCCGCGCATGGAGTAGGGCAGGCGGGCAGGTGGCCGGGGCAGGTGGCCGTACCGTGGGGGGCAGGTGGGCGCGTCGTGCGTGTGCCACGTGTCGCGCAGCGGTTGGCTGGCGCCAACTGCCAGCGTGCGTGGGTGTGCCACGCGGCACGGCCCGGTTCGCCGGGTCCCGCTGTTTGCTGTTCGGACGACGTGGCGCAGCCTGGAGGATTCGGGCGCACGCGAAATGGGCACTGTGTGGGCACTGTTTGCGCCCGAATATTTTCGCGCGCCCGAAAGTGGGGACCCAGATGGAATTATTTGAATTGTTCTATTTTGGCTATAAATAGCCCCCTTTGGCTGCTCTTTTGGCCCTTTTCCCGAGTGCTGCTGGTGGTGAGCCCTCAAGCTAAGTTGTTCTACCTTGTGTTCTTCATCTCGTGGTGGATTTCCGAAATTTTTGGAGGCCGCGGCATCGGCATTTTCTGCGACGCGGCGCACTTCGACGCTCCATCGATTTTGGCTTCTACCATCGCATTTCAGTGCGCGAGACCCCCTGAGCTACCCCGATGGAATTTTGAGCCAATATTTGTGGCAACGCATTCAAAAGAGGTACTCCTTCAATTTCTGTGTTGATCACTTTGCTCTGTTTTGAGTTTTTGGTGGGGTTTTCGAGGCATCTTCTGACCTTCTTTTTCTACGACAATGTTTTGGACAGCGGAGCTTGTTGGATTTTTATTTTGGTGCCCGGTTGTCGGATTTCAGCCTGTGAGGACTCAATCGACATCTACGCTTCGAGGGGAATGCAACCGTGTTTTTATAAGAATTTTTGGAGGTCTTTTCAAAGGTGATGTTTATGCTTCTTTGGGACTGATTTCTGCAGAAATGCCAGTTGTGGATTGATTGGCGTACCACGATGTTCTATTTGTATCTTGGCCTACAGGTGTCGGAATGAAGAGTATAAATACTCGATTGGCATCTACTCGTCGCGAGAATCGCAACCGTGATTTTTTTAGATTTTTAGGAGGACTGCACGTAGGTGAAAAATTCCCTTTTCTGTGCTGGTTGTTAAGAACAACAAATGCTGTTTGGGGTATTGATTGTGTTGTTGACTGTGATGTTGGTTTGAGCAGAGGCTTGTGCGACCGAGTACCGAGGTGCGGTTTCGGCGGTTTTCTATTATGGTGACGGCGCACTTCACCGACTTCGGCTTTGCCTGCGGAAAGCGTTTCAGGTGGGTTGCTTCGTCTCCAGAACCGGTGGACGGTTCTCTAATTCTATTTGTTAGAATGCATGCATGTTTAGTGTACTAATATATAGTTGAGAGGTGAGCTTGGTAAATGGTATTTGTTTGAGGAATTACAAGATGTGATATTCATGTTATGCCTGATGAAACTTGCAAGATTTAGATATCCATGATTATGATCAATGAAAGCTCACCTAAGGGAAACATTACACTATGTGATTGATAGCATGCACAATTTAATGTACAACCTATAAGATTGCGATGTAAGCATAAGAATTATATAGTTCATGTGGATTGAGGCTTACATAATTTATTGTACATGTTGGGTACCTTCGAGATATTATATATATTTAATGGTTGTATTCACCTATGCTAGTTGAGAGCATGTTTAGGGAGATGAGGCTTATTTTGATTGATTTTGGTGATCATATCTGCTAATGTTTCCTGCTTATGATTTAGTTTATTTAAATGCTATTATTGGAACTTGACCTAGCACCCCGTCATATGATGCATGTTGAAACCAGACTAGTAGAGAACTTTCACTTGGGCTAGGTCCTTTTATGCTTTAGATATCCCACACTTTGCATCTTTTTCTGGACATAAATTTTCCTCGCCCGGGTAGTGGGCCGAGTGGTCAGGTTATTGTGGGACTTTGTTGCACTTGTGCCTGGGGGCTGAGTGGAGTCTGGTAGCTGAGTTTAGACCAGTGCTAGTGTATGTTGGGAGCCCTTTGGGTAGACGGTGGTCCCGGGCCCAGTGTGTTAGAGAGGCGAGTTGGGTGTTTCGTTCTGGGGGCTATTTAGGTCGACGGTGGTCCCGGCTGGGGAGTATCTCAAGCCAGTGAGTTTCGTGTCACGAGTGGTTGTGTCGCTAGTGCCTCGGGATTCGCGAGAGCTTTATTAGCTGCATCGTTGAGAGTACTCCGACCTTTGTACGTGATGTTGAGGACCCTGAGTTTATCCGTTTTGAGAGAGAGAGAGCGTGGATTTCGACTAGAGCTTGCATGCGCCACTGTTCGATACTCTATGCCACGCCATTTTTCCTCAGTTGGGGTAGCTCCCCGTGAGATGCCATAGTGGATGCGATGTTTGGCCTATTGAGGCAGTTTCGCGCGAGGGGCGAGTTATTCTGATTGGACCGGGTTGCTGTACCGGGCCGTCAGATTGAGTTTTCGACCGGGTTGGTGTACCGGACGGTCAGATTGAGTTTTGGACCGGGTTGTAGTACCGGTAGAACCCTATGTTGATACACTAGGGAGGCGCAGGCTTGACTGGACCCTATGAGGCAGTCAGTTCGATTGGGTCGATTGAGCACCTTGGGTGCGAGTAGTTGCATATCTTTTCATCTGTATCACCCATTGGGCATTTAGATGGAGGCATGGTAGCTGTAGAGTATCTCCGGCTTTTCTTGTTCAGTTTTTACTACATTGTTATTTTATGCCTCTAGTAGACTTAGTGGGCAGACCGCCGGGCTTGGTGGCGGTACCCACTAAGAACTACATGTTGATGTAGTTCTCACACCCGTTGGGGGTTCTCTCCCTCCTTTTTCTTTCCTTTTCTTTGTTTCGCAGAGTCATCTGTGGGAGATGCTGATTCTGCTATTGCTGTTCGAGGCGAGGGAGTCGCGAGCTAGATCCCTACCTGTCTTTGGAGAGTAGCTGTACCCCCACATTGGAGATTTGTAGTACAGTCAGTAGATTAGTTTTATTTCTGCTTTTCAGAGATTATTGTAGTGAGGATATGACTTGTACTGAGAGCCTGTACACTGATGTATTATTTCAGGTTACCCTCCCTGTTGAGTTCTGGGTTATTGTATTTGAGGATTTTGTATTTGAACATTTTTGGGAGATGGATATTGTATCATTATTTTCAGTTGTACAGTATTGGACTTGAGTTTTACAGCTTTTTATTTTACAGCTCTGATATCTGTTTAGCTATAGTAATTTTTCTTGCAGGTTGGACGATTCGCCTATGCGGGGTTTTGTATAGGCAGCGGATCTGTTGGCGAGCCCGGGTCGCAGTTTCGACCCCGGGGCATGACAGAGACTATATCCTACTATCAACACAAATAACGCTAACCAAAAACAGAGAAGAAGAGAAGGGTTGAATCGAAAGCCCATTCAACAGAGTCCACTTCTTCGGATCAGGGTACCCACCTCAAAGGAGACAAACAATCACGCTTGCGACCCTCCTAAGCCTTCCGAACCTTACTCGGACCTATTACATGTCCAAATAAAACAAATCAATATTTTCCCTCGACCAGCCATTTCAGTGGTCCCGACCACTGTGCCAAAAATTCCTTCTACTCCGAATTACCGGAATCAGCTCTGAAGTTCGATTTGTCGCACCGATCGTCAAACTGATCAAAACTATGCCCCGAACAACTTTACCGTTGTTCGGATGTAGACAATCAGTCCATTGGATCTGTCACCGCGACAAACGATAACCCGGAGGACAAAAACACCGTAAACATTACCCCTAAAAACATAACTATAGGAGAAACCGTGTAAAAATAGCAAAATACAAAAAGGGGGATTTTACAAGTGTAACGTGAATAACAGTTGACACCCCGGTGACGACGGAGAAGACTGGACCCAAAAACGATATTCCGCTGTCCCAAAACGACCTACTGATGAAGCTCCGCGTTGCGAAAACCGTCTCCCGACGCGATTTGCCCGTCGACAAGTCACCGGCGATGAGTCGGGCCCTTACCGTTGCCCGGATGAAGTTCGCGACGAGGAACGATCCAGCGGGAAGTCACCTGATGAAAACGAAAAACTCCCTCAGCAAGAAAAAGCCCAAAACCCCTCGTCGGCGTCGGCGGCGGCGGCTTCACGAGGTACGGTGCATGCGGCAGCCCAGCGCGGCCCCCGGGCAGCATGCGGCAGCGCGCTGTGGCCTCTGCAGAGTGGCGTGCACGGGCAACCCTCAGCAGATCGGCGGGCAACGGCCTCTGCAGAGCGGCGCGCATGGGCAACCCTCGGCAGAGCGGCGCGCGACAGTGCCCACGCAGGCGGCACGCATGCAGGCAGCACGCAGCAGCGCCCATGTAGGCGGCGCGCGCGCGACCCAACAGCCGGGTGCGAGTGCTTTGGCCTAATGCAGTGCTTGCGGCACGGGCCTGGAGCAGCGTGGGCGTGCTGCGGGCTGCGTGAGGCAGCGGTGCGTGGGCGGCGGCTTGGCAGGGCGTGGCCCCGCGTAGTGCTCGCAGGCGGCGGCCTGGCAGGGCGCGGCCCCGGTGTCACGCCCCTGGGTCGAAACTGCGACCCGGGCTCGCCAACAGATCCGCCGCCTATACAAAACCCCGCATAGGCGAAGTATGCAACCTGCAAGAAAAGGGACTACAGCTAAACAGATATCAGAGCTATAAAGAAAAGTGCTGTAAAACTAAAACCAACCATCTGTACAACTGAAAATAATGATACAATATCTATTTTCCATAAGTGATAATCATACAATATCCTCAAATACAATAACCCAGAACTCAACAGGGAGGTAACATGAAATAATATATCAGTGTACAGGCTCTCAGTACAAGTCAGATCCTCACAATATAATGATCTCTCAAAAGTGGAAATAAAATAATTTGCTGACTGTACTACAAATCTCCAATGTAGGCGTACCGCTACTCTCCACAGACGGGTAGGGATCTAGCTCGCGACTCCCTCGCCTCGAACAGCAACCGCAGAATCAGCAACACCCGCTAAGACTCTGCAAAACAAAGGAAAGGAAAGAAAAAAGAGGGGGAAAACCCCCAACGGGTGTGAGAACTACACCAAAAAGGGAGTTCTCAGTGGGTACCGCCACCAGGCCTGACGATCTGCCCACTAAGTCTACTAGAGGCAAAAGATAACGAAGCAGTAAAAACTGAACAAGAAAGCTGAAGATACTCTACGGCTACCATGCCTCTATCTAAATGCTCAAAAGGGGAAAAACCAGTGAAAGGTATGCAACCACTCACACACGAGGTGCACAATCGACCCAATCGAGCTGACTGCCACATCTGGTCCAGTCAAGCCTGCGCCTCCCTAGTGTATCAACGTAGGGTGTCCAACCGGACTAATTCGCTATCGAATAGTGGCACATGCAGGCTATAGTCGAAATCCACGCTCTCTTTTAGAACGATAAGACTCCAGATCATCAACATCTCGCACAATAGTCGAAGTACTCACAACGACCCCGGGACCACCGTCAACCCAACGGTTCCCAACGACATTAGTACTGGTCTAATCACAGCTACTAGACTCCACTCAGCCCCCAAGCACAAGTGCAACAATAGAAGTACCTGCCTGAAATAAACCCAATCAGATGGACCAGTATAGAACCCGGCACAGCCTGCTCTGCTGTCGAACTCAAGAACTCATCCGCGGGATACAGATCAGCTCCTGACCGGCACAGTCGTGTTTGTGATGACCTGGATCTCCGCAGAGCTGTTGCAGTGCGTTGGGTGGCTTCTGGAGTCCTACGTGGTGTGTCGGCGGTGATTGTGAATAATTTGGACATAAGTGTTGGACATTGGGCTTAAATGGATCACGTGGGTGATTGATTGACTCCATCGGATCTTTAGAAGTGGTTTCACGCGAAACGGATATTAAAATTGAGCTCAGCGCGAAGTTTGGACAAAGGAACACCTTTTCGGATGCATTCGGCAAATTTTAGGAATGGAATTTGGCAAATCGGACACCGGATTTGGACTCAGCGCGCGAAAACGATCAAAATAGGCTATTTACTTGCATTTTTCGGAATTTGGAATAGAAAAGTTACTGTTCACGGTCGGAACAGTGTTTCCGGCGATAGGCCGGTGGTGGGGCAGGCTCGGGCAGGCAGCACGCGGCCGCGGGCAGGCGCTTAGGGCCGCGGGCAGGCGCGCGGTCCACGCGGCCGGCGTGCACCAGAGGGAGGCCACGTGGCGGTTGGTGATTGGACGGTTCTGGCGGCGCGGTCCACGGAGGTTTTGCGGGTGCACGGTGGACCTGTGTGGGACACGTGGCAGCTTGTGATTCGCGGGTGTTGTGGACCCGGTCCACGGAACAGGAGCTGGTTGCCTCGGGATGCGTGCGCGGCATGGACACGGCAGCGGCGACGTGCGCGCACGTGGGCACGAATCTCGAGGCGGTGGCGCGCGAGGCAGCGGCGCGGGTGAGGCCACGTGTCGCGCAGGGAGTGGGCTTTTCGGCTGTGCGCTGTGCGGGTGCCACGTGGCGCTCAGGGGTTGGCCGAAATTGGTGTTTCCTGTTCGGAGGACACAAGGGGAATTATCTGAATTGTTTGTTTTGGATTTGCTCTATAAGCAATCCGAGGGAGCTTCACTGGGGGATTTCGACCCCTTAGAGCCCTCAGCTCAAAGGGGGCTGGGAGGGAGATTTGATCTCCATGAAGAGAGGAATACACCTACTAAGTTTCGGATTTTTCGGTGCGACGGATTTCGAGATTTCTATTTTACCGGCGCGGGGCGACGTTTTTTCTTCGGTGTTCTTCTCCGTCGTATTTCGGTGTGCGAGCTCCTCCGGCCTACCCCGAGCACCTTTTTCAGTGATTTTTGCGCCGTTGGCTTCACGACAGGTAGGGCTTCAACTTTTGTTGTTTGAGCTCCCCCTATTTCAGAGATCTTCTTGGAGTTTTTCGAGCTTCTCTTTGACCCATTTTTCCACTGCGGAGTTTTGGATAGCACATCGGTATTTCGGCGATATCTTTGCGCACAGGCGTCGGATTGAGGCATGCCATGAGGCGTTTTTCATCTACACATCGCAAGAAGCATCCTCGAATTTCCTTGGATTTTTCTGGGTTTTCCCCGAAGGTGAAAAATCCCTATTCCCAGAGATAAGTGCTACAGATTTTTGGTACAGGATTCTTTCGAGAGGGTCACATTGCCGATTTTATATCTCGGCCTACAGGTATTGGATTTGGGCGTGCGAGTACTCGTTTCGATCGTCTCGACGCGAGGATCGCAGCGGCAATTTTTTAAGAATTTTTGGTCTCCATCTCGTAGGTAAAAACAGGGCATCTTTGGGACTAAATTCTGGACAGCTTGTATTTGAATACTTGTGTGCTTATCTGTGTGTATGTTGGGGATATTTTTGTACAGTGATCGCGGCAGTTGATCTTTTGGGCCAGAGCACTTTTCGGACTTGGATTTAATGATCGAGGTGGGTGGTTGCTATACTCCTCATTTTCTGACATACCCCTAGGAATATTAGAGAGATCCTCTCATTGGTTACATTGAATGATCAACTATGGACATGCATGCTTAAATTAAAATAATTGTGAGCCTATCATATGGAAATTACAATTGTGGAAATCTTATAGTGGTTGGGATTTATACATGTTTGTATGGATATAGTATTGGCACTTAACCTTGCATGTGGAATTTACTTTCATGTTGGGATAAAATGAAACGTCTTGTGGGAGGATACCACTTGAGGATCTTTTGGGACATGCATAGGTGGATGATTTAGGTGAGGGAAAATTGTGGATTTTAGACATGTGTGGATGGATAATGATTTTAGCATGATGGTTATATCTATGCGGAGCTATTAATCGATACACATGTGGAACCACTATTTGGCACACTTTCTTTATCTTTTATGAGGACATATGCATGCTTGTTTGGACATCTAGATAGGCCATCTTTTATCGCTACACTTTCATGCTGGAACTTGACTTAGGAGAAACCATGTTTGCTTCCTTTCTCCTTTTCGTTAGTTAGGTGGTTATTGTTGCTCGGGTTTGAGCAGGGGTACGGGATAGTGTAGCCGGGATCTTGGGGTCGGGGACAGGTGGTATTTGATTGTGGGTTGTGGGGTATTGCGGCTACTGCGGATAGTAGGCGGTTGACCGGATACAGATTATTTCACCCGATTATGGGTTGTGGGGTATAGCGGCTACCGCGGACAGTAGGCGGTTGACCGGATGTCGGATGTGGGACATGTTTGTGATTATGGGTTATTCCGGCGACCGCGGATATTGGGCGGTTGACCGGAGGTCGGTTGTGAGACCTGGTTGTGGATTGTGAGGTATTGCGGCGATCGCGAATTTTGGGCGATTGACCGGATGTTCATTTGAGCATCAGATTGGGGATCAGTATTCTTTTTGTGGAGGGGTGTGTTCCACTGGGGCTTTATAGTTGTGATCCAGTCCTGCTTTTGATACTTATCACACCGGCGCGGTTATTGCCCGGTGATGCTTTCCTCGTGTGGGTCGCTCCCCTCGAGTTCCCCTCCGGAGGCCGGGGCCAGACAGTTATTGACAGTTTTGCTATCACATCGGCGCGACTTATTTGCCCGATGATGAGGGCGGCAGCAGGAGTTTTGCTATCACATCGGCGCGGCTTCTTTGCCCGATGATGAGGGCGGTACAGATTGGGTTCATCTGGGACGGTTGATTACTGTTGCATACGGTTATTCCAGTCTAGGACTGCATTTTAGAGATATAGTAGTGGTAGTTTCCTTTCTTCAGCAGTCATTATTGCTTACCACTCTTCTTCCCCTCTTTGCCTCTGGTAGACCTAGTGGGTGCGTCAGAGTTTGAGGTTTTACCCACTAGGGGAGGCTACTGGTTTACTAGTAGTTCTCACCCCCATTCTTCTTTCCTTTTTTTTTCTTCTCCCTTGTTTTGCAGTGTCTTCTGCGGATGCTACTGGGCTTTCAGTGGCGGGTCGAGGAGAGAGGATGGCTGAGTAGATAGATCTCGAGGCAGGATGAGCGTGTTAGCTGGACTGTTGGTGTACCCAGGTTTCCTCAGACGGTTGTACTTTTACCTTTGGGACTGGCTTTTGCCAGCAGGTTGTATTTATTTTGGTGAGCTGGGAGAGACAGATGTATCATTTATACAGATATATTGTATTTTATTTCCAGCTTCAGTCTGAGATGTATTAGTTTTTAGTTCAGCTCTGTTTTTATTGCTCTTTTATTATATCTCTTATATCTGAGTAGGTAGTTGGCACTTCGTGTACGCAGGAAATTCTGCGTGCACGGCGGATCTGTAGACGGGCCCGGGTTCTGGTTTTCACCCAGGGCGTGACAGATTAGGTGGTATCAGAGCTTAGGGATAGGTCAGTTGGGACTTAGGAAACCCTAGGCTTTTCGGCGGACCCTAGGATGTTAGTGCGTGAGAGATGCGACATTTTGGGAAAGTCGGTAAATTGTTTATTTGACTCTTCCGGTGAGTGAAGAGGGATCGACATATCCTATTTTTGTGGGACAGTTATGTTGGCTGTAGACAACATAAAGTTACAAAAATAGAGGGATGTCTTTGACTTTCGCTAGATTGGGTCGAGTGTTTGGGGTGTGCTGATTTGCGGTTTCGTCGTGGTGAGCGGTGTCTCCCCGACGCTGGGCCCTGACCCAGGTGCACCCTGGTGCGGCAGTTGGGTCAGAGCTGGTTGTTTCGGGCCGGATACCCAGATAGGAGTCTGTGAGCTCCGGACCCGAAGGGTAGGAGTGTTTGAGGCAGATCAGCAGCGCAGTGGCACAGTTGTCGGAGTAGCGAGTAGCCCCCTCCGTGCCGACGTCTAGTGCTGGGGCACCGAGGCAGGGTGGATAGTTGACAGCGGGTAAGCTGTGGGATTGTGTTGATCGAGTGAGCCAGTTTTGGCAGATGAACCACCCCGATTCATGGAATTGAGTTGAAGCCTTTGGAGGCGGAATCGTGGTTGGCGGTGATGGAGGACAGATCAGTCGGAGGAGGCATTCCCGATCTCTTTTTCTAGGATAGTGGATTTCTGAGACGGTCAGAGCACATAGGTTACAGCGGTCGGTGGGTGGTAGGTTTGAGTTGCTCCGGGCTTTTGGGTTCGTATCTTTTTGATACGGGAGTATACCCTTCTTGGTGGGTAGTGCTCTTGCTTCATTGCTTGGGTTAGGGGTAGGATGGTCACCACGTGCACGGGAGACTTATTTTCCCGATCGCGCTTGGCACGTGGAGGAGAGTTGTTGGTCCTGCCCGGTGCAGCTTGAGTCCGGGATTTTGCCGGTAGACCTGATGGTCTTGACTTAGCTGCGGGATGTTGATGTGGTACTTGTTGGGCTGGCTGGTTCGGTTTTCTTTCGCGGCGGTTGATTATGCCGCGAGGACAGTTTTCTTGGGGAGCCAGGCCCGGAGGTATTGGTGTACCTGGGTTGCTTGAGGGTTATCTTCGCCTCTATGGCTTTGACTTCGTGAGCAAGGTGGATGTTTCGCAGTGGATGAGTAGCCTTTTTGGCTGGTGTGGTTGAGGGACCTACGGCAGCGCCGGGACTCGGGGATACCCCCCCCCCCCCCTTTGGATTGCGAGTTCCTGGCTGTTCTCCTGTCAGAGTTGCCTTGCATGTCACTAGTTTGGGAGTTGATGACACAACTCCGGGATTCGATGGATAGGAAATTTTGTCTGACCAAGTGTGGCGCCTTTGGGGGCGCCGGTTGTGAGGACCTGGATCCCCACGATGTGATTACTAGTTGACTAGCAGCTTCTGGAGGCCTATATGGCGCGTCGGTGGTGTTTGTGCACCAATTGTGTAGTGTTCTTGATTTCCCATGCAACCTTTTCGATGAATCCACAGTGTAAAACACCTAGTGTTGGCGTGTCTAGCCCATGGTGCATCAAAGGGATGCCACAGATGGACCATGTGAGACATTTTTAGCTAATTCGGCCTTCGACTATATTTTTCAAATTTTAGAAAAGGATTTGGGCCAAACAGAGGTTGGATTTGGATTCAGTGCGGAAAAACGCTTGAAAACGGCTATTTATTTGTTAAATTCTGAGTCCGGATGCCCAAAAAGGACTCCCGAAAGTTTAACTGTGGTTTTCGGTGCATGGGAGGGGCTGTGGACCGCCAACGCCACGTGGCACCCTTTAATTGGGCTGGTCCACGACGTGCGGTCCACCGAAGCCGTGAAGCCCGCCTCGATCCGCGTGCGCGACAGGCGCGGGTGGCGCTGCTCCCGCGCGTGGGCAGGCGTAGTGCGCGCAAAAACGTTGACCATGGGATTGGGCGACGTGGCGGCTTTCGAGCGGCCCTCTACGGGTGTTCCGTGTTCCAGGGACACCGGTGGTATTTTTTGATTTGTTTTTTTGGGATTTTTGAGTTATTTAACTCAGTTTGAAATTGGGGAGGGGTTTTCTTCATCCTCTGTTCAGTTTCACACAGAGGGTGAAGAAGACAAGTTCCTCCCCTGCTAGTGCTGGTACCACCGGTGGATCGCCGAAATTTTCAGTGGCACGCTTTTTGAGATTTCAATTTTACGGCGCAGGCGCGACGCTCGTTCATTTGGGATCTTTTTCGTCGCGTTTCGGTGCAAGGACTCCCCCGGCCTACTCCGACATCCGTTTTTGTCGATTCTTGCGCCGTTGGATTCACAACAGGTAGGACTAAAACTTTGGTGTTTTGATATATCCCTTGTTTTGAATCTCTCTTGGTGTTTCCGAGCTTTCTTTGTGACCCATTTTTCTTCGCGGAGTTTTTGGACAGCACCCGATTGTTTTGGCTGTAACTTCGCGCTTAGGTGACGGATCAAGGTGATTCAAGAGGCGTTTTTCATCTACATTTCGTAAGGAAACTCTTGGATTTTTCTCAGATTTTTCTAGATATTTTCCGAAGGTGAAAATCCCCTTTTTCTGTAGTTCTTTGGCACAGAATTTCTGTACAGTTTTTGTTGGGGTGTTTCCCTTGCCGAATTTGTATCTCAGTGTAGGGAGCTCGGTTTTGGTCGTGCAGGTACTCGTTTCGACCGGTTCGTCGCGAGGATCGTGACAGTATTTTTTCTGAAATTTTCCGAGCATTTTTCACAGGTGAAAATGGGGAAACTTTGGACTGATAAATTTTAGGCAGATTTTCGTGGACATTGAAAGATTAAATTGTGTATGTTCTTCTTGGATATATTGTACAGTGTTGCGGTGAGCTTTTGGACTGAGCGTGGACTTCATTTTGGGACAGAGTTTTAGCGCTCGAAGTGGGTACCGTTGTTAAGCTCTTACTTGTGATAACCCACTAGGCATATTGGTGCTAGTCTTATGTGATAATGCTAGTGTACTAGTGAATTGGATATAGCATGCATAATTGGACTTATGGGTAGCTCTTACATCTTTAGAGACTAAATATGAATTAAATGTTAATTCTTGCAAAGGATATTTGGTCTAAACTCATTGGGAATATTTTTGCTGAGCCACTTCATGTGGCATGTATAATGGGACATCTTATGCGTGAATAAGGACCGGCTTATGGCAACTTGTTACATTTGATATTCATGAAATAGTATACTCTAAATTTTGTAAGAACTAGAATACCTGGAATCATGTTGTTAAGTAAAGGACCTTTGCATGCTTGTATGGACACCTAGTTAGGCCACCTTTTTCTGCTACACTATCATGCTGGAACTGACTTAGGAGAAACCATATTTTTATTTTTCTCCAGTTATCTAGACTTAGGGGATAGTACGCTCGGGGTCGAGCAGGGGCTGGGATAGTGTAGACAGACATTTGGGATTTGGGACAGGCAGGCTGTGATGGCAGGGTATTGCGGCGACCGCGGATTTTGGACGGTTGACCGGATAGTTGTTATTGCATCAGATCGGGGAGAGGATTTGAGCTTCTTTTAGGGGATGATTTCCCACTTAGATCAGTGTCATGATCCAGTCCTGCTGACTTATTCTACTATGATACTTGTTACTAAGACTTTGAGTCCTCGAGACTCCTATCCCCTATCGGTGTTATGCATTGGCCGGCATACCCGATTTGGCAGGCATAGTGTGTGTGCGATATACAGACATTGAGTCCTTGAGACTCCTATCCCCTATCGGTGTTATGCGTAGGCTGGCATACCCGATTTGGCAGGCACCTTTGAGTCCTTGAGACTCCTATCCCCTATCGGTGTTATACGTAGGCTGGCATACCCAATTTGGCAGGCACCTTTGAGTCCTTGAGACTCCTATCCCCTATCGGTGTTATGGTTGGCCCGCATACCCGATTTGGCAGGCACAGCAGGCAGTATCAGTTTTACTAGTGGCACTAGGTTGAGGTCATGACAGGCATAGCAGGCATAGCAGGCATGGCAGGCATAGTAGGCATAGAAGGCAGGCAGGCATGGCAGGCATAGTAGGCATAGCAGGCAGGCAGGCATAGCAGGCATGGCAGGCATGGCAGGCATAGCAGGCAGGTATAGCAGGCATAGCAGGCATGGCGGGCATAGTAGGCATAGAAGGCAGGCAGGCATGGCAGGCATAGTAGGCATAGAAGGCAGGCAGGCATCGCAGGCATAGTAGGCATAGCAGGCAGGCAGGAATTGCGGGCATGGCAGGCATAGCAGGCAGGTATAGCAGGCATAGCAGGCATAGCAGGCATGGCGGGCATAGTAGGCATAGAAGGTAGGCATGCATGGCAGGCATAGTAGGCATAGAAGGCAGGCAGGCATGGCAGGCATAGTAGGCATAGCAGGCAGGCAGGCATAGCAGGCATGGCAGGCATGGCAGGCATAGCAGGCAGGTATAGCAGGCACGGCAGGCATAGCAGGCATGACAGGCATAGTAGGCATGGCAGGCATCGTAGGCATAGCAGGCAGGCAGGCATAGCAGGCATAGCAGGTAGTGCCAGTGATTACTGGTCTATCGATTGGGTTGGTTGTGCACTTTATGTGCTAGTGGTTGCATACCATTCTTTGGTTCTCCCATCTTGGGCATTAGATAGAGGCATGATAGCTGTTGAGAGTCTCCAGCTTCCTTATTTCAGTCTTTACGGCTTTGGTTAGTTTTTTTGTCTCTTGAGGACTTAGTGGGCAGACCGTCGGGTCTGGCGGTGTTACCCACTGAGAACTCCCTTTTTGGTGTAGTTCTCACACCCTTTGGGGGATTTCCCCCTTCTTTTTCCTTTCTCTCTCTTGTTTTGCAGAGTCTTAGTGGGTGTTGCTGATTCTGCGGTTGTTGATCGAGGCGAGGGAGTCACGAGCTAGATCCCTACCCATGGTTGGAGAGTAGCGGTACCCCTTCAGAGGAGAGCTTCAGTAGATTAGTTGTTTTATTTCCTCTTTTGAGAGACTGATGTAGTGAGGATATGATATGTATTGAGAGCCTGTACACTGATGTATTTATTGGAGGTATCTCCCGGTTGAGTCTCGACCTTTGTATATGAGGATATTGTATGATTATCATTTTGGGAGATGGACATTGTTGTATTATTTCCAGTTGTACAGTGGTTGATTTTAGTTATACAGCGGATTTTCATTTATAGCTCTGATATCTGTTAGCTGTAGTACTTTTCTTGCAGGTAGGACGCTTCGCCTATGCGGGGTTTGGCATAGGTGGCGGATCTGTTGGCGAGCCCGGGTCGCAGTTTCGACCCCAGGGCGTGACAGATTAGGTTGGTATCAGAGCCTAGGTTGTAGGTCATGGTGGACTTAGAAAGCCTAGGCTTATGGTTTGACCCTTGGTTGACTTCGTGAGAGTCGTGACTTTTGGCGAGAGTCCTGATTGAGTTTTATACCTCTCCCAAGGGACGGAAGGAGTGATTGGCATGTTTATTCTCCTAAGTGATTATGTTGGCTGCAGACAACATAATGCTATGGAACATGTGACATGTTTTAAACTTTCGCTGGATTGGGTCGAGTGGCTTTTGTGTGCTATTTTGTGGTTACGTCGTGGCAAGCGGTGTCTCCCCGACGCTGGGTTCTGACCCGTGTGCATCCTGTCACAGCAGTTGAGCTTGAGCGGTTGGTTTTGGGCCGGATACCTGGATTGAGGTCAGAGAACTCTGGACCCAGATGACAGGATTGTCAGAGGCTTATCAGCGGCAGAGTGAGCAGCTGGTCTTGGTGACACAGTTGTCAGAGCACTGAGTAACCCCCTCTGTGCCAATGTTTAGTGCCGAGGCACCGAGGCAGGGTGGATAGTTGACAGCTGGTGAGCTGAGGGGATGCGATCGATCTATTGAGCCAGATTTGGCAGATGAACCACCCCGACTCGTAAGATTGAGTTTGGAACCTTTGGAGGCAGAGTCATGGTTGGTGGTGATGGAGTGATCAATTGAGAGCCTCCCTGTGCTAGAGAATTTTTTTTTGGCAGTTGTTGAACTACGCGCTCCAGGTTTGAGGGACGAGGCGCATCGGATATGTGGCTGGGAGTGGATTGCGCCAGGATACCTTTCAGTTCATTCAGTCCCTCTGTTATAGGTTTTGACGCCTCGTTGGAGTAGGCATTGTGTATGGAGAGTGGCGCTGCAGTTCCTTTGGATAGGGATCTGCCGCTAGAGGCGAGTTCAGGATATTGGCGCTTGGCGCCGGGTGATGGAGGACAAATCGGCCGACAGAGGCACTTCTGATTTCCTTTCCAGGATAACGGGTTTTTGAGATGCCAGAGATCGGGTGGACCCCGATGGCAGCATCAGCATCTATATCAGAGTAGCGCAGCGGTAGCGTGGATTTGCTATCTGCGGAGGACCTTATTCGTCGCCTCAGTGTGAGCAGAGACAGAGGTCGTGCTCCCTTTGTGTTTGGTCTAGATTTTTCCTTGCAGATTGAGCGACAACCGCCGACATCGAACGGATGAATTTGTGCCGCCCGGTTGGAGGGCGCCACGGCAGTGGATGGAGTTGTTGCAAGCGTGATTTCATCATAGCAGCCGGAGTTAGAGCATGTTGCATTCCTGCATGGACTAGAGGCAGAATTATTACCACATGCACTAGAGGTACAGGTGGCTGTTGTTGTTGTGCATGTGGAGGAGACTTTTGGATCATGTCCAGTGCAGCTGAGACTGCGAGTTACCGGCAGACTTAATGGTAATTGTGGCAGTTCGGTATCTTGACCGTGTGCTTGAGAGTGATTGGCACAACGCCACAGGATGTTTTGGCTGAGGAGTGAGAGGGCGTCGATTTTCTGCGAGGCAGACGAGAGGAGGTTTGGTTGTTAAGACTGTTAGAGCACACGGGCTTTAGCGACAGTGTGAGAGGTGCTTTTTGGATGGCACCGGGATTCAAGGATATCTCTATTGCCCACGAGATCCCGGGTGTGATTTCACCTGAGCTGTTGACGATGCCGCCGGTTAGGGAGATAGAGATTGCGTTTGGCGTGATTCGGGGAACCGCGCCACCCTTGATAGCACCTCATTGGATATCGCCTATAGAGCTGAGAGAGCTGATGGCGCAGTTACAGGATCTGATGGATCGAGGGGTCTGTTTGACCCGATGCCACGCCGTTGGTACACGGTGGTGATGCCACGTCGTTGATGCACGACTGTGAGGGTCCTTTTATGGTTCGAGTGTAGACAGGTCCGGGTGGTATCTAGGACCTTTTGATGGAGCTATATGCAGGCAGTTATTGTACGATGCGAGTACCTACTTGGGATTAGACAGCCGAGGATCGTGTCTAGATGGCGTTCAGGACATGGTAGGGCATCTCGAGCTCACAGTGAGGCCAAGTGGATTGATTAATGCCCTGCCACTTTTATGATTTGAGGAATTGTGCTCCAGCTATACTTGATTGGATTGGTAACAAGATTCTCCAGGGATATTTTGATTTACTCCTAGAGTGACTTGGAGCACTTGTGGATGAAGCTGTATGCCAAGTTATTGAGGTACAAGTTCTAGCTCCAAGTGCATGCCTTCTTGGGTCACTTTGTGTTAGGCGTAGGGGCGACGGTGGAAACCCGGCCAATATGGATACTATTTGGGAATTGGCCGAGATCAATATTTATGGTCAAGGTAAGGAGCTTCTTGGACTGGGCAGTGCCAGGAGAGCTTGGCAATCGGATGATGAGACTGATACCACCGCCAATACTAGCATTTCCAGTGTTGGGAGAGAGATCTGCGAGTTTTAATGATGCTTCCCATAGTGACTGTGGAATTACCGTTGGGTTATTAGTGAGCATTCTGGATTACCCCGACAGGGCCACTGTGATGGCAGATACCTGGAACAGGAGAGCTGGCTGGGGTTGAGTTGGATGATTCCACAACTGGCGCTGTGCGGACTGTTGCGGCAAACATGGCTTGTGGTTGTGTCCCTGAGGGTTCCTTTTTATGGGAGACCATGGCTGAGTAGTTCACTCGGGTAGTTTTGGATCGGGAAGTAACCGAGTGAAGACCCCAGCTTATTGGATTCTTTTTCTTATTAGATGAAAGTGTGGGTATGCTTCGGGTGACCCTGTTTGGGTTGGCACAGGAGGTGGTTTGGTGTGTGTTGCACTAGAGGTTATTCCAGTTTCCCCCAGCTTTTTATTGGAGCCCCTCTGGTATTTCACGTCTCAGCTCAGGAGTGATGTGTTGTTGGATCCCTCGCCCGTGATTGACTTGCCCCTTTGAGATCTGTGATTGTTGGAGTACGAGGGATGCCCGTTGCAATTTCTGGCTCTAGAGATGAGAGAATTGCATATCGGGCCATGCCGTACTTGTTGTTGTTGTTGTTGAGGAGTAATCACGGGGAGTGAGTATTGTTTGGGGGAGCTGGAGGCGTTATTGTTGAGTACTTACCCTTGGTGTTTGTGACTCCTGGTGGAATCAAGCTAGTTTCGAGGACGAAACTTTCTTTAGTGGGGGAGGATGTGAGGACCTGGATCCCCACGATGTGATTACTGGTTGACCAGCAGCTTCTGGAGGCCTATATGGCGCGTCGGTGATGTTTGTGCACCAATTGTGTAGTGTTCTTGATTTCCCATGCAACCTTTTCGATGAATCCACAGTGTAAAACACCTAGTGTTGGCGTGTCTGGCCCATGGTGCATCAAAGGGATGCCACGGATGGACCCTGTGAGACATTTTTAGCTGATTCAGCCTTCGGCTGTATTTGCCGAATTTTAGAAAAGGATTTGGGCCAAACAGAGGTTGGATTTGGATTCAGCGCGGAAAAACGCTTGAAAACGGCTATTTATTTGTTAAATTCTGAGTCCGGATGCCCAAAAACGGACTCCCGGAAGTTTAACTGTGGTTTTCGGTGCATGGGGGGGGGGGCTGTGGACCGCCAACGCCACGTGGCACCCTTTAATTGGGCCGGTCCACGACGTGCGGTCCACCGAAGCCGCGGAGCCCGCCTCTATCCGCGTGTGCGACAGGCGCGGGCGGCGCTGCGCCCGCGCGTGGGCAGGCGTAGTGCGCGCCACGTGGCGCCCGCCTATTGGCGGGCGCCGAAAACGTTGACCATGGGATTGGGCGACGTGGCGGCTTCCGAGCGGCCCTCTACGGGTGTTCCGTGTTCCAGGGACACCGGTGGTATTTTTCGATTTGTTTTTTTGGGATTTTTGAGTTATTTAACTCAGTTTGAACTTGGGGAGGGGTTTTCTTCATCCTCTGTTCAGTTTTACACAGAGGGTGAAGAAGACAAGTTCCTCCCCTGCTAGTGCTAGTACCACCGGTGGATCGCCGGAATTTTCAGTGGCACGCTTTTTGAGATTTCGATTTTATGGCGCAGGCACGACGCTCGTTCATTTGGGATCTTTTTCGTCCCGTTTCGGTGCAAGGACTCCCCCGGCCTACTCCGACCTCTGTTTTTGTCGATTCTTGCGCCGTTGGATTCACAACAGGTAGGACTAAAACTTTGGTGTTTTGATATTTCCCTCTTTTTGACTCTCTCTTGGTGTTTCCGAGATTTCTTTGTGACCCATTTTTCTTCGCGGAGTTTTCGGACAGCACCCTATTGTTTTGGCTGTAACTTCGTGCTCAGGAGACCGATCGAGGTGATTCAAGAGGCGTTTTTCATCTACATTTCGCAAGGAATCTCCTGGATTTTTGTCAGATTTTTCTGGATATTTTACGAAGGTAAAAATCCCCTTTTTCTGTAGTTCTTTGGCACAGAATTTCTGTACAGTTTTTGTTGGGGTGTTTCCCTTGCCGAATTTGTATCTCAGCGTAGGGAGCTCGGTTTTGGTCGTGCAGGGACTCGTTTCGACCGGTTCGTCACGAGGATCTTGACAGTATTTTTTCTGGAATTTTCCGAGCATTTTTCACAGGTGAAAATGGGGAAACTTTGGACTGATAAATTTTAGGCAGATTTTCGTGGACATTGAAAGATTAAATTGTGTATGTTCTTCTTGGATATATTGTACAGTGTTGCGGTGAGCTTTTGGACTGAGTGTGGATTTCATTTTGGGACAGAGTTTTAGCGCTCGAGGTGGGTACCGTTGTTAACCTCTTTCTTGTGATAACCCACTAGGCATATTGGTGCTAGTCTTATGTGATAATGCTAGTGTACTAGTGAATTGGATATAGCATGCATAATTGGACTTATGGGTAGTTCTTACATCTTTAGAGACTAAATATGAATTAAATGTTAATTCTTGCAAAGGATATTTGGTCTAAACTCATTGGGAATATTTTTGCTGAGCCACTTCATGTGGCATGTATAATGGGACATCTTATGCGTGAATAAGGACCGGCTTATGGCAACTTGTTACATTTGATATTCATGAAATAGTATACTCTAAATTTTGTAAGAACTAGAATACCTGGAATCATGCTGTTAAGTAAAGGACCTTTGCATGCTTGTATGGACACCTAGTTAGGCCACCTTTTTCTGCTACACTATCATGCTGGAACTGACTTAGGAGAAACCATATTTTTATTTTTCTCCAGTTATCTAGACTTAGGGGATAGTACGCTCGGGGTCGAGCAGGGGCTGGGATAGTGTAGAAAGACATTTGGGATTTGGGACAGGCAGGCTGTGATGGCAGGGTATTGCGGCGACCGCGGATTTTGGGCGGTTGACCGGATAGTTGTTATTGCATTAGATCGGGGAGAGGATTTGAGCTTCTTTTAGGGGATGATTTCCCACTTAGATCAGTGTCATGATCCAGTCCTGCTGACTTATTCTACTATGATACTTGTTACTCAGATTTTGAGTCCTCGAGACTCCTATCCCCTATCGGTGTTATGCATTGGCCGGCATACCCGATTTGGCAGGCATAGTGTGTGTGCGATATACAGACTTTGAGTCCTTGAGACTTCTATCCCCTATCGGTGTTATGCGTAGGCTGGCATACCCGATTTGGCAGGCACCTTTGAGTCCTTGAGACTCCTATCCCCTATCGGTGTTATGCGTAGGCTGGCATACCCGATTTGGCAGGCACCTTTGAGTCCTTGAGGCTCCTATCCCCTATCAGTGTTATGCGTTGGCCCGCATACCCGATTTGGCAGGCACAGCAGGCAGTATCAGTTTTACTAGTGGCACTAGGTTGAGGTCATGACAGGCATAGCAGGCATAGCAGGCATGGCAGGCATAGTAGGCATAGAAGGCAGGCAGGCATGGCAGGCATAGTAGGCATAGCAGGCAGGCAGGCATAGCAGGCATGGCAGGCATGGCAGGCATAGCAGGCAGGTATAGCAGGCATAGCAGGCATGGCGGGCATAGTAGGCATAGAAGGCAGGCAGGCATGGCAGGCATAGTAGGCATAGAAGGCAGGCAGGCATGGCAGGCATAGTAGGCATAGCAGGCAGGCAGGCATGGCAGGCATGGCAGGCATAGCAGGCAGGTATAGCAGGCATAGCAGGCATTGCGGGCATAGTAGGCATAGAAGGCAGGCAGGCATGGCAGGCATAGTAGGCATAGAAGGTAGGCAGGCCATGGCAGGCATAGTAGGCATAGCAGGCAGGCAGGCATAGCAGGCAGGCAGGCATAACAGGCATGGCAGGCATGGCAGGCATAGCAGGCAGGTATAGCAGGCACGGCAGGCATAGTAGGCATGACAGGCATTGTAGGCATGGCAGGCATCGTAGGCATAGCAGGCAGGCAGGCATAGCAGGCATAGCAGGTAGTGCCAGTGATTACTGGTCTATCGATTGGGTTGGTTGTGCACTTTATGTGCTAGTGGTTGTATACCATTCTTTGGTTCTCCCATCTTGGGCATTAGATAGAGGCATGATAGCTGTTGAGAGTCTCCAGCTTCCTTATTTCAGTCTTTACAGCTTTGGTTAGTTTTTTTGTCTCTTGAGGACTTAGTGGGCAGACCGTCGGGTCTGGCGGTGTTACCCACTGAGAACTCCCTTTTTGGTGTTGTTCTCACACCCTTTGGGGGATTTCCCCCTTCTTTTTCCTTTCTCTCTCTTGTTTTGCAGAGTCTTAGTGGGTGTTGCTGATTCTGCGGTTGTTGATCGAGGCGAGGGAGTCGCGAGCTAGATCCCTACCCATGGTTGGAGAGTAGCGGTACCCCTTCAGAGGAGAGCTTCAGTAGATTAGTTGTTTTATTTCCTCTTTTGAGAGACTGATGTAGTGAGGATATGATATGTATTGAGAGCCTGTACACTGATGTATTTATTGGAGGTATCTCCCGGTTGAGTCTCGACCTTTGTATATGAGGATATTGTATGATTATCATTTTGGGAGATGGACATTGTTGTATTATTTCCAGTTGTACAGTGGTTGATTTTAGTTATACAGCGGATTTTCATTTATAGCTCTGATATCTGTTAGCTGTAGTACTTTTCTTGCAGGTAGGACGCTTCGCCTATGCGGGGTTTGGCATAGGTGGCGGATCTGTTGGCGAGCCCGGGTCGCAGTTTCGACCCCGGGGCGTGACACCGGTGCTATTCGAGTTGTGGATGGTTGGTTCACTTCGGCTTTGTGTGGACCCCCGGGAATTAGATGAAGTGACCATCTGGAGCTAGCACCCTTGTCGAGCATGGAGGATTTGATTTACCAGCTGTAAGGGTCCCGGGTCTTCCTGAGGGTGGACTTGTAATCTGGTTTTCTCGACTGCTCATGGCTGTGTGTTGATGCCGGAGAGTTGGGGAGTTGCTTCTACATCCCGATGGTTAACAGATTTGAGATCAGAGTCTACGTAATCAGTTGGGGGACTTATATCGGATACCTTGGGAGTACAGAGGTACTTGGATCAAGCTTTCGTGCCGATGGACTTGTGGTTGGATTATCGGGGCCCGGGGAGGAGCGGATGCTTGTACTGATGCAGACTACTTGGTAGCTCGAGCGGTTAGCCCAGCTGTACTTGGTTGAGATGGTGCGGTTTTCTGGAGTGCCTACCTCTATTTTGTTCTGGTTAGAGACCCGAGGATTGCATCGCGTCTCTGGAGGAGGTATTAGTCAGCCTTGCGAGCTTGAGTGGTTGATGATTCGATATTTACCCCCTCTACTTGGTTGAGGTTCCGGGTTGAGGAATGACTTTAGTTTCGAGGACGAAACTTTCTTTTAGTGGGGGAGGATATGATGACCTGGATCTCCGCAGAGCTGTTGCAGTGCGTTGGGTGGCTTCTGGAGGCCTACGTGGTGTGTCGGCGGTGATTGTGCACAATTTGGACATAAGTGTTGGACATTGGGCTTAAATGGATCACGTGGGTGATCGATTGACTCCATCGGATCTTTAGAAATGGTTTCGCGCGAAACAGATATTAAAATTGAGCTCAGCGCGAAGTTTGGACAAAGGAACACCTTTCCGGATGCATTCGGCAAATTTTAGGAATGGAATTTGGCAAATCGGACACCGGATTTGGACTCAGCGTGCGAAAACGATCAAAATAGGCTATTTACTTGCATTTTTTCGGAATTTGGAACAGTAAAATTACTGTTCACGGCCGGAACAGTGTTTCCGGTGACCGGCCGGTGGCGCGGCGGTGGCCGAGGGCGGCGGGGCAGGCTCGGGCAGGCGGCGCGCGGCTGCGGGCAGGCGCTCAGGGCCGCGGGCAGGCGCGCGGTCCACGCGGCCGGCGTGCACCAGAGGGAGGCCACCTGGCGGTTGGTGATTGGACGGTTTTGGCGGCACGGTCCACGGAGGTTTTGCGGGTGCACGGTGGACCTGTGTGGGACACGTGGCAGCTTGTGATTCGCGGGTGTTATGGACCCGGTCCACGAAACAGGAGCTGGTTGCCTTGGGATGCGTGCGCGGCATGGGCGCGGCAGCGGCGACGTGCGCGCACGTGGGCACGAATCCCGAGGCGGTGGCGCGCGAGGCAGCGGCGCGGGTGAGGCCAGGTGTGGCGCAGGGAGTGGGCTTTTCGGCTGTGCGCTGTGCGGGTGCCACGTGGCCCTCAGGGGTTGGCCGAAATTGGTGTTTCCTGTTCGGAGGACACAACGGGAATTATCTGAATTGTTTGTTTTGGATTTGCTCTATAAGCAATCTGAGGGAGCTTCACTGGGGGATTTCGACCCCTTAGAGCCCTCAGCTCGAAGGGGGCTGAGAGGGAGATTTGATCTCCATGAAGAGAGGAATACACCTGCTAAGTCTCAGATTTTTTCGGTGCCACGGATTTCGAGATTTCTATTTTACCGGCGCGGCGCGACGTTTTTTCTTCGGTGTTCTTCTCCATCGTATTTTGGTGTACGATCTCCCTCGGCCTACCCCGAGCACCTTTTTCTGTGATTTTTGCGCCGTTGGCTTCACGACAGGTAGGGCTTCAACTTTCGTGTTTTGAGCTCCCCCTATTTCAGAGATCTTCTTGGAGTTTTTCGAGCTTCTCTTTGACCCATTTTTCCACTGCAGAGTTTTGGACAGCACATCGGTATTTCGGCGATATCTTTGCGCACAGGCGTCCGATTGAGGCGTGCCAAGAGGCGTTTTTCATCTACACATCGCAAGAAGCATCCTCGAATTTCCTTGGATTTTTTTGGGTTTTACCCGAAGGTGAAAAATCCATGTTCCCAGAGATAAGTGCTACAGATTTTTGGTACAGGATTCTTTCGAGAGGGTCACCTTGCCGATTTTATATCTCGGCCTACAGGTATCGGATTTGGGCGTGCAAGTACTCGTTTCGATTGTCTCGATGCGAGGATCGCAGCGGCAATTTTTCAAGAATTTTTGGTCTCCATCTCGCTGGTAAAAACAAGGCATCTTTGGGACTAAATTCTGGACAGCTTGTATTTGAATACTTGTGTGCTTATCTGTGTGTATGTTGGGGATATTTTTGTACAGTGATCGCGGCAGTTGATCTTTTGGGCCAGAGCACTTTTCGGACTAGGATTTAGCGATCGAGGTGGGTGGTTGCTATACTCCTCATTTTCTGACATACCCCTAGGAATATTAGAGAGATCCTCTCATTGGTTACATTGAATGATCAACTATGGACATGCATGCTTAAATTAAAATAATTGTGAGCCTATCATATGGAAATTACAATTGTGGAAATCTGATAGTGGTTGGGATTTATACATGTTTGTATGGATATAGTATTGGCACTTAACCTTGCATGTGGAATTTACTTTCATGTTGCGATAAAATAAAACGTCTTGTGGGAGGATACCACTTGAGGATCTTTTGAGACATGCATAGGTGGATGATTTAGGTGAGGGAAAATTGTGGATTTTAGACATGTGTGGATGGATAATGATTTTAGCATGATGGTTATATCTATGCGGAGCTATTAATCGATACACATGTGGAACCACTATTTGGCACACTTTCTTTATCTTTTATGAGGACATATGCATGCTTGTTTGGACATCTAGATAGGCCATCTTTTATCGCTACACTTTCGTTGGAACTTGACTTAGGAGAAACCATGTTTGCTTCCTTTCTCCTTTTCGTTAGTCAGGTGGTTATTGTTGCTCGGGTTTGAGCAGGGGTACGGGATAGTGTAGCCGGGACCTTGGGGTCGGGGACAGGTGGTATTTGATTGTGGGTTGTGGGGTATTGCGGCTACCGCGGATAGTAGGCGGTTGACCGGATACATATTATTTCACCCGATTATGGGTTGTGGGGTATAGCGGCTACCGCGGACAGTAGGCGATTGACCGGATGTCGGATGTGGGACATGTTTGTGATTATGGGTTATTCCGGCGACCGCGGATATTGGGCGGTTGACCGGAGATCGGTTGTGAGACCTGGTTGTGGATTGTGAGGTATTGCGGCGATCGCGAATTTTGGGCGATTGACCGGATGTTCATTTGTGCATCAGATTGGGGATCAGTATTCTTTTTGTGGAGGGGTGTGTCCCACTGGGGCTTTATAGTTGTGATCCAGTCCTGCTTTTGATACTTATCACACCGGCGCGGTTATTGCCCGGTGATGCTTTCCTCGTGTGGGTCGCTCCCCTCGAGTTCCCCTCCGGAGGCCGGGGCCAGACAGTTATTGACAGTTTTGCTATCACATCGGCGCGGCTTATTTGCTCGATGATGAGGACGGCAGCAGGAGTTTTGCTATCACATCGGCGTGGCTTATTTGCCCGATGATGAGGGCGGTACAGATTGGGTTCATCTGGGACGGTTGATTACTGTTGCATACGGTTATTCCAGTCTAGGACTGCATTTTAGAGGCATAGCAGTGGTAGTTTCCTTTCTTCAGCAGTCATTATTGCTTACCACTCTTCTTCCCCTCTTTGCCTCTGGTAGACCTAGTGGGTGCGTCAGAGTTTGAGGTTTTACCCACTAGGGGAGGCTACTGGTTTACTAGTAGTTCTCACCCCCATTCTTCTTTCCTTTTTTTTTTCTTCTCCCTTATTTTGCAGTGTCTTCTGCGGGTGCTACTGGGCTTTCAGTGGCGGGTCGAGGAGAGAGGACGGCTGAGTAGATAGATCTCGAGGCAGGATGAGCGTGTTCGCTGGACTGTTGGTGTACCCAGGTTTCCTCAGACGGTTGTACTTTTACCTTTGGGACTGGCTTTTGCCAGCAGGTTGTATTTTTTTTGGTGAGCTGGGAGAGACAGATGTATCATTTATACAGATGTATTGTATTTTATTTCTAGCTTCAGTCTGAGATGTGTTAGTTTTTTGTTCAGCTCTGTTTTTATTGCTCTTTTATTATATCTCTTATATCTGAGCAGGTAGTTGGCGCTTCGTGTACGCAGGAAATTCTGCGTGCACGGCGGATCTGTAGACGGGCCCGGGTTCTGGTTTTCACCCGGGGCGTGACAGTGTTGGTTTTTATAAGGATCCACAAGGATCTAAATAGGTACTATCAAACAACTAGAGGAGGGGTGAATAGGTGTAATACTCAAAAACCAATCTCAGTGCAAAATAAAAACCAATGCGGAAAATAAAAAACAGCACACCGAGATTTACGTGGAAACTCCAATCCAGGAGAAAAACCACGGGACCGACACGCAATAACAATCCACTAAGAATAGATGAATAACAAGGTGATTACCGACTCCACGGACTCAAACCCCTCCTTCAACTTCTTCGGATCTTGCGCTCCACCGATTGCACGTCCACTGCACACGTTTGAATCCACGAACGCCACTCGAATCCATGAGCACACATTTCGAATCCACGAAACGCCTTCAACACACCGAATCCACGGTGCTACGTCGAATCCACGACGCAAACTCAGCCGATACAGAATATAGGCTTCGATGGTGATCCTTTGCTTAGATTAACATTGAAGAACCATAGATGGAATCTCTAAGCAAAGACTAGATCAATTCGACAAAAAGTATGTCATGGAAGAACCGTCGAATTGACCTAAAAGAGGCTAAAGAGAAGAACGGTAAAAACCAGCCTCTAGGGTTGCTCTCGAGTGTTTTCTAAATTGATCGGTAATTATCGAGAAACCCTAAGTATCTATTTATAACCCTTGGAAACAAATTAGAGTCGGTTTAGGAAACTTTTCCCGAGATGACATTGTGTACCCGTACCAAATAACGTGTTCCGGTACTCAATGGTGCAAAACACATATTTTTCTATTGTGTTTCGGTACCCAAGTATGTGTTCCGGTACGCAATGCAAATTACAGAAAATTCTGTGTCGGGTTTGAGGAACTCAAAGTGTGGTTCTGGTACTCAATGTAAAAACTGGTTTTTCCAAGATAAGCTTTATCCAAAACAGACCTAGTACCGGAATCCAAACTTAAAATAAGTTGTAAGTTAAAACCGAGTTCCTAAAACCAAGTCTAAACCGAGTTTCAATAATTTCCTGATTCCAATGATTTTAAATGTACTTAAATCACCATGATTTAATTAACCATACCTGAGTGTTATCTTGAGCTCATGTTGAATCTTCAATGAGTCTTCGAAAGTAGATTTGATAATTTGATCCCTTTAAGACTCCGACTCAACTCACGAAATATGCCAACACAAAAAGCCGTAACAAGTCGCAACCCAAAATAAGTAACAGACCGGCTCCTGACCAGCATGGTCGCACACTCCGGAGCGACACTCGAGGGGAGCGACCCACACGAGTAAAGTATCACTGTAACAAGTATAACGATATAGCAGGACTGGATAACGACTCAGATCGAAGTGGGAAAATCCATCCACTAAAGAAACCCGATCCCCAATCTGATGCAGAAGTAACCTTCGGTCAACCGCCCAATGTCCGCAGTCGCCGTAATACCCTGCGATCCACAATCTGGTACCATAACCAACATCCGGTCAACCGCCCAATATCCGCGGTTGCCGCAACACCCACAACCCACAATCATGCACAACCTGTCCCTGACTCTATGATCCCGGCTACACTATCCCAAACCCCTGCTCGAACCTGAGCAACATGAACCACAAAACTGACTAAAAAGGAGAAAAGAAGCAAGAAATGGTTTCTCCTAAGTCAAGTCCCAACATGATAGTGTAGCAGTAAAAGATGGCCTATCTAGATGTCCATACAAGCATGCATTGTCCTCAAGGAAGATAAAAGATAATATAACAAATAGTAGCTCCACATAGGTAAAATCACATGCCAAAATCACTAATGAACTACACCTGCCCATAATCCACGATCCATAACAACTCCTCAGAGTAGTACCCGCACATAGATATATCGTCCTGTCCCCTCGAATGATCAATCCTCATGAAAGGCTATGTGTTAACATGGCATGCTAATAAATCGCTACTATAATAAATCAATCTTGCATAAATATGCCAACGGGTAAACGAGCGTGATCTCTATCTCATCTAGTATAAAATGAACATCGCCATCTATAATATGCTAGATCTCAAATCCTTTAAAACATGTATAATGTTCAAGTAAGCATCAATCCACATAATCTAGGCCAATTCCCATGTTTACATCTCACTCATATTGGTTGTACATTAATCATGCATGCTATCAATCACAGAGGGTAACATTCCCTTGGGTAAGCTTACATTAACCATCCACAAGGATATCCACTATTGCAATTGTCATATGACATAACACAAATAAATCATGCAATTCCTTATACAATTACCATTACTAAGCTTACCCCTCAATCACATATATTGTACCCTAAATATGCATGCATTCTAACAGATAGAATTAGAGAACCGTCCACCGGTTCTGGAGACGAAGCAACCCAAATGAATCGCTTTCCGCAGGCAAAGCTGAAGTCGGTGAAGTGCACCGTCACTCACTAACAAAATCTGCCGAAACTGCACCCTCGGTACTCAGTCGCACAAGCCTCTGCACCAACCAACATCACAACCACGACACACTAATCAATACCCCACACACACCAAACAGTGTTTGCTGTTTTTACAATCCAGCAGAGAGATAGGGGATTTTCACCTACGTGCAGTCCTCCGAAAAATCCAAAAAAATCACGGTTGCGATCCTCGCGACGAGTAGATCCAAATCGAGTATTTATACATCTTGTTCCGACACCTGTAGGCCAAGAAACAATTAGAACAACGCGGTAAACCAACTTCCTCACAAACACAAGCCTACAGAAAAATCAGTCCCAAAGAAGCTTAATTATCACCTTCGAAGAGTTCTCCAAAAATTCCAATAAAAATACGGGCGCGTTCCTCTCGAAGTATAGATGCCGATCGAGTCCTTACATGTCCCGTTCCGATGCTCGTAGGCTGAGAAATCCCAACAATACTCCATCGCTGTCCTATACCACGCAGCAGTACAAGGGGGTCCAAAGATACCTCGGGAACACCACCAAAAACGTGAAACGAAGCAAAGTGATCAGCATGGAAATCGAAGGCGTACCTCTAATGAACGCGATGCCATAAAAATTGGCTCAAAATTCCATCGGGGTAGCTCAGGGGGCCTCGCACACTGAAAAGCGATGGTAGAAGCCAAAATCGAAGGAGCGTCGAAGTGCGACGCGTCACAGAAAACACCGATGCCATGGCCACCAAAAATCCCAGGAATCCTCCAGAATTTGTAGAACTCAAGGGGGTAGAGAATCCCTGAAGACACCTCTGTGAGAAACCGGGCAGAAAACCCAGCAACGAAGCAGTACTGGGCCTATTTATAGGCCCAGCTCGACAAATTCGAAAATACCGGATCTGTCCCGGGATTCGGGCGCTCGGACCTCAATCGGGCGCCCGAATCCCCCACAAGGTCCCCTGGGATGAGCGCCCGGAACCATCTCCTCGCGCCACGTCGCCTATAACAAGCAACAGCCAAACCAACGCCTGACGCCACGCCGCGTGGCCCGCGCGGGCGCTGATGCGTGGCGCGCCCACGTGCACGCCTGCCGCGCCGCCCGTGCCCTGCTGCGCACGCATCCTGAGGCGCCCTCACCCGACACCGTGGACCGTGCCTGATGCGCCAGCCACTCCCCTGCTGCGACGCGTCCAATGCGAACCACTAGAAAGACGCCACATGGCACACGCCCCCCCTGCACCACGCTCGCCCACGCGCTTGCCTGCGCCTACTCCCGTGGGCCGGGCCCACTGCCCCGCGCCTCCTGCTCTGCCACGTGGCGTACGGCGCCAACGGGAAGCCGCCACGTGGCACCACCTCGGCCCAACGGTCCACCGTGCACCCGAAAACACTAAAAATATTCCGGGTGTCCGTTTTCAGGCGTCCGGACTCAGAAAAATACAACCAAGTAGTCTATTTCTATCATTTTTCCGTGCTGAATCCAAATCTAATGTCCGTTTTGCGCAAAATCACTTCTAAAATTCGACGGGGGCATCCGAATGCACTCGTGATCCATTTTACACACTGAATCCAACACTTGTGTCCAATTTGCACACAAACACCGCCGACACACCACATAGGCCTCCATAAGCTGCTGATGCAACAGTAATCCATATGTGGGAATTTGGGTCCTCACACCCGGCCCGCGCCTGGTGGTGGATAGTCAGGACATTTTCAGGCAGAGTGTCCCAGAGTGGTGCTTATGGAATTGCCGCTTGCGACGGCACCCCACTACCCCTTCAGGATGTAGAGGTTCATCCGACTTACCGGTAGGCTGATAGAGCCGTGACGCCGAGACAGATAGAGCGATGGCCACCAGCATCTAGTGGTTGAGATTGTGCAGCCGGTTAGAGGACGCCAGGATAGTGGATCGCGTCTTACCAGGTGTGGTTGCTTATGGTCATTAGAGTTAGAGCATGTTGTTGCCGACACCGCTTGGGTGTGTTTTAGTAGAGTAGGGATAGCTTCGTGTGGGCTAGAGATGGACTGTTGGCTTGTGCACGTGAGGATCATGTTCCAGATCACGTATAGCACATGGATGAGTGTTGCCAGTCCTGCCCAGTACAATAGGACCTAGGATTTGATTCTAGAGTTGTTAGTCCTACATCAGCTCCGAGATGTTGATATGAGGTTGGATAGGGATTGGTTGTCCCAATGTTATGCTATCATGGATTGTCGAGAGAGGACAATGACCCTCTGTGGACCTGGCCAGGGGGAGTGTGTTTATAGAGGATGCTAGAGCACGACAGAGGTTGAGTCATGGTCGTATCGATGCTAGAGCACGACAGAGGTTGAGTCATGGTCGTATCGCTTCGTTAGCGATTGTTGAGGAGGTGACTACGGCGGCACCGGGACTAAGGAATATTTTTATCGCCCGTGTGATCTCGAGTGAGAGTCTACCAGATCTAATTTTGAAGCCGCCGTTTAGTGAGATTGAGATCGAGACAGTGATTGACGTGGTTTTGGAAACGGCGCCGACTTCGGCAGCACCCCTTGGAGTGTTACCCGTGAGACATAGAGAGAGAGTTGATAGCACAGTTGCGGGATTTGATGGATCGGGTGGTCTGTGTGACCCAGTACCACGTCGTGGGGATACGACAGTGAGGATCCGAGAGATTGATATTTTGGATATGTTGCCACACCGTTGATACACGGTGGTGATGCCATGCCGTGGATACACGCCAGTGATGCCTCGTTGTGAGTACACAAAGGTGAGGGTTCTATGTTGGTGTGAGCACGGACAGGTTTGGATTGTTTTCGGCAGATGCCTTTGTGGGATTGATAGCCTTATGGAACCATACAGCTGAGGGCTGTGCCAGACAGTGTTCTGAACCCGATAGGGACATTATGGGCTTACAGCAAGGTCGAGTGGATTGACTAAGGCCCTGCGGCCTTTTGGATTTGAGGAATTGTGTGTTCCGGCGGTACTTGGACTGGGTTGTTCTGCCGGCGTGAGTTTGAGCTCTACCCCGAGTTGTCATACCAGTTGTTGAGTTTGATTTATACAGGGCCGGTTGATTTGATTACATTTTTGGATTTATTTCTGAGGTGACAGAGGGCATGAAGAGCACTTGAGGATAGTACTGCAACTTCTAAGAGAAAAGAAGTTATTTGCCAAGTTGAGAGAGTTGCATTTGACTTCGGAAGGTTTATTGTTAGCCCATGTGATTTCAACTGCAAGAGTGACAGAGGACCCGACGAAGAGTGATACCGTTTGGGTTGGGCCTAGACCTATGTTAGTGACAGAGGTCAGAAGCTCTTGGACTATGCGAGGCCTGTGTATGTGATGACCTGGATCTCAGCAGAGCTTCTGCAGTGGGTTTGGCAGCTTCTGGGGGCCTGGACTGTGTGTTGGAGGTGTTAGTGCACCAATTGGACACAAGTGGCGGACTTCAGGCTTAAATGGATCACGTGAGTGATCGGAGGACCCCGTTGAGTGTTTAGAAGTGTTCTCGCGCGGAACAGATGTCAAAATTGTACTCAGCGCAAAATTTGGGGTAAAAACACTTGTCTTGATGCATTCGGCAAATTTTAGGAGCGGAATTTGGCAAAACGGACATCAAATTTGGATTCAGCGCGCGAAAACGATGAAATTGGGCTACTTACTGGATTTTTCGCCACTGGTTATTGTTCACGCCGGAACAGTAACTCCGGCAGCCGGCGGGCGGCGGGCAGCGGCGGAGCGCGGCGAACGGGCTCGCGCAGGCGGCGGAGCGGCCGCGGGCAGCGCGCGGGCGCGGGAAGCGCGCGGGCAGGCGCGCGGGCGAGCGGGCAAGCGCGCGGTGCACGGGAGCGCGTTGGACACGTGGCAGCTTGCGATAGGGTCGGTTCAGTGGGCGCGGTTCACGGAGTGGCGCGGGTGGTGCATGGACCGGCGGGACACGTGGCGGATTCTGGTTGGCGGGCTCACGCAGGCAGGGACCACGGAGCGCGGGGTGCCTCGGAACAGTGCATGGCAGGCGACGCGCCAGGCGGCGCGCCAGGGTTGGTCGGGCCGTAAGTGCGGGCCACGTGGCGCCCGCTGATTCGCGGGCGCCACCCACCCGCGTTGACCGGGAGAGGCCACGCGGCGCTTCGCTAGTGGAGCGGCTGGCTGTTGCCTGTTCGGGGCGATGTGGCGCTCTCCGGGCGTTCCGGGCGCTCGTCGCGGGCCGACCCGTGGGGCATTCGGGCGCCCGAAAGTGGGCTTGCGCCCGAATGTTGGGACAAATCCGGAATTTTTGGATTTGTCATTTTGGGCCTATAAATAGAGCCCGAACTTCACCCTGGAACTCTTTTCCTGCTCCTGATCTCTCAGTGCAACCTGCATGAGATCTCTTCCTCTCCCAGAGCCGATTCCATCTGCAGATTCCACGATTTTTCTGCGGCACGCATCCCGAGGTTTTCATTTTTACGGCGCGGCGCGACGCTCGTTCGTTTGTGATCTTCTTCGTCGCGTTTTGGTGCGAGGACTCCCCCGGCTTGCTCCGACCTCCGATTGAGGCGATTTTTGCACCGTTGGTCTCACGACAGGTAGGGCTTCGATCTTCGTGTTTTGAGCTCCCCCTCATTTCGAGTTTATCTTGGAGTTCCCCGAGCTTTCATTTGACCCTTTTTCTTGGCCGCTGTTTTTGGACAGCACTGTGGAATTTCAGCCATATTTTCGTGTACAGACATCAGATTGGGGCGTTTCAGGAGACGTTTTGCATCTACACATCACGAGGAATATCCCCAAATTTTCTTGGAATTTTCTGAATTTTTCCCCGAAGGTGAAAGTCCCTGTTTGCAGAACCTTGTGATTCAGATTTTGCGATTTGTTTATTTCGGGGTGGTTCCCTTGTCGAATTTGTATCTCAGCGTAGGAAACTCGGATTTGAACTTGCAGGTACTCGTTTCAACCGGTTCATCGCGAGGATCGTGACAGTATTTTTCTTGGAATTTTCCGGGCACTTCTCGCAGGTAAAAATAGGGCATCTTTGGACTGTTAGCATTGGGACAGCATGTGTTGAGTTTAATTGTATGTTTTGGGGTAATTCTTGTATAGTGATCGCGGCGGTTTAGCTGTTTGGGCGGGAGCACTTTTTGGACTTGGAATTAGCGATCGAGGTGGGTGGTTGTTATACTCCTCATTTTCTGACATACCCCTAGGAATATTGGAGAGATCCCATCATTGGTTACATTGAATGATCAACTATGGACATGCATGCTTAAAGTAAAATAATTGTGAGCCTATCAAATGAAAATTACTATTGTGGGACTCTGATAGTGGTTGGGGGTTATACATGTTTGTATGGATATAGTTTTGGCACTTAACCTTGCATGTGGAATTTACTTTTATGCTGGGATAAAAATGAAATGTCTTGTGGGAGGGTACCACTTGAGGATCTTTTGGGACATGCATAGGTGGATGATTTAGGTGAGGAAAAATTGTCAGTTTTAAACATGTGTGGTTGGACAATGATTTAGCATGATGGTTATATCTATGCGGAGCTATTAACTGATACACATGTGGAGCCATTATTTGTCACACTATCTTTATCTTTAATGAGGACATATGCATGCTTGTTTGGACATCTAGGTAGGCCATCTTTTATCGCTACACTTTCATGCTGGAACTTGACTTAGGAGAAACCTTGTTTGTTTCTTTTCTCCTTTCGTTAGTCATGTTGGGTTATGTATAATATGGATCTAAAATAGGGGAAAAACACTTAGAGGGGGGTGAATAGGTGTAAACGCTTAAACACTCAAAAATCGTTGCGCAATAAGACCCAATGCGGAAATAAAAATTAACACGCAAGATTTTTACGTGGAAAACTCCAAACCGGAGTAAAAAACCACGGGACCGATAACACGGTGAAATCCACTAGAATTATAACACGTACAAAGGTGATATACCGTACTCACAGACGACTCAACCTTTTTTCATACGCTCCTAGTTGATCTTCTCCGCTCGCTCTGCAACGCTTCTCGAATCCACGATCTGCGTCCAACGCCGAATCCACGACGTCTGACCAAATCCACGGTCTTCACCCAGTAGCACGTCTCATATCCACGAACGTACCTCGCTCCGAATCCACGAGAGCGGTAGCACCTTGAATCCACAAGGCCACGCGAGTCCACGCGCCGATTTTGGGGAAATCGTTGTTTTGGGTGGTGATGATCCGCCGAATACTTAGATTAGAAATAGATCAGAAATACCATCTAAGTATTCATTGATTTGATTCTACTCAAAATCAGAGTATGAAAACCTAGAATCAAATCAATCAATATAGATGAAGAAACATAGGATTAAATCTATGAATTTCCTTTCTTCTCTATAGGTAGATTTATATGGCCGTCTTTTGATTTATTCGGCTTTTTCGGCTTATACGGCTTACCCTAGAAAAAGAATCATAGGGTTTATTTATAGGTTAGAAACCGTTGGAAGAGGATAAGAATCAAAAACTAACCTTTTCTGGAATTTTACAGGACGACGATCCGGATCGGATTTACGGCGATCCGGATTGTCGTAACGAAACAGACAATTTCCAGAAAACAAAGGTTCGGGATCCGGATCGAAATGCCTGATCCGGATCGTTCATACTTTTCAGCAAAAACCAATGTTCGGGATCCGGATCAAAAATGGCTTGGATCCGGATTGGATTTGCGTATGAATCAACACCCTTCGGGATCCGGATTGCTGTGTCTGATCCGGATCCTGAACATGTCCCATGTCCAGTTTTTGATTTTTATGCAATTAAAATTTCATCCAAGTATTTCTACACTATAAGAAGTATTCGGATCACCAAAAATAATTAGTTAAACATACCAGATCCTTTTGAATTCTTCTTTCTTGAGATTGAGTTATATGATCCAAACTTCTTCATCTTCAATCTTCAAGACTCAATACTTTCACGAAATGCGCCAAAACAAATTCCTTAACAATCTCCCCCTTTGGCGGTTTCGTGACAAAACACAAATCCACTTAAGAAAATTCAAAAAGATATTTTTGTTGCTATCACCATACAACAAAAATTTACAATGGAGATCCAAAATTAAATACATGAGATAAACTCCTAAAATAGACTCTAAACTTAGACATCTGCACTCTCTGCAAAAAGAAATCATTCTTGACAAAAGAGATCGTTAGATACCTCAAGAATATTTAGCATTCAAAACCTAACAGAGATAGAGTTTATACTCACCATGACATTCACGAATTCAGATATGTAATAAGATCACAATCAAACATCGACATATCTTTTAAGCAGTAAAATTCAAAATGTCATAACTTTGTTAGTAATCAAACAACTTGTTAGTAATATTACATGCCCAAATAGTTAGTCGAATAGTTAGTCAAGACATGCATGCAATCACAATACAAAACCAAAAGTTGTGATACTTACCTTCAAGTTTAACGTTCTTCTCACAAACATTGTTCAAAGTGTAACGTTCACTCTCTCCCCCTTTTTGTTACTAAAGTTAGCCAAAAATTACAGAAGAAGGAAGAGTTAAAACAGTTTCAAAAGTTAGAGAGCTTAAGAGGGAATAACATAAAACCTGCAAAAGAGAAGATTAGAATAAAACATTATGCAGAATCGTCAGAACTGATGCATCCTAGCTTCTGAAATATTTTCTTGATGCGTTTGTTCATTGAAGCTTGCTCTTTCTTAACCACTCTAAGATCCTCTTTCATCTGAACAAACTCGTTAGACATGCGTTCTTTCTTGTTGGAGAGACGCTGTTGTTCTTTATAAATCGAGGTAACTGATGCATCATCATCGGAAGTTGATGGAGGTGCTTGTTGTGCTGCTTGTGCTGGTGGGACTGGAGGTGTTGCTTGCGGTGCAGAGGTTGTTGCTTGTTGTTGTGCTCTTCGTCGGTGAGGAGGTGATGGGGGCTCATCTTGTTTCGTAGAGAGACTTCACTATTGTCGTTTCATTGATTGTACCTAGACTGTGCAAGTAGGAGCTCGCACTTGTGTCGACTTTAAATTTCCGAAAGATACGCATAATTATCATAGGATAGGGGAGTCTCTCTGTAGGGTGAGCATGTTCCACATAGCGTGCCATCCTTGACCAGATGAGGTAAGGAATGTTTAAATTTGCTCCCATTGCCGCTGCGGGGTTTCCAAGAAGATAAAGAAATAACATTCTGTCCCATCGAAGAACCTTTGTATTCATGTTTGGAAGAATGTTATAGCAAACAATGAAGTTCACATAGCGATACTCCGGTCGAAGCTCTTTTGAAAAGACGGAATTTCCTGTCGACAGAGTATCTGGAAGACAAATTCCATCAACTACCGCTCTCCAGGAGTTGGTGGAGACGATTTGACTTTTCAGCTAATGAGGTCCATCAACTCTGGCCTTCATCCCTAACACCTCTCCAATCAGTTGAGGTGTGACTTTGATCTTGACATTTTTAACTGATGTTTGAAATTCCTGACGTCCGTCCTCCTGATCAATTAGACTTGAAGCATTTTGATAAAACATTCTTACGGAATGGAGACAATACCCAGTGGACTCAGGAAAACTGCAGATGGGGCCAAGACCAGTCTGTTCATACAGAGTCCCAAAGAGTGTAGATCGTTCTTTCAGTGCTTTGATATTGACATGCCTTTCGCCAATGCACTCCCTTTTCTCAAAATCCTTGATCCTTGCAGAGCTGATAAAATCTTGTGGAGGAGGCTGGCTAGCAAGTGGCTCCTCTATGGATATTCCTCGAGCACTCCCTCTTTTCCTTGCAACACTCTTCTTCTTTGGCTTTAATGGGCTTGTTTCTATGGGGGCTTTCCCTTTTTCAGCGGCGGTAGGCGGAGCCTTTGCCTTTGACGTCTCAGCAGGGGCTTTCCCCTTTGATGCAGTAGGTGCAGTTGCTTCTACTAATAATTCGTCCCAGTCAATGGATTCAGTTTCTGAATCCGAATCCGAGTCTTCTCGACTCTTCTTAGCTTTCTTGGGCTTCTTAGTTGCTCTTGTGTGAACCATAGCAGCCAGAAGAAAGATTATCCAGGTGATCACCATTGCTGCTATTCAAACTCAAGAAACAGCGAGCAACAACTCAAGAACACGAAAAACTGTTTATTTTCAAAAATTTTAAAAACTGTACCTAAACAATCATTATCGTGTAGAGAGACTAGGTATCAAATTAGTTTTGTCAAAAGAATTTTAAAAATAGATCAATCCCATGATTTTCAAAAATTCCTATTATATGCCCTAAAACCGAAATTTTAGAAATCGAAGCCTAAAAATCCGTTAATCAGGATAATACCTAGCATATAATCAAAACTAATCTACCCAGAGTTCTTATTTCAAAAGAAATTTGATCAAAAACCAATCCAAAACGAAAAAGATACAAAATTTTCATCACGTTTTGAGGAAGAACATGAAAAACTGTGAAAAACCGAGATTTTGATCAAGAAAACTTACTTAGAATCGAAGAACTTGAGTTTGGAAGCCTCCAAGATGGGTGAATTCTAGAGAGAGAAGCTCTGGAGACTTAGGAACAAAAGATTGAAGTAAAAGAAATCAAAACCCTTTTGATCTATATCAAACCCTAGCCGCGATCCGGATCGAATCGTGAATCCAGTCCGGATCGGCTACCCGCTGGAAATACCTGCGTTCGGGATCCGGATCGGCTTGTCCAATCCGGATCGGCTCCAACTTTTTCTTCAGAATAATTCAGAAAAAATTTACAAAATCCAGAAAAAATATGTAAGCACTTTTGTATATCAACTTTAAATGAAAATCATCGTTTCATACAACAAGAAATAGATTATGTCAAATCTATCAATAATATCCAACAAATGAAACGAAAATTTATAAAAATTAAATCCCTTAAAGTTGAACAACTTCAATCACATCTAACATGATCTTATGAGTAATGCCTTTATCAAATCATCAATTTGGTAAAGAAAATGAAATACCAAGATCAATAGATGTCTGAAATCCCAGATAAGTTAGATAATATATCTAGTCAATTTATTATAAGGAGTGGCTCTTTGAGCATCTTTCAATAAAATCCCCACCTTATACCAACCTTGGAATTTGACAGAGTCAAGTATTCCAAAAAGTATTTTATTTAATCAACTCGAACAACCATGCTTGGTATACATGTGGTAGCTGCACACAGTACTTGGATGACCGAGGTGGTAGCTCTTTCCTCCATGTGGTGGTAGTTTTCACACTCCTCATTGGGATGTAACTCTTTCCACATCTTTTGAGAATAATACTTTTTCTTTGACTCCCCCTCAATTGGCTATCAATTATTTAAAATATAAAGTATTCAACCAAAAATTGATCTCGATTTCATACTCGATTAAATAGTCAAATAAGATAAAAACTATACCAAGAGATCATTGAGAGAGAAATTGACTTTGATCAAAACAAAGATGATTTAATTGACATAAATGATCATTGCATCAAATGAATTATTATGATATCCAAAGCATAATAAATTTCTAATTAGACAAAAAGATGCTATTATAGTCAATAATACACATGCTCAATTAATGTTCTATGTCAAAGCATAGATAATGAACAAAAACACAAAACAAAACCTAACCTAAGCAAAAGTTTCAAAAGGAGGTTATTTCCAGGAAAGCATTCCAATTGCTTTACGCAAATGAATAAAACGTTTTTGATCCAAAGGTTTTGTCAAAATGTCAGCCAATTGATCTTCAGTTGAAATGTAGGAAATTTGAAGAATATTTGATTCAACTAGCTCTCTTAGAAAATGATATCTAAGTTCAATGTGTTTTGTTCTTGAGTGCAACACAGGGTTTTTAAAAATGTTTATAGCAATTGTGTTGTCACAAAGAATTATTACCGAAGTTGCTGAAATTCGGAAGTCGCTCAACACACTTTTCATCCAAATGAGTTGGGTTGAATAACTACCTGCTGAAATATATTCCGCTTCGGCAGTCGAGAGTGCAATGCAGTTTTGCTTTTTACTATGCCATGCAACAAGGCAATGGCCAAGATAAAAACATGCACCATTCGTGCTCTTCCGATCATCCACAGATCCTGCCCAATCGACATCTGAATATCCTATAATGTCAAGCGTTGTTCCCATAGGATACCAAATTCCGAAATTCAAAGTTCCTTTGATGTACCGGATGATCCTTTTCACCGCTTTCAGGTGAACCTCCTTTGGTGCTGATTGATATCTCGCGCAAATTCCAACACTAAATGATATATCCGGGCGACTAGCCGTGTGATAGAGTAGACTTCCAATCATACTGCGATAAAGCTTCTCGTCTACACTTTCACTAAGAGATTCACTTCCTAATCCCTTATTGCTAGTTCCCATAGGAGTCGAAAAATCTTTAGAATCTTCTAATCCGAATTTCTTCACCAACTCCTTTGCATACTTAGATTGACATAGATGAATGCCTTCTTCATTTTGTTTTACTTGTAATCCAAGAAAGTATGTCAGTTCCCCCATCATGGACATCTCAAACTCGCTTTCCATGGTTTCAGCGAATTTAGAAGCATCATTATCTCTAGTTGCACCAAATACAATGTCATCGACATAGATTTGTGCTACAATGAAATTATCTTAATAATGCTTCACAAAGAGAGTCCGGTCTGCTCCCCCTCGAGCGTAGCCCTTTTCCAGTAGGTGCTTTGTTAGCCTTTCGTACCATGCTCGCGGTGCTTGTTTTAGACCGTAAAGAGCCTTTTTCAAACGAAAAACATGGTTAGGTTGTTTATAGTCTACAAAACCTTTCGGTTGAGCCACATAAACTTCCTCATTTAAAAACCCATTTAAAAATGCGCTCTTAACGTCCATTTGAAAGAGTTTTATTTTAAAATGACAAGCAATAGCGAATAATATACGTATTGACTCGAGTCGAGCAACTGGGGCGAACGTCTCATCAAAGTCTATTCCTTCTATTTGAGAATAGCCTTGAGCAACTAAGCGTGCTTTATTCCTGATGATGGTACCATCCTCATTCTTCTTATTCTTGAAAATCTATTTAGTACCAATCACATTGTGTTGCTTCGGAGGGTTTGTTAATTCCCAGACTTTGTTTCGTTCGAACTGATGGAGCTTTTCCTGCATAGCTTCAATCCAGTAGTCATCCTGAAGAGCTTCATCGATGTTTTTTGGTTCAATCATGGAGACGTAGCATGCGACTCCACAAACCAACTGTCTCCGAGTTCTAACTTCTTCTTGTGGGTCTCCAATAATGTTAGATTCCGGATGATCCTTGGAGATGCGTAGCGTTTGCGGTAACGGAGTAGTCGGAGGTACATGTGATAATTCCTGCACATTAGATACACTTGAAGAACCATTAGATGCATCAACTTTATTGAAGGAGTTATTATGAGAAGATGCACTTGCAGGAGTATCATCATCTAGGGACATATCAAGGGTAGATTTATCAGATGCAAAGTGGAAAGCTTCATCTACTTTAACATTTATAGATTCTACCATCGTTTTAGATTCCAAGTTAAATACCTGATATGCTCTACTGTTAGTAGAATAACCCATGAAAATCCCTTCGTCGCTTCGAGAGTCGAACTTACCAAGGTTTTCGCGATCACGCAGAATAAAACATCGACTCCCAAAGATACGAAAATATTTGATATTCGGTTTTCTACTAAACCACAGCTCATATGGTGTATTTAAAGTTCCAAGGCGCAAATACACTCGATTAATTACATAGACAGCGGTGTTCACAGCTTCAGCCCAAAAATATAACGGTAAATTCCGGCTATGAAGCATCACACGCGCCATCTCTTGAACAACCATGTTTTTGCGCTCAACAACACCATTCTGCTGAGGTGTATAGGGTGCTGAGAATTCATGTTTTATCCCATTGGAAGTGCAAAAATCAGTAAATTTAGAATTAATGAATTCTCCACCTCTATCACTTCGAACACGAACGATCTTTTCATTTCTTTCATTCATAATACGATGACAAACCTCATGAAAAGAGTTGAAAGTATCCGCTTTCTCTTTTAGAAAAGTTACCCATGAATACCTAGAGAAATCATCGACCAAAAGAAAAATATACCATTTACCTCCCAAAGATGGTTGACGAGTCGGCCCCATTAAATCCATATGCAGTAATTCCAATGGTCGTTTGGTACCGATGTGGTTCAAGTTCTTGTGTGCAACTCTTGATTGTTTTCCCTTTTGACAACCACCACACACAATATTTTCTTTAAATAAAAGTTTAGGAACCCCCTTAACCACGTCCTTATTTGAAATCCTTGCTAGTTCTTTAAAATTCATGTGACCTAGTCTTTCATGCCAAACAGTTTCATTATCCAAAGAAACTAGTTTACATTTTTCAGAAATTTTGTTTGAAACAACATAGCAATTATTTTCCGATCTAATCCCTTTTAAAAAGAATACCTGGTCCTTATCAGTTACAACACATTCTACAGAAGAAAAATTAACTGAGAACCCATTGTCACAAAGTTGACTTATACTAATGAGGTTAGTCTTAAGGCCTTCAACAAATAAAACATTATTCAAAACCGGGCCTTCAGGAATAGCGATTGTTCCCTTTCCAACAATTTTAGAAGAACGACCGTCTCCGAAAACAACATGTCCTCCGGAGATTTTCTCTAAAGTTTGAAAACTGTTTTTGTCACCGGTCATGTGACGAGAACAACCACTATCCAAATACCAAGACGAATTATCATAAGCGTGTAAAGAAGTATGAACAACAAGACAAGGGAAGATTTCACCTTTGCGTACCCAAACCTTTTGAATTTTGGAGTACGTCGGAAATGATTGTGAAGTTGATACCTTTGGTGAAAGCGTCTTGATTGATCCATCGCTTTTCCTTGACGTCATCGTCTTGTTTGATGTACTACCAATGTTCTTTCCTTTTGAAAGATTCTTCTTTGATTTGTGGGAAATGAACTCATTGGTAGTAGTTGCAAGATGTGATTGATTTGATCTTAGCGCTCCATTCTTGCAATTCCTTCTTATGTGCCCTGTATAACCACAACGAAAACATACCTTAGTGCTTGACGATCCCGAAGAGGGTGAAGTAGGTTTGTTGTCGCTGTTTGTCGTCAATTCCGGTGTCGGAGGAGGAGATACCGACTGGGGCACAAAGATTGCCCCAACCGAACTAAAATTGTCTTCAGTTCGATTGTATCCGAGGCCGAATTTATTTGTTTGACCAAGACCAAGAATCTTATCCAACTTACTCCTTCCAGAAGAAAATTGCTTTAAATCATCCTTGAGTTGGAAAATGGTCTCCGTCATTTCCATTTTTTCCTGTCGAGCCTCGCCGTAGAGCTTCAAGAAGTAGTTCGCTTTGTTCACCATATCTACATAATTCTTCTCGAAATGCTCATTGGACTCTTGAAGGGAAACATTTACTTTAATCAGATTATCCCTTTCCACTTCAAGAGCGTTTGAGAGAGAAGTTGCCCTTTTTGCTTCTTCTTCGAGATCCTGCAATCTCTCTCTCAAACTCTTGTTTTGCTTTGCCAGTTTCTTTGAATCCCTCAGAAGTTTATGGTAGGCAAGAGCAAAGTCTTCACCTTCCGAATTATCCGATTCATCGTCCGTTGTAATCTTTTCAACAGTGGGGTTGGACAGTGAGTCGGATGTACATGCCATTAAGAACATGAAGGGTGAAGATGTGGACGCGTGGAATGCCGTTGTGTTGTTCTCTTCATCACTTGAAGATGACTCATTTGTCGTTGAGGTGTCATCCCAAGTGACGGCCTGCATCGCCTTCTTCTTGGACGGATTCTTATTTGGACACTCCGTTGAGATATGGCCATATCCTCGGCACTTGAAGCATTGGACTTGTCCTTCTGAGATTTTCTTATCCTTTGAAAAACTTTCTTGCTTTCTTGACTTTTGGCTTGAAAAACCTTTGCCTTTCTTCCACTTTCCGGAGGATGAAGTTTTACTTGAATTACCCCTTCGGAAGTTTCGGCGAAAATTTCTTGTCAAGAGAGCAAGCTGCTTCTCAAAGTCCTCCATAGATAGGTTCTCGTCGTCGCCTGAGGAGGATGAATCCGCGTCTTCTTCTTTTGTAGTTTTCAATGCAAAACCTGAAGACTTAGAAGTAGATGCTTTTCCAGAAGAATAGTTAGTAGGAAATGTCATTTCATATGTTTGTAATGAGCCAACTAATTCTTCTACACGGATTTCGTCCGGGTGTTTAATAGTTTCAATGGCCGTAATCTTGGAACAAAATCTTTCAGGAAGAGTTCTTAAGATCTTTCTTATAATTTTAAATTCTGGAATCTTCTCTCCCAAGTTAGCACATGTGTTTACGATGTCTTGCAATCGTGTATAGTAGTCTGTGAATGATTCATTTTCTGCCATGAAAATAGAGTCAAATCTGCTCGTAAGCATTTGCAGCTTTTGAATCTTCACAAGGTTAGTTCCCTCATGTGTAACTTGAAGAACATCCCAGATTTCTTTCGCAGTCTCACATGCTGAGACGCGAGAGAATTCAGTTTGAGACAAGGCATTAAATAAAACATTGATTCCTTTGCCATTGTAAGAAGATAAGTCTATCTCTTCCTTTGTCCATTTCGACCTAGGTTTGATGGTGTGAACATCAACAATAACTTCAGTTGGATTTGACCATCCTAACTCGATAGATTGCCACACCCGTTCGTCGATGGAAATAAGAAATGCTTTCATCCGTACTTTCCAGTAGGCATAATTTGTTCCATCGAAAAACGGAGGTCTGTTGATGTTTCCACCTTCAGCCATTGTTTACAACCCTATTCCCGCTCTGATACCACTTGTTGGGTTATGTATAATATGGATCTAAAATAGAGGAAAAACACCTAGAGGGGGGTGAATAGGTGTAAACGCTTAAACACTCAAAAATCGTTGCGCAATAAAACCCAATGCGGAAATAAAAATTAACACGCAAGATTTTTACGTGGAAAACTCCAAACCGGAGTAAAAAACCACGGGACCGATAACACGGTGAAATCCACTAGAATTATAACACATACAAAGGTGATATACCGTACTCACAGACGACTCAACCTTTTTCCATACGCTCCTAGTTGATCTTCTCCGCTCGCTCCGCAACGCTTCTCGAATCCACGATCTGCGTCCAACGCCGAATCCACGACGTCTGACCGAATCCACGGTCTTCACCCAGTAGCACGTCTTATATCCACGAACGTACCTCGCTCCGAATCCACGAGAGCGGTAGCACCTTGAATCACAAGGCCACGCGAGTCCACGCGCCGATTTTGGGGAAATCGTTGTTTTTGGGTGGTGATGATCCGCCGAATACTTAGATTAGAAATAGATCGGAAATACCATCTAAGTATTCATTGATTTGATTCTACTCAAAATCTGAGTATGAAAACCTAGAATCAAATCAATCAATATAGATGAAGAAACATAGGATTAAATCTATGAATTTCCCTTCTTCTCTATAGGTGGATTTATATGGCCGTCTTTTGATTTATTCGGCTTTTTCGGCTTATACGGCTTACCCTAGAAAAAGAATCATAGGGTTTATTTATAGATTAGAAACCGTTGGAAGAGGATAAGAATCAAAAACTAACCTTTTCTGGAATTTTACAGGACGACGATCCGGATCGGATTTACGGCGATCCGGATTATCGTAACGAAACAGACAATTTCCAGAAAACAAAGGTTCGGGATCTGGATCGAAATGCCTCATCCGGATCGTTCATACCTTTCAGCAAAAACCAATGTTCGGGATTCGGATAAAAAATGGCTTGGATCCGGATTGGATTTGCGTATGAATCAACACCCTTCGGGATCCGGATTGCTGTGTCTGATCCGGATCCTGAACATGTCCCATGTCCAGTTTTTGATTTTTATGCAATTAAAAATTCATCCAAGTGTTTCTACACTATAAGAAGTATTCGGATCACCAAAAATAATTAGTTAAACATACCTGATCCTTTTGAATTCTTCTATCTTGAGATTGAGTTATGTGATCCAAACTTCTTCATCTTCAATCTTCAAGACTCAATACTTTCACGAAATGCGCCAAAACAAATTCCTTAACAAGTCAGGTGGTATTTGTTGCTCGGGTTTGAGCAGGGGTTTGGGATAGTGTAGCCGGGGCCTGGGTTGTGGATTGTGAGGTATTGCGGCGATCGCGGATTTTGGGCGATTGACCGGATGATCACTTATGCATCAGATTGGGGATCAGTTTTCTTTAGTGGAGGGGTGTGTTCCACTGGGGTTTTATATTGATCCAGTCCTGCTTTTGTTACTTATCACACCGGCGCAGTTATTGCCCGGTGATGCTTTCCTCGTGTGGGTCGCTCCCCTCGATATCCCCTCCGGAGGCCGGGGCCAGACAGTTATTGACAGTTTTGCTATCACATCGGCGCGGCTTATTTGGCCGATGATGAGGGCGGCAGCAGGAGTTTTGCTATCACATCGGCGCGGCTTACTTGCCCGATGATGAGGGCGGTACAGATTGGGTTCATCTGGGACGGTTGGTTACTGTTGCATACGGTTGTTCCAGTCTAGGACTGCATTTTTAGAGGCATAGTAGTAGTAGTTTTTCTTTTGCAGTAGTCTTTTTACTTACCACTCTTCTTCCCCTTTTTGCCTCTGGTAGACCTAGTGGGTGTGTTCAGGGCGTGAGGCTTTATCCACTAGGGGAGGCTACTGGTTCACTAGTAGTTCTCACCCCCATTCTTCTTTTTCTTCTCTTCTCCTTTGTTTTGCAGAGCCTTCTGCGGGTGCTGCTGGACATACAGCGGCGGGTCGAGGAGAGAGGACAGCTGAGTAGCTAGACAGTGGGCCTGACAGTGAGTAGCTAGACTGGCACCTCTTATGTATCCTATCTCAGACGGTTGTACTTTTACTTTTGGGGTCTGGCTTTAGCCAGCTGGTAGTATATTTGTGGTGAGCTGGGAGAGAGACTTGTACCTTATTTTACAGTTATTTTGTATTTTTACTTCCAGTTCAGTCTGAGATGTAATATTTTTAGTTTAGCTCTGTTTTATTGCTCTATTATTCTATCTGTATTATTTGAGCAGGTTACCAGCGCTTCGTGTATGCGGAAAATTCCGTGCGCACGGCGGATCTGTAGACGAGCCCGAGTTCTGGTTTACACTCGGGGCGTGACAGATTAGTTGGTATCAGAGCTTAGGGATAGGTCAGTTGGGACTTATGAAACCCTAGGCTTTTGGTTAGCCCTAGGATGATAGGGCGTGAGGGACGTGACATTTTGCGAAAGTCGGTGATTTAGTTTTTGACTCTTCCAGAGAGTGAAGAGGGATCGACATATCCTATTTCTGTGGGACAGTTATGTTGGCTGCAGACAACATAAAGTTACAGAAATAAGGGGATGTCCTTGACTTTCGCTAGATTGGGTCGTGTGTGGTTGTGTGGCTGACTTGTGGTTTCTTGTGGCAGATGCCTCCCCGACGTCGGATTCCTACCGGGGGTGCCCCTACACCCCCTGTTGAGCCAGGACAGGCTGGACCTTCTGAGATTGCTGAGTTGAGGGCCTTGGTGGCCCAATTGGCTGAGAGCAACCGCCGGCAGGAGCAGCGGATTGAGCAGCTACTGGCGCAGAGAGAGGCGCCGCCTCCGATAGTTTTTGAGGCCCCAGCATCACCTGTGGTACCACTTGTGCCGACGGCACCATCATCGAGTAGCGGGGCTCGGGGAGTGGCCCAGCCTTTGACCCCGGCCGAGGAGCAGGATATTGCTGACAAACTTGCTAAGTTTTGTCAGCACGGACCGCCTAGATTCTCGGGGCGGGACATGCAGCCGTGGGAGGTTGGAACATGGCTATCAGCGATGGAGAAGATTTTCAGGGATTTCTTCATCGACCCGAGGTACAGAGTTCATATGGCGGTACACTGCCTAGATGGAGATGCAGATATTTGGTGGCATCGAGTGGAGCCACGGGAGTTTCAGATTTCTCGACAGTTACCCTGGTCCGAGTTTCGGCATATGGTATATGATACCTACTTTCTGACGAGCATGAAGAGAAAACTGGAGGATGATTTGAAGAACCTTCAGCAGGGCGATCGGCCGGTTCAGGATTACCATCAGGAGTTCAAGCAGTTGCTTAACTGCGTGCCCTTTGTCGCCCGTGATGGGCCACACCAGGTCGAGTTATTCGAGGCAGGCCTCCGCAGTGAGATTTATACCCTAGTGCATGCACAGCGACTCCAGACTCTTAAGGAGGCCGTCGAGCATGCCGAATGGGTGGAGAGAGGCGACATAGTGGTGGCGAGGCGAGGCGGGATGGTCGCACAGAGTTCCGTTAGGAAACGACCAGTACCCGAGGACGAGGGACAGGCTAGTTTGTGGAGACCGCCGTGGTCTCAGTTACCTAGCCGTGGGCGTGCGGATCAGCGAGAGCCTAGTGGATCTCAAAGGCCTTCGCAACAGCAGCCGGAGTCTCAGCATCAGACACAGGGACAGCATCAGCCGGGACAGCCACGGCTTCGCGACAGAGACAGATGTATATTCTGCTTCTGTGATCAGAGGTGGGGTCGTTGTTACAAGTGTGGACAGCCAGGCCACATTCGGGCTTTGTGCCCCTTTTCGACTTCAGCGGCACCTTCATCAGCATCGGCTCCTTTTTCGCCTCAGCAGCAGTTGTCACCTCAGCGGCTTTATGCTCCAGCGAGCGGATCACCTTCTTTTTACCCGGCGGATCACCGGCCGCCGGCTCAGAGCGGTCGGGTCTACGCCGCTCAGGTGGAGGACTTTACAGCAGCCGACCTTGGGGTGACAGGTATTATTTTTGTTATTTTATTTTAATTACCGGCATTGGTTTTGCATTGTATAGCACTTGAGCATCCTAGTCATTGGTTAGGAGTGCATGTACTTCTTCGCATGGGTTAGGGGTAGGACGGTTACCTGGTGTTCGGGAGGTTCATATTCTCGATCCTCGGCACGTCGAGGAGTGTTGTTGGTTCTGCCCAGTGCAGTTGAGTCCTTGATAGTACCGGTAGACCTGATGGTCTTAACCTAGTTTTGGGACTTGGATTTGGTACTTAGGACGGTTTGGCTGGCTCGGTTTTCTTCTTTTCGCGGCGGTTGATTGTGCCGCGAGGACGGTCCTCTTAGGAGGGGCTAGGCCAGGAGTAGATGGTGTGCTGGGGTTACTTGGGGGCTATCTTTGCCTCTATGGTTTCGACTTTGCGAGCGGGGCGGGTGTCCCGCCGTGGGTGCGCAGCCTTTTTGGCCAGCGTGGTTGTGGGATACCCCGGGAGTGCGGGGGTACTCGCGTTGAGCTTTTATGCCTTTGGGCTTGGTGGTTGGATTATCGGGGCCCTGGGAGGAGCGGATGCTTGCACCGATGCAGACTACTTGGTAGCTCGAGCGGTTAGCCCAACTGTACTTGGACGAGGTGGTGCGGTTTTCTGGAGTGCCCGCCTCTATTTTGTTCTAGTTAGAGACCCGAGGATTGCGTCGCGTCTCTGAAGGAGGTATTAGACAGCCTTGGGAGCTTGAGTGGTGGATGATTGGATATTTACCCCCTCTACTTGGTAGAGGTTCCGGGTTGATGAATGACTTTAGTTTCGAGGACGAAACTTTCTGTTAGTGGGGGAGGATGTGATGACCTGGATCTCAGCAGAGCTTCTGCAGTGGGTTTGGCAGCTTCTGGGGGCCTGGACTGTGTGTTGGAGGTGTTAGTGCACCAATTGGACACAAGTGGCGGACTTCAGGCTTAAATGGATCACGTGAGTGATCGGAGGACCCCGTTGAGTGTTTAGAAGTGTTCTCGCGCGGAACAGATGTCAAAATTGTACTCAGCGTGAAATTTGGGGTAAAAACACTTGTCTGGATGCATTCGGCAAATTTTAGGAGCGGAATTTGGCAAAACGGACATCAAATTTGGATTCAGCGCGCGAAAACGATGAAATTGGGCTACTTATTGGATTTTTCGCCACTGGTTACTGTTCACGCCAGAACAGTAACTCCGGCGCCGGCGGCGGGCAGCGGCGGAGCGCGGCGGACGGGCTCGGGCAGGCGCGCGGGCGCGCCGGCAGGCGCGCGGTGCACGGGAGCGCGTTGGACACGTGGCAGCTTGCGGTAGGGTCGGTTCAGTGGGCGCGGTTCACGGAGTGGCGCGGGTGGTGCATGGACCGGCGGGACACGTGGCGGGTTCTGGTTGGCGGGCTCACGCAGGCAGGGACCACGGAGCGCGGGGTGCCTCGGAACAGTGCATGGCAGGCGACGCGCCAGGCGGCGCGCCAGGGTTGGTCGGGCCGTAAGTGCGGGCCACGTGGCGCCCGCTGATTCGCGGGCGCCACCCACCCGCGTTGACCGGGAGAGTCCACGCGGCGCTTCGCTAGTGGAGCGGCTGGCTGTTGCCTGTTCGGGGCGACTTGGCGCTCTCCGGCCGTTCCGGGCGCTCGTCGCGGGCCGGCCCGTGGGGCATTCGGGCGCCCGAAAGTGGGCTTGCGACCGAATGTTGGGACAAATCCGAAATTTTTGGATTTGTCATTTTGGGCCTATAAATAGAGCCCGAACTTCACCCTGGAACTCTTTTCCTGCTCCTGATCTCTCTGTGCAATCTTCATGAGCTCTCTTCCTCTCCCAGAGCCGATTCCATCTGCAGATTCCAGGATTTTTCTGCGGCACGCATCCCGAGGTTTTCATTTTTACGGCGCGGCGCGACGCTTGTTCGTTTATGATCCTCTTCGTCGCGTTTTGGTGCGAGGACTCCCCCGGCTTGCTCCGACCTCCGATTGAGGTGATATTTGCGCCATTGGACTCACGACAGGTAGGGCTTCGATCTTTGTGTTTTGAGCTCCCCCTCATTTCGAGTTTATCTTGGAGTTCCCCGAGCTTTCATTTGACCCTTTTTCTTGGGCGGAGTTTTTGGACAGCAGTGTGGTATTTCGGCCATATCTTCGCGTACAGACATCGGATTCGGGCAATTCATGAGGCGTTTTGCATCTACACATCACGAGGAATATCCCCAAATTTTCTTGGAATTTTCTAAATTTTTCCCCGAAGGTGAAAGTCCCTGTTTGCAGAACCTCGTGATTCAGATTTTGCGATTTGTTTATTTCGGGGTGGTTCCCTTGTCGAATTTGTATCTCAGCGCAGGAAACTCGGATTTGAACGTGCAGGTACTCGTTTCGACCGGTTCGTCGCGAGGATCGTGACAGTATTTTTCTTGGAATTTTCCGAGCACTTCTCACGAGTAAAAACAGGGCATCTTTGGACTGTTAGCATTGGGACAGCATGTGTTGAGTTTAATTGTATGTTTTGGGGTAATTCTTGTACAGTGATCATGGCGGTTTAGCTGTTTGGGCGGGAGCACTTTTTGGACTTGGAATTAGCGATCGAGGTAGGTGGTTGTTATACTCCTCATTTTCTGACATACCCCTAGGAATATTGGAGAGATCCCCTCATTGGTTACATTGAATGATCAACTATGGACATGCATGCTTAAAGTAAAATAATTGTGAGCCTATCAAATGAAAATTACTATTGTGGGACTCTGATAGTGGTTGGGGGTTATACATGTTTGTATGGATATAGTTTTGGCACTTAACCTTGCATGTGGAATTTACTTTTATGCTGGGATAAAAATGAAATGTCTTGTGGGAGTGTACCACTTGAGGATCTTTTGGGACATGCATAGGTGGATGATTTAGGTGAGGGAAAATTGTGGGTTTTAAACATGTGTGGTTGGACAATGATTTAGCATGATGGTTATATCTATGCGGAGCTATTAACTGATACACATGTGGAGCCATTATTTGTCACACTATCTTTATCTTTCATGAGGACATATGCATGCTTGTTTGGACATCTAGGTAGGCCATCTTTTATCGCTACACTTTCATGCTGGAACTTGACTTAGGAGAAACCTTGTTTGTTTCTTTTCTCCTTTCGTTAGTCAGGTGGTATTTGTTGCTCGGGTTTGAGCAGGGGTTTGGGATAGTGTGGCCGGTGTAGTGGCCCAGGTTTCCGTTCTATTTTTCCCGTGAATCCCGGGTGTGAAACACCTATTATTGGTGTATTAGGTCCACAGTGCATCAAAGGGATGCTACGGATGGACACTGTGTGGTATTTACTGTTGGTTTGACCTTCGATGGTAATTGCCAAATTTTATAGAAAGATTTGGGCCAAGCGGAGGTCGTATTTGGATTCAGCGCGGAAAAACGCTTGAAAACGGCTTTTTATTTGTTGAAAACGGAGTCCGGATGCCCAAAAACGGACCCCCGGAAGTTTTCTGTGAAAAATGGTGCATGGGGGGACCTGTGGACCGGCCAGGGACACGTGGCGGCTTCTCATTGGGCCGGCGCACGCCCCCGGTCCACGGAAAGGGCGGCCGGTGCATGGTGGACCGGCGGGCCACGTGGCGGCACGCAGTTGGGCCGGTGCAAGGCGCGCGGCGCACGGAAGGGTGCGCGGGCAGCGCGGGCAGGCCGGGCAGGCGCGGAGGGGGCGCGGTGCACGGTGGACCGGGGCGCGCCACGTGGCGGCCCCGGGTTGGCTGGTCCATGTGCGCGTGGCGCACGCGGCGCCACGCGGCGGCGGCCGTACGCGCACATGGGCGCACGTGGGCGCACGTGGGCGCACGTGGCGGCGGCGCCCGCCGACAGCCGTGTCGGGCGGGGCCACGTGTCGCCACGCCGTTGGCTGGCGCACCCACCCTGCCGCCAATCACGGGGGACACGTGGCGCTTCCCCGTTGGGCCCGTACGGCTGCCGCCTGTTTGGCGGACACGTGGCGGGCCGTGGGCCGGGTCGGACGGCCGGTTGGACGGGAAGGGATCCCGTGCGCGGGCGGGCTGGGCCGGGCCGCACTGTGCGCGCCCGGAAACCCCTGGGCCGGGCCGCACTGTAGCCGCCCGAATCGCGGGCCGGGCTGCACTGTTCACGCCCGAAAGTGGGCCTGGGCACTGTAGCCGCCCGAAAGTGGGGACACAGAGGTCTTTTTCCCAAAAGATTTTTTGGGCCTATAAATAGCCCTTCCCCTCCCTTCTTTTTCTCTGTTTTCTGAGAGAAAGAGAGAGAATCAGAGAGAGGTCATTGAAGAGAAGTTTTTCATCTTCTTATTTTCTACCTCGTGGTGCGTTCCCAAATTTTCTGGAAGTTCGACAGCGGCGATCCGGATTTTACTGTGTGCCTCATTTTTCCCCAATCTTGGCCCGTTATCGTCGCATTTCTGTCCGAGGAGTCCCCTGCGCAGTACAGGAGTCCTTTTTCGACGATTTCTTCGCCGGTGTGTTCCTAAGAGGTAGGGCTTCGTTTTCCGTGTTGGTGGTTTCTCTGGATTCTGATTTCTTGGCACAATTCCCGAGGTGTTTTGACCCCCTCTTTTGCTGTTTGGGTTTTTGGACAGCGGCGACTTCGACAAATTATTTCTCAGCGTAGGAATATCAGATCGAGGCGATTCAGGAGTCGATTTTGGGCGACTTTTCGCGAGGAACGCAACCGTCATTTTTTTGAGATTTTAGGAGCTCGAGACAGAGGTGAAATTCCTCGTTTTGCGTGCTGATTGCAAAAACAACAATTATGTGTTTGGAACTTGTAGTTTTTACACCGTGTACACTTGTGTGATGTTGTAGGATACTGTTTCAGCTGACGGTGTGCTTAGAGGACAGCGGGTATTTTCTGGGTGTGTTGTGCACGCTTTTCGAGGTGGGTGGTTGCGTTTCCCTCTTTGTTGACTTGCTCACTAGGAATAGTAGAGTTTCCCAATTATAAATGTGACAGTTAACTCGTGGTATATGAACCTATTGCATTGGCCCCCTAAATTAATTGATAGCTGCTATGTGATCAATCTGGGACAATGAAGTTGGACAATTGCTATATCTTAAACTGCATGCAAATAAATAATATTATAAAATGATTCTTTACAAGAAACCTTAGTCACTTTTCTAATACTTTTTAAAGGAATAATTGTATGTTTAATTGGACATCTAGTAGGCCACTATTTTACTGCAGCACTGTATTATGGGATTTGACTTAGGAGAAAACATGTTTTACTGATATTCTTCTCTATCGATGCATGACGATCGAGTCAGACCGGGATCTTGAGATAGTGTAGTTGGATCTTGAGTCTGGGACAGTTTAGACTCTTCTTGGGGATTGGGGGATATAATGGCAACCGCGAATTTTGGGCGGTTGACCGGATGTTATTATCACATCAGATTGGGGATCAGGGTTGCATTAGTGGATGTAGTATTCCCACTTTGATCATGGTCATGATCTAGTCCTGCTATTGTGAGACATCGGTTACAGAGATGATTGATACAGAGACACTTTACTCGTGTGGGTCGCTCCCCTCGAGTGCCACTCCGGAGTAGGCTTTTTGACCGTGATGGGTGCCGGTCAGTTGGTGAGTTGTGAGTGATGACAGAGCAGGCAGTGCCAGTATTTCCTGGCCCTCTGATTGGGTTTCTTTGGGCAGTCAGCTTTATAGTTGCATATATACAGTTATCTTTTGGCACTGCATTTAGAGGCATAGTAGTGGTAGTTCCTTTTTCAGCAGTCTTTATTGCATACCACTGTTCTTCCTTTTACCTCTTTATTCCTAGTGGTTGCGTCAGCATTAGAGGTTTTACCCGCTAGGGGAGGCTACTGGTTTATCTAGTAGTTCTCACCCCCATTGTTGTTTTCTGTCCTTTTCCCCTTTGTTTTGCAGAGTCATCTGTGGGAGCTGCTGGGCCTTCAGCGGCAGATCGAGGTAAGAGGATCGCCGACTAGCTAGATCGTCTACCCCAAGTGAGAGACTAGCGAGGTTTTTATTGTACCCCCTTTTGTATCTCAGACTTCAGTAGTTTCCTTTTTGGGTCTGGCTTTGGCCAGCTGGTTGTATATTTATGGTGAGCTGGGAGTATATTGTACTTTTATTTCAGCTTGTAGCTTATTTCAGTCTGAGATTACTTTTAGTTTTATTAGTTCAGCTCTGTTTATGCTCTTTTATTGTATATTATCTATCTGAGCAGGTTACCAGCGCTTCGTGCACATAGAAAATTCTGTGTGCACGGCGGATCTGTTGGCGGGCCCGGGTTCCGGTTTACACCCGGGGCGTGACAGATTAAGTTGGTATCAGAGCTTAGGGATAGGTCAGTTGGGACTTAGGAAACCCTAGGCTTTTGGCAGACCCTAGGATGATAGGGCGCGAGAGGCGTGACACTTCGCGAAAGTCGTTGATTTATTTATTGGACTCTTCCAGTGAGTGAAGAGGGATCGACATACCCGATTTCTGGTGGACCGTTATGTTGGCTGCAGACAACATAAAGTCGCAGAAATTGGGGGATGTCTTTGACTTTCGCTAGATTGGGTCGTGTGGGGTTATGTTACTTATTCGTGATTTCTTGTGGCAGGATGCCTCCCCGACGTCGGATCCCTACTCGGGGTGTCCCGTTACCCCCTGATGAGCCAGGGCAGCCTACACCCCCCGAGCTTACTGAGTTGAGGGCCTTGGTGGCCCAATTGGCGGAGGGTCAGCGCCGCCAGGAGCAGAGGTTTGAGCAGCTCTTTGCCCAAAGAGAGGCACCATCCCCAGCTGTTCCTGAGGCCCTTGTGCCTCCTGTTGCACCTTTTGTGCCGTCAGCGCCATCCTCGAGTAGCGGGGCTCCTGGAGCTATTCAGCCTTTGACTGCGGAGGAGGAGCAGGATATCGCTAACAAACTCTCCAAGTTTGTTCAGCGGGGACCCCCTAGATTCTCAGGGCGGGATGCGCAGCCCTGGGCTGTTGGGAGATGGCTTTCTGCGATGGAGAAGCTTTTTCGGGACTTCTTCATCGACCCGAGGTATCGAGTGCACATGGCGGTGCACTGTTTGGACGGTGATGCTGATTTTTGGTGGCAGCGGGTAGAGCCCCTGGAGTTCCGGATTACTCGGCAGCTGCCTTGGGAGGAGTTCCGACTGATGGTGCTGGACACCTATTTTTCGACCAGTGTGAAGAAGAAGTTGGAGGACGACTTGAAGAACCTACAGCAGGGCGATCGATCGGCTCATGCCTATTTCCAGGAGTTCACGGAGTTGCTGAACTGTGTGCCCTTCGTCGCTCGTGACGGTCCGCACCAGGTTGAGTTGTTCGAGGGAGGCCTCCGTCCAGAGATTTACACACTGGTGCATGCTCAGAGATTTCAGACTCTGGAGGCAGCCGCAGAGCATGCACAGTGGGTGGAGAGAGGTGATCTGGTGGTGGCCAGACAGAGGGCCGTGGTCGCTCAGAGCTCCGACAGAAAGCGACCAGCCCAGGACGAGGGGGGACAGGCCAGTACTTGGAGGCCGCCCCGACCGCCACCGCCTCAGTTCCCAGGCCGTGGGCGTTCGGAGCGGCGAGGGCCTAGTGGGTCCCAGAGGCCCCCGCAGTAGCAGCAGCAGCAGCAGCAGAGATCGCAGTCGTCGCAGCGCGGGTCTCAGCGGCAGCCACAGCGACAGCGACAGTCTCAGCAGCAGCAGTCCCGACAGTCACGGGCTCCCAGCAGTTGTATCTTCTGTGGAGGTCCGCACTTCCCCGGCACTTGCGACCAGCGGTGGGGTCGCTGCTACGGATGTGGACAGCCAGGGCACATTCGAGCTGCGTGCCCCTTTTCGACCTCAGCCGCTCCTTCTTCAGCATCTGCCCCAGCATCATCGCAGCAGCGGTCGACGGCCCAGCGGCCTTATGCTCTAGCGAGCAAGCCATCTTCTTCCCATCCCACCGATTATCGCCCTCCAGCTCAGAGTGGGCGAGTGTATGCTACACAGGTAGAGGATTCTTCGGCAGCGGACCAGGTGGTGGCAGGTATCACCTTACTCTCTGGCATTAGGACTCGTACCTTATTTGATACTGGAGCATCGCATTCTTTCATTAGTAGATCTTTTGCATTATTACATGGGTTAGAGGTAGGATTTTTGCCTTATGCACGAGAGGTTCGGATTCCCGATCACACTTTGCACGTGGAGGAGTGTTGTTGGTCCTGCCCGATGCAGATCGAGTCCTGGATTATGCCAGCTGACCTGTTGGTCTTGAGACAGCTGAGGGACTTTGATGTGATTCTTGGGATGGACTGGCTGGCTCAGTATTTCGCGACTATTGATTGTGCCGCGAGGACTGTCACTTTTAGAGAGCCAGGCCAGGAGATGTTTGTATATCGGGGATGTCAGAGTGCTTTCTTTGCCTCTGTGGTTTCGACTTCCCGAGCGAGGCGGATGATTCATCGAGGATGTGTAGCCTTTTTGGCTAGTGTTGTTGAGGGGCCTACGGCGACACCGGGACTCGGGGATATCCCTATTGCCCGCGAGTTTCCGGATGTTTTTCCACCTGAGATGACTAGTATGCCGCCAGACAGAGAGATTGAGTTTGTGATTGACATAGTTCCAGGAACTGCGCCAATCTCTAAGGCTCCTTATCGGATGGCACCGGCTGAGCTGCGAGAGCTTAAAGCACAGTTGCAAGATCTAATGGATAAGGGCTTTATTAGACCAAGTGTGTCGCCTTGGGGAGCACCGGTGCTATTCGTGAAAAAGAAGGATGGGTCACTTCGGTTGTGTGTGGACTATAGGGAGTTGAACAAAGTGACCATTAAGAACAAGTACCCTTTGCCGCGCATCGATGATCTCTTTGATCAGCTGCAAGGGTCTTGTGTATTTTCCAAGATTGATCTACAGTCTGGTTACCACCAACTGAAGGTGAAGGCCGAGGATATTCCTAAGACTGCTTTCAGATCACGGTACGGGCATTATGAGTTTACAGTTATGCCGTTTGGATTGACTAATGCCCCTGCCGCCTTTATGGACTTGATGAACAGGATATTTCGGCCCTTTCTGGATCGTTTTGTGGTGGTGTTCATTGATGATATCCTTATTTACTCCCGAAGCGAGGCCGAGCACGAGGAGCACTTGAGGACTGTGCTACAACTTCTACGAGATAAGAAGTTGTATGCCAAGTTGTCAAAGTGCGAGTTTTGGCTTCGGGAGGTAGCTTTCTTGGGCCATGTGATTTCCGCCGCCGGTGTAGCAGTAGACCCGGCAAAGATTGAGGCAGTTCGAGATTGGCCCCGACCGACGACTGTATCTGAGGTGCGCAGCTTCATGGGGTTAGCTGGTTATTATCGTCGGTTTGTGGAAGGCTTTGCGAAGCTTTCCACACCCCTCACTCAGTTGACGCGTAAAGGAGTTAAGTTTATCTGGAGCGAGGACTGCCAGAGGAGCTTTGAGGAGCTAAAGGATAGATTGATGACCGCTCCTATCCTTTCCCTCCCTGTTATGGGGAAAGGATATGTAATCTACAGTGATGCATCGCACAGTGGACTTGGATGCGTGCTGATGCAGGAAGGGAGGGTAATTGCTTATGCATCGAGACAGCTTAAGGATTACGAGAAGAATTACCCTACCCATGACTTGGAACTTGCTGCCGTGGTGTTTGCACTGAAGCTTTGGCGCCATTACCTATATGGGGAGCACTGTGAGATCTACACCGACCACAAGAGCCTAAAGTACCTGTTCACGCAGAAGGAACTGAATTTGAGGCAGCGCAGATGGTTAGAGTTACTGAAGGATTACGATGTGGATATCCTTTACCATCCAGGAAAGGCCAACGTGGTTGCAGATGCCTTGAGTAGGAGGGTGGTGCAGAGCTTGTCCATGTTGATTACAAATCAGGCGCCACTGTTAGAGGAGTTGAGACGGCTCGAGATAGAGGTTGTATCCCCTGGGGTCTCTGCTAGACTGATGTCTTTGGTCGTGCAGCCCACTCTGCTGGAGAGGATCCGGGAGAAACAGAGCGAGGACCCCCATTTGACCAGGATTAGAGATCAGATTCCGAGTGATCGATCAGGGGATTTTTCAGTGGATGCTTCGGGAGTACTGAGGTACAGGGACCGAGCATGTGTGCCAGTGGATGCTGAGATCAGAGAACAGATATTGAAAGAGGCCCATTATACACCTTATACCCTTCATCCTGGGGGGACTAAGATGTATAAGGACATCAAGACACACTTCTGGTGGAATGGCATGAAAAGGGATATTGGGAGGTTTGTGTCTCAGTGTTTAACTTGTCAGCAGGTAAAAGCTGAGCATCGTGTGCCAGCTGGCAAGTTACAAAGTCTTCCAATTCCCGAGTGGAAGTGGGACCACGTCACGATGGATTTTGTGGTCGGATTACTGAGGGCACAAGGAGGTGCAGATGCTATCTGGGTAGTGGTGGATCGACTTACCAAGTCAGCGCACTTTTTGCCTATACAGACTACTTGGCCACTCGAACGACTAGCCCAGTTATACTTGGATGAGATAGTGAGGTTACATGGGGTGCCAGCTTCCATAGTGTCAGATAGAGACCCGAGGTTTGTCTCGCGATTCTGGGGGAGTTTACAGACTACCTTGGGGACTCAGCTCAGATTTAGTACAGCTTTCCACCCACAGACTGATGGACAGTCAGAGCGGACGATTCAGATCCTTGAGGATATGCTGAGGGCTTGTATCCTAGAGTTTGGCGGTGGATGGATTCGACACTTATCACTGGCTGAGTTTGCGTACAACAACAGCTTTCAAGCGAGCATCCAAATGGTTCCGTTTGAAGCGTTGTACGGACGCAAATGTCGATCACCGCTATATTGGAGTGATGTGGGGGAGAGAAGGACTCTGGGACCAGATTTGTTGCTAGAGGCAGAAGAAAAGGTCAGAGTGATCCGACAGCACCTTCAGATCGCTCAGAGTCGACAGAGGAGCTATGCTAATGTTCGGCGACGAGACTTAGAGTTTCAGGTGGGAGAGCATGTATTTCTGAAAGTCTCGCCGTCCAAAGGGATAAGGAGGTTTGGTATTCGCGGGAAACTCAGTCCCCGATACATTGGACCCTTTGAGGTATTGGAGCGTATCGGGCCAGTTGCTTACCGACTTGCACTTCCCCCGAGACTGGCTGGTGTCCACGATGTTTTTCATGTTTCCACTCTGAGGAGGTACGTCTTCGACCCATCGCACGTCATCGACTTCACGCCGCTTGAGATCAGCGAGGAATTGAGGTATGAGGAGCGCCCACTACGGATTCTGAATCGAGAGGTGAGAGAATTGCGTAATCGGGTCATTCCCTATGTGAAGATCCTCTGGAGCAATCATGATGAGCGCGAGGCGACGTGGGAGCTCGAGTCAGCAATGATGGACGCCTACCCCTACCTGTTCGAGGCTCAGGATTGAGGTATGATTTTCGTTTCGAGGACGAAACTTTTGTTAGTGGGGGAGGATGTAGCGGCCCAGGTTTCCGTTCTGTTTTTCCCGTGAATCCCGGGTGTGAAACACCTATTATTGGTGTATTAGGTCCACAGTGCATCAAAGGGATGCTACGGATGGACACTGTGTGGTATTTACTGTTGGTTTGACCTTCGATGGTAATTGCCGAATTTTATAGAAAGATTTGGGCCAAGCGGAGGCCGTATTTGGATTCAGCGCGGAAAAACGCTTGAAAACGGCTTTTTATTTGTTGAAAACGGAGTCCGGATGCCCAAAAACGGACCCCCGGAAGTTTTCTGTGAAAAATGGTGCATGGGGGGACCTGTGGACCGGCCAGGGACACGTGGCGGCTTCTCATTGGGCCGGCGCACGCCCCCGGTCCACGGAAAGGGCGGCCGGTGCATGGTGGACCGGCGGGCCACGTGGCGGCACGCAGTTGGGCCGGTGCAAGGCGCGCGGCGCACGGAAGGGTGCGCGGGCAGCGCGGGCAGGCCGGGCAGGCGCGGAGGGGGCGCGGTGCACGGTGGACCGGGGCGCGCCACGTGGTGGCCCCGGGTTGGCTGGTCCATGTGCGCGTGGCGCACGCGGCGCCACGCGGCGGCGGCCGTACGCGCACATGGGCGCACGTGGCGGCGGCGCCCGCCGACAGCCGTGTCGGGCGGGGCCACGTGTCGCCACGCCGTTGGCTGGCGCACCCACCCTGCCGCCAATCACGGGGGACACGTGGCGCTTCCCCGTTGGGCCCGCACGGCTGCCGCCTATTTGGCGGAAACGTGGCAGGCCGTGGGCCGGGTCGGACGGCCGGTTGGACGGGAAGGGATCCCGTGCGCGGGCGGGCTGGGCCGGGCCGCACTGTGCGCGCCCGGAAACCCCTGGGCCGGGCCGCACTGTAGCCGCCCGAATCGCGGGCCGGGCTGCACTGCTCACGCCCGAAAGTGGGCCTGGGCACTGTAGCCGCCCGAAAGTGGGGACACAGAGGTCTTTTTCCCAAAAGATTTTTTGGGCCTATAAATAGCCCTTCCCCTCCCTTCTTTTTCTCTATTTTCTGAGAGAAAGAGAGAGAATCAGAGAGAGGTCATTGAAGAGAAGTTTTTCATCTTCTTATTTTCTACCTCGTGGTGCGTTCCCAGATTTTCTGGAAGTTCGACAGCGGCGATCCGGATTTTACTGTGTGCCTCGTTTTTCCCCAATCTTGGCCCATTATCGTCGCATTTCTGTCCGAGGAGTCCCCTGCGCAGTACAGGAGTCCTTTTTCGACGATTTCTTCGCCGGTGTGTTCCTAAGAGGTAGGGCTTCGTTTTCCGTGTTGGTGGTTTCTCTGGATTCCGATTTCTTGGCACGATTCCCGAGGTGTTTTGACCCCCTCTTTTGCTGTTTGGGTTTTTGGACAGCGGCGACTTCGACGAATTATTTCTCAACGTAGGAATATTAGATCGAGGCGATTCAGGAGTCGATTTTGGGCTACTTTTCGCGAGGAACGCAACGGTGATTTTTTTGAGATTTTAGGAGCTCCAGACAGAGGTGAAATTCCTCGTTTTGCGTGCTGATTGCAAAAACAGCAATTATGTGTTTGGAACTTGTAGTTTTTACACCGTGTACACTTGTGTGATGTTGTAGGATACTGTTTCAGCTGACGGTGTGCTTAGAGGACAGCGGGTATTTTCTGGGTGTGTTGTGCACGCTTTTCGAGGTGGGTGGTTGCGTTTCCCTCTTTGTTGACTTGCTCACTAGGAATAGTAGAGTTTCCCAATTATAAATGTGACAGTTAACTCGTGGTATATGAACCTATTGCATTGGCCCCCTAAATTAATTGATAGCTGCTATGTGATCAATCTGGGACAATGAAGTTGGACAATTGCTATATCTTAAACTGCATGCAAATAAATAATATTATAAAATGATTCTTTACAAGAAACCTTAGTCACTTTTCTAATACTTTTTAAAGGAATAATTGTATGTTTAATTGGACATCTAGTAGGCCACTATTTTACTGCAGCACTGTATTATGGGATTTGACTTAGGAGAAAACATGTTTTACTGATATTCTTCTCTATCGATGCATGACGATCGAGTCAGACCGGGATCTTGAGATAGTGTAGTTGGATCTTGAGTCTGGGACAGTTTAGACTCTTCTTGGGGATTGGGGGATATAATGGCAACCGCGAATTTTGGGCGGTTGACCGGATGTTATTATCACATCAGATTGGGGATCAGGGTTGCATTAGTGGATGGAGTATTCCCACTTTGATCATGGTCATGATCTAGTCCTGCTATTGTGAGACATCGGTTACAGAGATGATTGATACAGAGACACTTTACTCGTGTGGGTCGCTCCCCTCGAGTGCCACTCCGGAGTAGGCTTTTTGACCGTGATGGGTGCCGGTCAGTTGGTGAGTTGTGAGTGATGACAGAGCAGGCAGTGCCAGTATTTCCTGGCCCTCTGATTGGGTTTCTTTGGGCAGTCAGCTTTATAGTTGCATATATACAGTTATCTTTTGGCACTGCATTTAGAGGCATAGTAGTAGTAGTTCCTTTTTCAGCAGTCTTTATTGCATACCACTGTTCTTCCTTTATCCTCTTTATTCCTAGTGGGTGCGTCAGCATTAGAGGTTTTACCCGCTAGGGGAGGCTACTGGTTTATCTAGTAGTTCTCACCCCCATTGTTGTTTTCTGTCATTTTCCCCTTTGTTTTGCAGAGTCATCTGTGGGAGCTGCTGGGCCTTCAGCGGCAGATCGAGGTAAGAGGATCGCCGACTAGCTAGATCGTCTACCCCAAGTGAGAGACTAGCGAGGTTTTTATTGTACCCCCTTTTGTATCTCAGACTTCAGTAGTTTCCTTTTTGGGTCTGGCTTTGGCCAGCTGGTTGTATATTTATGGTGAGCTGGGAGTATATTGTACTTTTATTTCAGCTTGTAGCTTATTTCAGTCTGAGATTACTTTTAGTTTTATTAGTTCAGCTCTGTTTATGCTCTTTTATTGTATATTATCTATCTGAGCAGGTTACCAGCGCTTCGTGCACATAGAAAATTCTGTGTGCACGGCGGATCTGTTGGCGGGCCCGGGTTCCGGTTTACACCCGGGGCGTGACAGCCGGGGCCTGGGTTGTGGATTGTGAGGTATTGCGGCGATCGCGGATTTTGGGCGATTGACCGAATGATCACTTATGCATCAGATTGGGGATCAGTTTTCTTTAGTGGAGGGGTGTGTTCCACTGGTGTTTTATATTGATCCAGTCCTGCTTTTGTTACTTATCACACCGGCGCGGTTATTGCCCGGTGATGCTTTCCTCGTGTGGGTCGCTCCCCTCGAGATCCCCTCCGGAGGCCGGGGCCAGACAGTTATTGACAGTTTTGCTATCACATCGGCGCGGCTTATTTGGCCGATGATGAGGGCGGCAGCAGGAGTTTTGCTATCACATCGGCGCGGCTTACTTGCCCGATGATGAGGGCGGTACAGATTGGGTTCATCTGGGACGGTTGGTTACTGATGCATACGGTTGTTCCAGTCTAGGACTGCATTTTTAGAGGCATAGTAGTGGTAGTTTTTCTTTTGCAGTAGTCTTTTTACTTACCACTCTTCTTCCCCTTTTTGCCTCTGGTAGACCTAGTGGGTGTGTTCAGGGCGTGAGGCTTTATCCACTAAGGGAGGCTACTAGTTCACTAGTAGTTCTCACCCCCATTCTTCTTTTTCTTTTCTTCTCCTTTGTTTTGCAGAGCCTTCTGTGGGTGCTGCTGGACATACAGCGGCGGGTCGAGGAGAGAGGACAGCTGAGTAGCTAGACAGTGGGCCTAACAGTGAGTAGCTAGATTGGTACCTCTGTTGTACTTTTACTTTTGGGGTTTGGCTTTAGCCAGCTGGTTGTATATTTGTGGTGAGCTGGGAGAGAGACTTGTACCTTATTTTACAGTTATTTTGTATTTTTACTTCCTGTTCAGTCTGAGATGTAGTATTTTCAGTTTAGCTCTATTTAATTGCTCTATTATTGTATCTATTTTCTTTGAGCAGGTTACCGGCGCTTCGTGTATGCGGAAAATTCCGTGTGCACGGCGGATCTGTAGACGAGCCCGACTTTTGGTTTACACTCGGGGCGTGACAGATTAGTTGGTATCAGAGCTTAGGAATAGGTCAGTTGGGACTTAGGAAACCCTAGGCTTTTGGTTAGCCCTAGGATGATAGGGTGTGAGGGACGTGACATTTTGCGAAAGTCGGTGATTTAGTTTTTGACTCTTCCAGAGAGTGAAGAGGGATCGACATATCCTATTTCTGTGGGACAGTTATGTTGGCTGCAGACAACATAAAGTTACAGAAATAAGGGGATGTCCTTGACTTTCGCTAGATTGGGTCGTGTGTTGTTGTGTGGCTGACTTGTGGTTTCTTGTGGCAGATGCCTCCCCGACGTTGGATTCCTACCGGGGGTGCCCCTACACCCCCTGTTGAGACAGGAAAGGCTGGACCTTCTGAGATTGCTGAGTTGAGGGCCTTGGTGGCCGAATTGGTTGAGAGCAACCGCCGGCAGGAGCAGCGGATTGAGCAGCTACTGGCGCAGAGAGAGGCGCCGCCTCCGATAGTTTTTGAGGCCCCGGCATCACCTGTGGTACCACTTGTGCCGACGGCACCATCATCGAGTAGCGGGGCTCGGGGAGTGGCCCAGCCTTTGACCCCGGCCGAGGAGCAGGATACTGCTGACAAACTTGTTAAGTTTTGCCAGCACGGACCGCCTAGATTCTCGGGGCGGGACATGCAGCCGTGGGAGGTTGGAACATGGCTATCAGCGATGGAGAAGATTTTCAGAGATTTCTTCATCGACCCGAGGTACAGAGTTCATATGGCGGTACACTGCCTAGATGGAGATGCAGATATTTGGTGGCATCGAGTGGAGCCACGGGAGTTTCAGATTTCTCGACAGTTACCCTGGTCCGAGTTTCGGCGTATGGTATTGGATACCTATTTTCCGACGAGCATGAAGAGAAAAGTGGAGGATGATTTGAAGAACCTTCAGCAGGGCGATCGGCCGGTTTAGGATTACCATCAGGAGTTCAGGCAGTTGCTTAACTGCGTGCCCTTTGTCGCCCGTGATGGGCCACACCAGGTCAAGTTATTCGAGGCAGGCCTCCGCAGCGAGATTTATACCCTAGTGCATGCACAGCGACTCCAGACTCTTAAGGATGCCGTCGAGCATGCCGAATAGGTGGAGAGAGGCGACACAGTGGTGGCGAGGCGAGGCGGGATGGTCGCACAGAGTTCCGTTAGGAAACGACCAGTACCCGAGGACGAGGGACATGCTAGTTTGTGGAGACCGCCGCGGTCTCAGTTACCTAGCCGTGGGCGTGCGGATCAGCGAGAGCCTAGTAGATCTCAGAGGCCATCGCAGCAGCAGCCGGAGTCTCAGCATCAGACACAGGGACAGCATCAGCCGGGACAGCCACGGCTTCGCGACAGAGACAGATGTATATTCTGCGGGGGACCTCATTTGTCGCACACCTGTGATCAGAGGTGGGGTCGTTGTTACAAGTGTGGACAGCCAGGCCACATTCGGGCTTCGTGCCCCTTTTCGACTTCAGCGGCACCTTCATCAGCATCGGCTCCTTTTTCGCCTCAGCAGCAGTTGTCACCTCAGCGGCTTTATGCTCCAGCGAGCGGATCACCTTTTTTTTACCCGACGGATCACCGGCCGCCGGCTCAGAGCGGTCGGGTCTACGCCGCTCAGGTGGAGGACTTTACAGCAGCCGACCTTGGGGTGACAGGTATTATTTTTGTTATTTTATTTTAATTACCGGCATTGGTTTTGCATTGTATAGCACTTGAGCATCCTAGTCATTGGTTAGGAGTGCATGTACTTCTTCGCATGGGTTAGGGGTAGGACGGTTACCTGTTGTTCGGGAGGTTCATATTCTCGATCCTCGGCACGTAGGGGAGTGTTGTTGGTCCTGCCCGGTGCAGTTGAGTCCTTGATAGTGCCGGTAGACCTGATGGTCTTAACCTAGTTTTGGGACTTGGATTTGGTACTTAGGACGGTTTGGCTGGCTCGGTTTTCTTCTTTTCGCGGCGGTTGATTGTGCCGCGAGGACGGTCCTCTTAGGAGGGGCTAGGCCAGGAGTAGATGGTGTGCTGGGGTTACTTGGGGGCTATCTTTGCCTCTATGGTTTCGACTTTGCGAGCGGGGCGGGTGTCCCGCCGTGGGTGCGCAGCCTTTTTGGCCAGCGTGGTTGTGGGATACCCCGGGAGTGCGGGGGTACTCGCGTTGAGCTTTTATGCCTTTGGACTTGGTGGTTGGATTATCGGGGCCCTGGGAGGAGCGGATGCTTGCACCGATGCAGACTACTTGGTAGCTCGAGCGGTTAGCCCAGCTGTACTTGGACGAGGTGGTGCGGTTTTCTGGAGTGCCCGCCTCTATTTTGTTCTTGTTAGAGACCCGAGGATTGCGTCGCGTCTCTGAAGGAGGTATTAGACAGCCTTGGGAGCTTGAGTGGTGGATGATTGGATATTTACCCCCTCTACTTGGTTGAGGTTCCGGGTTGATGAATGACTTTAGTTTCGAGGACGAAACTTTCTGTTAGTGGGGGAGGATGTGATGACCTGGATCTCAGCAGAGCTTCTGCAGTGGGTTTGGCAGCTTTTGGGGGCCTGGACTGTGTGTTGGAGGTGTCAGTGCACCAATTGGACACAAGTGGCGGACTTCAGGCTTAAATGGATCACGTGAGTGATCGGAGGACCCCGTTGAGTGTTTAGAAGTGTTCTTGCATGGAACAGATGTCAAAATTGTACTCAGCGCGAAATTTGGTGTAAAAACTCTTGTCTGGATGCATTCGGCAAATTTTAGGAGCGGAATTTGGCAAAACGGACATCAAATTTGGATTCAGCGCGCGAAAACGATGAAATTGGGCTACTTACTGGATTTTTCGCCACTGGTTTCTGTTCATGCCGGAACAGTAACTCCGGCGCCGGCGGGCGGCGGCGGCGGCGGCGGACGGGCTCGGGCAGGCGGCGGAGCGGCCGCGGGTAGCGCGCGGGCAGGTGCGCGGGCGCAGGGGCAGGCGCGCGGTGCACGGGAGCGCGTTGGACACGTGGCAGCTTCCGATAGGGTAGATTCAGTGGGCGCGGTTCACGGAGAGGCGCGGGTGGTGCATGGACCGGCGGGACACGTGGCGGATTCTGGTTGGCGGGCTCACGCAGGTAGGGACCACGGAGCGCGGGGTTCCTCGGAACAGCGCATGGCAGGCGACGCGCCAGGCGGCGCGCCAGGGTTGGTCGGGCCGTAAGTGCGGGCCACGTGGCGCTCGCTGATTCGCGGGCGCCACCCACCCACGTTGACCGGGAGAGGCCACGCGGCGCTTCGCTAGTGGAGCGGCTGGCTGTTGCCTGTTCGGGGCGACGTGGCGCTCTCCGGGCGTTCCGGGCGCTCGTCGCGGACCGGCCCGTGGGGCATTCGGGCGCCCGAAAGTGGGCTTGCGCCCGAATGTTGGGACAAATCCAGAATTTTTTGATTTGTCATTTTGGGCCTATAAATAGAGCCCGAACTTCACCCTGGAACTCTTTTCTTGCTCCTCATCTCTCTCTGCAACCTTCATGAGATCTCTTCCTCTCCCAGAGCCGATTCCATCTTCAGATTCCAGGATTTTTCTGCGGCACGCATCCCGAGGTTTTCATTTTTATGGCGCGGCGCGACGGTCGTTCGTTTGTGATCCTCTTCGTCGCGTTTTGGTGCAAGGACTCCCCCGGCTTGCTCTGACATCCGATTGAGGCGATATTTGCGCCGTTGGACTCACGACAGGTATGGCTTTGATCTTTGTGTTTTGAGCTCCCCCTCATTTCGAGATTATCTTGGAGTTCCCCGAGCTTTCATTTGACCCTTTTTCTTGGGCGGAGTTTTTGGACAGCACTGTGGTATTTCGGCCATATCTTCGTGTACATACATCTGATTGGGGCATTTCATGAGGCGTTTTGCATCTACACATCACGAGTAATATCCCCAAATTTTCTTGGAATTTTCTGAATTTTTCCCCGAAGGTGAAAGTTCCTGTTTGCAGAACCTTGTGATTCAGATTTTGCGATTTGTTTATTTCGGGGTGGTTCCCTTGTCGAATTTGTATCTCAGCGTAGGAAACTCGTATTTGAACGTGCAGGTACTCGTTTCGACCGGTTCGTCGCGAGGATCGTGACAGTATTTTTCTTGGAATTTTTCGGGTACTTCTCGCAGGTAAAAACAGGGCATCTTTGGACTGTTAGCATTGGGACAGCATGTGTTGAGTTTAATTGTATGTTTTGGGGTAATTCTTGTACAGTGATCGCGGCGGTTTAGCTGTTTGGGCGGGAGCACTTTTTGGACTTGGAATTAGCGATCGAGGTGGGTGGTTGTTATACTCCTCATTTTCTGACATACCCCTAGGAATATTGGAGAGATCCCCTCATTGGTTACATTGAATGATCAACTATGGACATGCATGCTTAAAGTAAAATAATTGTGAGCCTATCAAATGAAAATTACTATTGTGGGACTCTGATAGTGGTTGGGGGTTATACATGTTTGTATGGATATAGTTTTGGCACTTAACCTTACATGTGGAATTTACTTTTATGCTGGGATAAAAATGAAATGTCTTGTGGGAGGGTACCACTTGAGGATCTTTTGGGACATGTATAGGTGGATGATTTAGGTGAGGGAAAATTGTGGGTTTTAAACATGTGTGGTTGGACAATGATTTAGCATGATGGTTATATCTATGCGGAGCTATTAACTGATACACATGTGGAGCCATTATTTGTCACACTATATTTATCTTTCATGAGGACATATGCATGCTTGTTTGGACATCTAGGTAGGCCATCTTTTATCGTTACACTTTCATACTGGAACTTGACTTAGGAGAAACCTTGTTTGTTTCTTTTCTCCTTTCGTTAGTCAGGTGGTATTTGTTGCTCGGGTTTGAGCAGGGGTTTGGGATAGTGTAGCCGGGGCCTCGGTTGTGGATTGTGAGGTATTGCGGCGATCGCGGATTTTGGGCGATTGACCGGATGATCACTTATGCATCAGATTGGGGATCAGTTTTCTTTTAGTGGAGGGGTGTGTTCCACTGGGGTTTTATATTGATCCAGTCCTGCTTTTGTTACTTACCACACCGGCGCGGTTATTGCCCGGTGATGCTTTCCTCGTGTGGGTCGCTCCCCTCGAGATCCCCTCCGGAGGCCGGGGCCAGACAGTTATTGACAGTTTTGCTATCACATCGGCACGGCTTATTTGCCCGATGATGAGGGCGGCAGCAGGAGTTTCGCTATCACATCGGCGCGGCTTACTTGCCCGATGATGAGGGCGGTACAGATTGGGTTCATCTGGGACGGTTGGTTACTGTTGCATACGGTTGTTCCAGTCTAGGACTGCATTTTTAGAGGCATAGTAGTGGTAGTTTTTCTTTTGCAGTAGTCTTTTTACTTACCACTCTTCTTCTCCTTTTTGCCTCTGGTAGACCTAGTGGGTGTGTTTAGGGCGTGAGGCTTTATCCACTAGGGGAGGCTACTGGTTCACTAGTAGTTCTCATCCCTATTCTTTTTTTCTTTTCTTCTCCTTTGTTTTGCAGAGCCTTCTGCGGGTGCTGCTGGACATACAGCGGAGGGTCGAGGAGAGAGGACAGCTGAGTAGCTAGACAGTGGGCCTAACAGTGAGTAGCTAGACTGGTACCTCTTATGTATCCTATCTCAGATGGTTGTACTTTTACTTTTGGGGTCTGGCTTTAGCCAGCTGGTTGTATATTTGTGGTGAGCTGGGAGAGAGACTTGTACCTTAGTTTACAGTTATTTTGTATTTTTACTTCCAGTTCAGTCTGAGATGTAGTATTTTCAGTTCAGCTCTGTTTTATTGCTCTATTATTGTATCTGTTTTATTTGAGCAGGTTACCGGCGCTTCGTGTATGCGGAAAATTCCGTGTGCACGGCGGATCTGTAGACGAGCCCGAGTTCTGGTTTACACTCAGGGCGTGACAGTGTAGCTGGGAAAAGGCAAAGCTGAGGAGGATACCAGCATTAATATAGATATTTGCCAGTGATAGAGAGGGAACTGAGTCATCTATTAACCCTTGAACCTGAAGTACTTGGTAACTCATGAGGATTTTCGGTTGAGGCAACGCCGGTGGACAGAGTTATTGGAGCTGTTTGAGCGATATCCTATAGTATTTTCCCGGCATGGACAATATGATCGGTACGCCTTGGTTAGGCAGGCAGTGCAACCTTGGAATGAGGTGTTCGATCAGTGGCCGCCACTTTTGGAACATGGAATTGAGAGCTAAGGGTTGAGCGTGGTTTCCATTGTTGAACTCCTTCCCCTGTGGATGGATGTGAGTGATGTATTTGTGGTACTTGAGCATTTTAGTTGCTAAGGAGCAACGGAGGTTTTATGCCAATGGTAGGCGTAGAGTTTTGGATTTGGAGACCATGTTTTCTGGAAGCCACTATCCGCTGGGATGCGTGGATTTGAGTTTACGCAGGGAGCTTGGTCCGCGAGTTATTATCTGGCTGGAAGAAGTATATGTGATCACCTGCATGTTTTGGATTTCACTGCCTTGGATTTGGTCGAGGTTTTGAGTAATCAGGAGCTGCCGATACAAATTCTTGCTTGTGTGGCAGAAGAATTATGCAGTCGGGTTTACTTTGAGTTCGGATCAACGCAGAATCCTTTGGGAAGAAAAGTGAGTTAGCGGCGTCGAACTTGGAAGCCCAGTTGAATCAGTGATTTTCGGGCTTTGTGTACTTGTAGAATTCTATATTGGATAGAATATCGATTCCGCCGTGGTGCATGAGAAATTGGAAAGTGTTGGAACTGGTGTATTTTCAGGTTACAGCGGAGTTCAGTCTGATGCGGAAGCGCCCAGGGCATTAAGTGAGTTGTCGGCAAGGGTTGAGGAGCTTCAGAGTGCGGTTTTGGCTTTGCGGGAGCTGAGTTCCGGAACTGGGGAGTTAGTTCCGGAACTAAGCATGTTGTTCCGGAACTAACCATGGTGTTACGGAACCAATGAGGTTTGGTACCGGTACCAAGTTTTGGGTACCGGTACCCAGGGTCCCAATTAGCCCAGAATGAGCAGGCTCTGGATTTGAGTGAGGGGCCTTTCGGTAATTTCACCTCCCAAGATTTTTTTTTACTCCTCGCCACCTCCTATTTATGAACCTCCCCTACCTCTCCTTCTCCATGACAAAGAGAAAAGAAAGAAAAGAGAGAAGCAAGGAAAAGAAGGAGAAGAGGGAGAAGGAAATGAGAGTGATTTGTGAAAGTGCAGCTTGTGGTCTGTCGCTTGGAGCTGGACGGAGCCACGCGCGCGTCGGCCGCACGCGAGAGGTATGTGACAGATTTTCCTAGCATGGGTTTTTGGATTTGATGATGGTTCTAGAGTGATATTTTGAGTTGGATATTGGTTGTGTTGCTTCTCTTTTGTGCGGTTTGAGCTGAGGTTGTGGATTTTGCACTATGCGGAGCCGAGGGTGCGCGCGTGCATGCGCACATGCTGTGAGAGGACAGCGAGGGCCGGAGTGCGCGCAGATGTTATTAGAGGACTCGAGAGGATTATTCGAGCTTCCGGGGATATTTTCCGAGGATCGCGACAGTGCGCGCGCGTGCGGCGCGGTTTTGGGCGTTTCCGGCAGTTTTGACAGTGAGCGGCACGGCGCTTCACCGACTTCAGCGTTGCTTGCGGAATGCTTTTGAGGTGGGTTGGAATTTCTTCAAGATTTATGGAATGCCCTCTAAAGCTTCTGTATGCATGTTGATCATGTTTAGCTTATTATTTGTATAGCTGGTAAATCTGATAGTTGCCTAGAAAACCATAGAAAGATATTTATGAGCCCGAGATATTTTTAGCATGATCTAGGGATGATTTGACACTAGACTGCATGATTAGTTGGCATTTTATTGGCATCTGAACCATTTTAAAAATCGGCGGACCGGTTTTAATGAAAACTGAGATTTAAAAATAGTTTGGAATTATTGTGAGCTTCCAGGGAGATTGAGTAGATTCAGGATGCATATGTTCTCGTGCCGGGGGGCCGAGTGGATTTTTAGAGCTCTGTGGGATGAGTTTCTAGTGTCAGGTGAGTTGAGATCCCTTGTGGGATTATTCTAGATCATGGGTTTGCATCTCTGATTTGGTAGTGGAGATGGTTCTCCGACTTGGCTTAGAGAGTTTGGGCTCTGGCAGATTGAGTCGTGGAGGTTTCCCGACTTAGCCATGGGATGTGGATTATCAGATTGAGTCGTGGAGGGTTCTCCGACATAGCTGTGAGAGGGTTTGGGCATTCCCTGATCGAGTCGTGGAGGGTTCCCGACTGAGATGTGTTATCTGGGTATTGAGTATCCGATCTGTTTGATCGTGGATCATAGCCTGCATGTGCCATTTATGAGACAGTTGAGACTGACGAGATACTTGAGCTCGGTGGGGTCGCTCCCCTCGAGTACGCTCCGGATGCGTGATGATGATTGAGATAGACAGACTAGGACGCCCCACGGGGGTGGGTAGGTGCGTTCATAGTAGTCAGTTTAGGACGCCCCACGTGGAGTGGGCAGGTGCTTTCATGGTAGTCAGTAGGACGCCCCACATGGAGTGGGCAGGTGCGTGCCTAGACGACAGGCACGGGCTTGACTGAGCCAGTTTTGGGCAGTCATTGAGATTTGGGTTTTGAGAGCACCTCGTGTGCGAGTGGTGCATAGCTTGCTCTTAGATGAGTTTTCCTTTGAGCATGATACTTGAGGCATTTAGTAGTGGTGAGTGTATGCGTAGCACGTTTATAGTAGAGATTCCTTGAGCATGATGTTGAGACATATTATTGTAGCTCTTTTCCTGCTTTCATTTATATATCTATCTGCATACCTATCTTTTGTGCCTCAGTAGACTTAGTGGGCATACCGTGGATATTGGTGACGGTTCCCACTGGGATCTACCTTCTGTAGTAGATCTCACACCCGCTGCGGTGACAGGTTCCTGAGGTAGCTGTTCCGGCTTGGTTCGCGCGGAGACAGCTGATCGAGGTGAGGACGTGGCTGAGTAGTTCCTTACCAGTATTGAGAGTCAGAGGTAGATGTACCCTGTATTTTATGTTTCCACTTTTGTACTGGACAGTCTGAGAGATTGGTGAGGCTTTTGTATTTATTTGACAGCTGCGAGATGTTGTATTGAGGATTATTTTATTTATATCAGATATTCAGTGAATTTCTGTAGCTATTGGTTTTGGTTTCAGCTCTGATACATGTTAGCTATAGATCTGGCTTGCAGGGTAGACGCTTCGTCTGTGCGGCAGTTTACGTACAGATGGCAGATCTGTTGGCGAGCCCGGGCCGCAGTTTCGACCCCGGGGCGTGACAGATTAGGGTGGTATCAGAGCCTAGGAATATAGGTCGTTGAGGACTTAGTGACCCTAGGCTTTTGGTGGACAGTAGGATGACTGTCGTGAGAGACGTGATTTTTGCGAGAGTCCTGATTGAGTTTGTACCTCCCCCGAGGGATTGGGGGCGAGTAATCTTACATGTTTATTCTCTAAAGTGATTATGTTGGCTGCAGACAACATAATGCTTTAGAATGGTTAACATGTTTTAGACTTTCGCTTGATTGGGTCGAGAGTGTTTGAGGTTCGGTTGGTCGTGACAGTTGTCCTTGTTGCCTCTGAGATGCCGTGTAGCGGCGAGGGCGTGTTTGACCTTGGATGAGGACCCCGATCGGCGGGAGGCTGAATGGACAGAGCAGAGAGAGGTCTGAGAGTTACGTGCCCAGGTAGCTCAGTTGTGGAGGCGACGCGGCTCCAGGAAGAGAACACGGAGCGCGCGATGCGCATGTTTGAGCAGAGAGCATCGACTGAGGTATCGCCAGTAGTACCTCCAGCCGTGACATTGTCGACTTCGACCCAGTTCGCACTGTGAGTAGTGCAGGAGCAGCGAGAGTTGCTGATTGGTTGTTGTTCATCCGCCAGTTCCATCCCCTTCAGATTTCGGGGCAGAGTTGGAGCCTTGGGAGGCCGAGAACTGGATTGCTGCTTTCGAAAAGTTGTTTGAGGACTTGTTCATCCAGGAAGCATTAGGTGTACTTGGTTGCGCACTTTTGGATAGGGACGCCGAGAGTTGGTGGCATCGAGTTCGTCCTGATGGACCATCGGGAGCGTAGTTGAGGACTTGCAGCGAGTTTTTTCGATTGTTGAGCAGAGTACCCCATGCCGCCCAGGATGAGGCCCAGAAGGTGGATCATGTTTGAGAGGGGACTGCTTCGAGATGTTTATCATTTTGGGTATTCTCGGCGAGCGACTTTAGATGCAGCGATTGTGCATGCTCGATAGATTGACCGAGGATCAGTGATCACATCCAAGAGGGACGGAGAGCGAGGGACCAGCTCCAAAGAGAGGCGTCCAGCATCGTCGGATTTGGGATAGTCGAGTGGATCGAGGTTGCCATGATTCCAGTCACAGGATCATGAGCCTCAGAGGAAATAGAGACCAGGAGGTTCTCGACAGTCGAGGCACCAGCAGCAGTGTTAGGATGACTGTGTCTTTTGCGGTGGGCCGCATTCATCGCCATAGAGTGACTTCAGGAAAGGGCGATGCTTTTCATGTGGATAGTCAGGACATTTTCAGGCAGAGTGTCCCAGAGTGGTGCTCATGGAATTGCCGCTTGCAACGGCACCCCACTACCCCTTCAGGATGTAGAGGTTCATCCGACTTACCGGTAGGCTGATAGAGCCGTGACGCCGAGACAGATAGAGTGATGGCCACCAGCATCTAGTAGTTGAGATTGTGCAGCCGGTTAGAGGACGCCAGGATAGTGGATCGCGTCTTACCAGGTGTGGTTGCTTATGGTCATTAGAGTTAGAGCATGTTGGTGCCGACACCGCTTGGGTGTATTTTAGTAGAGCAGGGATAGCTTCGTGTGGGCTAGAGATGGACTGTTGGCTTGTGCACGTGAGGATCAGGTTCCAGATCACGTATAGCACATGGATGAGTGTTGCCAGTCCTGCCCAGTACAGTAGGACCTTGGATTTGATTCTAGAGTTGTTAGTCCTACATCAGCTCCGAGATGTTGATATGAGGTTGGATAGGGATTGGTTGTCCTAATGTTATGCTATCATGGATTGTCGAGAGAGGACAATGACCCTCCGCGGACCTGGCCAGGGGGAGTGTGTTTATAGAGGATGCTAGAGCACGACAGAGGTTGAGTCATGGTCGTATCGCTTCGTTAGCGATTGTTGAGGAGGTGCCTACGGCGGCACCGGGACTAAGGAATATTTTTATCGCCCGTGTGATCTCGAGTGAGAGTCTACCAGATCTGATTTTGAAGCCGCCGTTTAGTGAGATTGAGATCGAGACAGATATTGACGTGGTTTTGGAAACCGCGCCGACTTCGGCAGCACCCCTTGGAGTGTTACCCGTGAGACATAGAGAGAGAGCTGATAGCACAGTTGCGGGATTTGATGGATCGGGTGGTCTGTGTGACCCAGTACCACGTCGTGGGGATACGACAGTGAGGATCCGAGAGATTGATATTTTGGATATGTTGCCACACCGTTGATACACGGTGGTGATGCCATGCCGTGGATACACGGCAGTGATGCCTCGTTGTGAGTACACAACGGTGAGGGTTCTATGTTGGTGTGAGCACGGACAGGTTTGGATTGTTTTCGGCAGATGCCTTTGTGGGATTGATAGCCTTATGGAACCATACAGCTAAGGGTTGTGCCAGACAGTGTTCTGAACCCGATAGGGACATTATAGTCTTACAACAAGGTCGAGTGGATTGACTAAGGCCCTGCGGCCTTTTGGATTTGAGGAATTGTGTGTTCCGGCGGTACTTGGACCGGGTTGTTGTGCCGGCGTGAGTTTGAGCTCTACCCCGAGTTGTCATACCAGTTGTTGAGTTTGATTTATACAGGGCCGGTTGATTTGATTACATTTTTGGATTTATTTCCGAGGTGACAGAGGGCATGAAGAGCACTTGAGGATAGTGCTGCAACTTCTAAGAGAAAAGAAGTTATTTGCCAAGTTGAGAGAGTTGCATTTGACTTCGGAAGGTTTATTGTTTGCCCATGTGATTTCAACTGCAAGAGTGACAGAGGACCCGACGAAGAGTGATACCGTTTGGGTTGGGCCTAGACCTATGTTAGTGACAGAGGTCAGAAGCTCTTGGACTATGCGAGGCCTGTGTAGCTGGGAAAAGGCAAAGCTGAGGAGGATACCAGCATTAATATAGATGTTTCCCAGTGATAGAGAGGGAACTGAGTCATCTATTAACCCTTGAACCTGAAGTACTTGGTTACTTAGGAGGATTTTCGGTTGAGGCAATGCCGGTGGACAGAGTTATTGGAGCTTTTTGAGCGATATCCTATAGTATTATCCCGGCATGGACATTATGATCGGTACACCTTGGTTAGGCGAGCAGTGCAACCTTGGAATGAGGTGTTCGATCAGTGGTCGCGACTTTTGGAACTTGGAATTGAGAGCTAAGGGTTGAGCGTGGTTTCCATTGTTGAACTCCTTCCCCTGTGGATGGATGTGAGTGATGTATTTGTGGTACTTGAGCATTTTAGTTGCTAAGGAGCAACGGAGGTTTTATGCCAATGGTAGGCGTAGAGTTTTGGATTTGGAGACCATGTTTTCTGGAAGCCACTATCCGCTGGGATGCGTGGATTTGAGTTTACGCGGGGAGCTTGGTCCGCGAGTTATTATCTGGCTGGAAGAAGTATATGTGATCACCTGCATGTTTTGGATTTCACTGCCTTGAATTTGGTCGAGGTTTTGAGTAATCAGGAGCTACCGATGCAAATTCTTGCTTGTGTGGCAGAAGAATTATGCAGTCGGGTTTACTTTGAGTGAAGGTTCAGCGGAGCCATCATGATGAGTGAGTTGGGCCATTCGACAGCCTGAGGATGAGTTCAGTATTCCGATCCCCATTTGATTGAGACACCCTCCTGAGTTATGGATTTATTCTGGTTTCGAGGACGAAACCTTTTTAAGGAGGGGAGAATGTAGAGTACCGGGACTTTGTAGAGTGCATCGACCTAGCGAGATGGCGTGGTGCGGAGAAATCGCCTTGGGCGTATGCTATTTGTGCTTACAGTTGAGATCGGTTTGGTTCGGATCGACGCAGAATCCTTTTGGAAGAAAAGTGAGTTAGCGGCGTCGAACTTGGAAGCCCAGTTGAATCAGTGATTTCCGAGCTTTGTGTACTTGTAGAATTCTGTATTGGATAGAATATCGATTCCACCGTGGTGCGCGAGAAATTGGAAAGTGTTGGAACTGGTCTATTTTCATGTTACAACGGAGTTCAGTCTGATGCGGAAGCTCCCAGGGCATTAAGTGAGTTGTCGGCAAGGGTTGAGGAGCTTTAGAGTGCGGTTTTGGCTTTGCGGGAGCTGAGTTTCGGAACTGGGGAGTTAGTTCCGGAACTAAGCATGTTGTTCCGGAACTAACCATGGTGTTCCGGAACCAATGAGGTTTGGTACCGGTACCAAGTTTTGGGTACCGATACCCAAGGTCCCAATTAACACAGAATGAGCAGGCTCTGGATTTGAGTGAGAGGCCTTTCGGTAATTTCACCTCCCAAGATTTTTTTTTACTCCTCGCCACCTCCTATTTATGAACCTCCCCTGCCTCTCCTTCTCCACGACAAAGAGAAAAGAAAGAAAAGAGAGAAGCAAGGAAAAGAAGGAGAAGAGGGAGAAGGAAATGAGAGTGATTTGTGAAAGTGCAGCTTGTGGTCTGTTGCTTGGAGCTGGACGGAGCCGCGCGCGCGTCGGCTGCACGCGAGAGGTATGTGACAGATTTTCCTAGCATGGGTTTTTGGATTTGATGATGGTTCTAGAGTGAGATTTTGAGTTGGATATTGGTTGTGTTGCTTCTCTTTTGTGCGGTTTGAGCTGAGGTTGTGGATTTTGCACTGTGCGGAGCCGAGGGTGCGCGCGTGCATGCGCAAATGCTGTGAGAGGACAGCGAGGGCCGGAGTGCGCGTAGATGTTATTAGAGGACTCGAGAGGATTATTCGAGCTTCCGGGGATATTTTCCGAGGATCGTGACAGTGCGCGCGCGTGCGGCGCGATTTTGGGCGTTTCCGGCAGTTTTGACAGTGAGCGGCACGACGCTTCACCGACTTCAGCGTTGCCTGCGGAATGCTTTTGAGGTGGGTTGGAATTTCTTCAAGATTTATCGAATGCGCTCTAAAGCTTCTGTATGCATGTTGATCATGTTTAGCTTATTATTTGTATAGCTGGTAAATCTGATAGTTGCCTAGAAAACCATAGAAAGACATTTATGAGCCCCAGATATTTTTAGCATGATCTAGGGATGATTTGACACTAGACTGCATGATTAGTTGGCATTTTATTGGCATCTGAACCATTTTAAAAATCGGCGGATCGGTTTTAATGAAAACTGAGATTTAAAAATAGTTTGGAATTATTGTGAGCTTCCAAGGAGATTGAGTAGGTTCAGGATGCATATGTTCTCGTGCCGGGGGGCCGAGTGGATTTTTAGAGCTCTGTGGGATGAGTTTCTAGTGTCGGGTGAGTTGAGATCCCTCGTGGGATTATTCTAGATCATGGGTTTGCATCTCTGATTTGGTAGTGGAGATGGTTCTCCGACTTGGCTTAGAGAGTTTGGGCTCTGGCAGATTGAGTCGTGGAGGTTTCCCGACTTAGCCATGGGATGTGGATTATCAGATTGAGTCGTGGAGGGTTCTCCGACATAGCTGTGAGAGGGTTTGGGCATTCCCTGATCGAGTCGTGGAGGGTTCCCGACTGAGATGTGTTATCTGGGTATTGAGTATCCGATCTGTTTGATCGTGGATCATAGTCTGCATGTGCCATTTATGAGACAGTTGAGACTGACGAGATACTTGAGCTCGGTGGGGTCGCTCCCCTCGAGTACGCTCCGGATGCGTGATGATGATTGAGATAAACAGACTAGGACGCCCCACGGGAGTGGGCAGGTGCGTTCATAGTAGTCAGTTTAGGACGCCCCACGTGGAGTGGGCAGGTGCGTTCATGGTAGTCAGTAGGACGCCCCACGTGGAGTGGGCAGGTCCGTTCCTAGACGACAGGCGCGGGCTTGACTGAGCCAGTTTTGGGCAGTCATTGAGATTTGGGTTTTGAGAGCACCTCGTGTGCGAGTGGTGCATAGCTTGCTCTTAGATGAGTTTTCCTTTGAGCATGATACTTGAGGCATTTAGTAGTGGTGAGTGTATGCATAGCTGGTTTATAGTAGAGATTCCTTGAGCATGATGTTGAGACATATTGTTGTAGCTCTTTTCCTGCTTTCATTTATATATCTATCTGCATACCTATCTTTTGTGCCTCCAGTAGACTTAGTGGGCATACCGTGAATATTGGTGACGGTACCCACTGGGATCTACCTTCTGTAGTAGATCTCACACCCGCTGCGGTGACAGGTTCCTGAGGTAGCTGTTCCGGCTTGGTTCGTGCGGAGACAGCTGATCGAGGTGAGGACGTGGCTGAGTAGTTCCTTACCAGTATTGAGAATCAGAGGTAGATGTACCCTGTATTTTATGTTTCCACTTTTTTACTGGACAGTCTGAGAGATTGGTGAGGCTTTTGTATTTATTTGACAGCTGAGAGATTTTGTATTGAGGATTATTTTATTTATATCAGATGTTCAGTGGATTTCTGTAGCTATTGGTTTTGGTTTCAGCTCTGATACATGTTAGCTATAGACTGGCTTGCAGGGTAGACGCTTCGTCTGTGCGGCAGTTTCCGTACAGATGGCGGATCTGTTGGCGAGCCCGGGTCGCGGTTTCGACCCCGGGGCATGACACCCCCGCCCTTCTCCGTTTAACGAGCTCTACAACAATACGGTAAAATAACCCAAAGCCACGAGAAGACCTAAAAACTCATTTTATTCCAAAAATTAAAACTAAAAGTTTGTGCTTCGACATATACCAACTACCTCAGCAACAATGGCTAGGAATAGCTACTATGCACATAACAGGGAAGGCGAGAATATGGAAGCAAGGATACTTTATTAACCGACCCGGCGTGAATTGGGACAAATTCTCAGAGGCTATATGCAAAAGGTTTGCCGATGTGGGAGAGAGATACCTCATTAGGGAATTTAGCAATCACAAGCAAAACAGATCGGTGGTATGGTATCAAGAAAGGTTCGAGGAGCTGAGGTCTCAACTGTTAAGCTATAACCCCTACTTAGATGAGGAATATTTTATCTCATGCTATATAAATGGGTTAAAGGAGGAGTTAGTACCCTTCATGGATATCGCCCATCCGGATACCCTCGAGGCAGCCTTCGCGCAAGCAAAACTGCATGAGAGAGATGTGACCTTGATGCATAAGAGGAGTAGGTTGGTTGCTAGGGGGCCAGGAGGATCCTTCCAGGTGCATAATAGCCCCTAGGTGACATTTAACACAACCCACCAGGGTCTAGCGCAAGTAACTAAGCCAAGGCCTTAGGATTCGAGTAGTGGGGCAGGTCAGTACAATAGTAACAAGTAATTAATTGAGCAGAGGAGGGCGGTCGGGTTATGCTTTAAATGTGGTGACAGATACCACCAAGGGCATCAATGTAAGAACAAGTCCTTATTTAGCATGATGGCGGCAAACAATGTGCTAGAAGTATACGATGACACAGGGAGCACACATAGCTTCTTGGACTTTCGAGTAGCAAAAGAAATAAAGGCAAGAATAGAGCCAGCAACACCCTTGTTGGTCACTATCGCCAACGGCCATAAGATAATGAGCAAGTTGAAGTGTCCCGGATTCACTTGGAACATGAATGACGAACCCTTGACGAAAACGGACGACAGCTAGTGCTCAAAGGTCTAACCAAAGGGTTGAAACTAAAAATACTCACCGCGAAGGAATGGTACACGGATTGTCAAGAAGGAGCCTGCTGTACAATGGCGCGGATCTCACAGATCAGCAAGAGTGAGGAGCACATAATACCTCCCCGGATTCAAGGAGTGCTGCAACGATATGAGGAAGTGTTTGGGAAGCCGGAGGGATTACCCCCAATTCAACGACAAGACCACAACATTCCATTACAAGGAAGCGCCCAGCACGTCAACCTTCGGCCCTACTGCTACTCCTATGAACAAAAGAACAAGATTGAAAGACAGGTTAAGGAAATGATAGAATCAGCCCTTATCCAACCTAGTACGAGCCCGTACGCATCACCGGTGTTACTTGTCAAGAAGAAGGACAATTCGTGGAGGTTCTGCGTCGACTATCGACATTTAAACAAGTCAACAGTGAATGACAAGTACCATATACCTCTAATTGACGACTTGTTGGATGAATTGGGTTGATCACACTATTTTTCTAAGATTGATTTGAGGCAGGTTATCATCAAATCAGGATGAACTCCAAGGATGTTTAAAAAACCTCATTCCAAACCCACTAGGGTTACTACGAATTCTTGGTCATGCCTTTCAGGCTAACCAACATTGTCACGTCCCGAGTTTCAAAAAGTAGTCTTTTTTTAAAAATTTTTTTTTTATAAATCAGAGTTTAAAACCTGAAACCCAGGACGTGAACAGACCGCCTGTCACGCCCCAGGGTCGAAACTGCGACCTGGGCCAGCCAATAGATTCGCCGCCCATACGGAAAGTTCCGTATGGACGAAGCGTCTAACCTGCAAAAGATAATACTACATCTATACAGATATCAGAGTTGAAAGGTATACTACTGAAACAAGATAAAACATCTCCAAATAGTACAAGTCTGAACCTCACAATACATAAGTCTCTCAAAAATAAAACTATCAAAAGTAACTAACTACTATAAACCAACAGACTGTACTACAAAGCTCCAAAAAGGGTACCACTATACTCCAAGGACGGGTAGGGAACTAGCTCGCGACTCCCTCACCTCGAACTGCTGTCTCCGCTCGAACAGAAGCCAGAACAGCTACCTCAGAAATACCTATCACCACAGCGGGTGTGAGAACTACACCGTCACGTAGTTCTCAGTGGGTACCGCCACTAAGCGCGACGGTCTGCCCACTAAGTCTACTAGAGGCATAAGATAACATGAAAACTGAAATAATGTAAAGATAAGCTGGAAAGAAATCTACAACTATCATGCCTTTATCTACAATGCTCAAAGGGTGATACAGATGAAAATGATGCATCGACTCTAACCCAATATACTCAATCAACCCAATCACAGTGACTGCCACATGGGGTCCAGTCAAACCTGCGCCTACCTACTGCCATTACATCCACGGAGGACTGGACTTACGTAGGGCGTCCGTGACTGCCAAAACTGGCCCAGCCAGAGGGACTGTGTCGACAAATCATGATAGCAAAGTAACAGGCGCAGCTCCGGAGCGGCACTCGAGGGGCGCGACCCCACCGAGGAAAGTATCCGCGCATCTCTGTCGAGCTCAATATGGCTCATGCAGGCTATAATCCAAATCAATGATTAACAAGATCAACAGTGCCCAAATCACATCTCTAACTAACTAGCGAAAAATACTCGAACAGTCAGGACCGCTGTCAACCCAACGGCTCCCCAAAAAGAACATCAACTCAACATGCAAACCCACTAGACTGGTGATACTCCACAGCCAACGACAAAAAAATGAAGGGTCCGAAAACCCCGAAAGACTAGAACCTACAACCCAAATCAAATAAGAGCAGGCTCTGGGCATAGCCTATCGTTGTTCTCGACCAAAGAAAAAGGCAGCCCTCAGAACCCAGATCACTCGAACCCTCTCGGGTGAGAAAATTTACAGGAAAATGTGATATTTATTACTGAAAACCATTTTCACTCGAACCCCTTCAGGGTGAGGACTAAAAGTAGTTCCTTTTTATAAAACCATCTTGATTTGAGGAAAACCCATTTTAAATGATTTTTAGTTCTTTTTAGGAAAAATAGTTAGAAAACAAGTTTTATTACCAAATCCCGAAGGGCTAATGCCTTCGCCCAATCAAACAAGAACAGACTCCGGCGACCCTTCGATATTTGGAAGAAAAATATTGGTTGTCTAAAATCATGTGTGTCCAAAAAGATTTTGGGTTCAAGGTCCTGCTATCACTAGTACACCACTGCCACGAACATAGCGGCGACAAATAAATCGAAGAACTCGACAACCCGGGACCACCGTTTACCCAAACGGCTCCCGCCATTGGTACAAGACTAGCTACATCTACCAGACTCCACTCTGCCCCCAAGCACGAGTGTAACATGCATCCTACACTAAGAGAAATCCCGACCACTCAGCCCAATACCCGGACGAGGAAAACACTATGTCCAGGGATAGAATGTAGAGTGCGGATGTCTAAAGCATAAATAAACCTAGCCCAAGTGAGAGTTCTCTACTAGTCTGGTTGAACATACATCATATGACAGGGTGCTAGGTCAAGTTCCAATAATAACATTGTTAACACAACTTGGAAGCATTAGCTGGCATGATCTCAATAACCATACAAGAAAAATATCATCTCTCTCATTCTAATATGCTTCCCGGGACCCACCGTCGACTCAGACGGCTCCCAAGACTAGCACTAATCTAACCACAGCTATGTAGTAACCGTGAATTTTAAAAACTAAAATTTGAATTAAAAAATATTTTTCGGAATATTTATATTTCAAAAAGTATAAATTAACAGTGTTTTCGGGACACTATTTTCTGCCTTTCAGATCTGAGTTTGATCTTGAAAATATGAAATCGCCAGTGTGACCGTCACGTCGAATCAATTGAAAATGATATAAACCAATTTTCGATCCGACGGTCGGATCGTCTTGAAAACAGCAAAAAATGAAGTGGGGCCTACAACTTAAGTTGTGAATAGTAACCCCTGACTTAAATCCCCCGCCGACCAACGTCGGCCGATCGACCGTTTGGGGTCCGAATCTAACGGTCCAGGTAGTCAACTTTAATTGCTTTGTCGTTCTGAGCGCAGTGGCACTAACGAAATTTGCATTTGACGACTCTAAGCATCGGGATGCGTGCCACACAGTATAAATTTACTGTAAAAGATGGATCGAGAATTTTTAGGGGCACCAACTTGAGAAACCAAATACGCTACCTGATAGGTTTCGTCGAGCCGTTCGTCGTGGCGAAGTTCGTTTTCCATTTCGACGACTCTAGTGCCTCAAAATGTGTGAAAAATAGGAGAAAAAGTGGTATTTTTGTAATATGGTCCATATTTTATGGACCAAATGGAATGATACTTTTTGGAGAGGGACCTGGGTGCAAATGTGACTTACAATAGGGACCCTGGGGCTAGAGGCATGAGGTGCAGGGACTAATTGGCATTTTGTTACAAAATGCACGTTTATGCTTTTGTGGCTTTTGGGCTCCTCGTGGGGGGGTTACAGCCATCCGAGGGGTTCTAAAACCCTCGGCATGCATTCAAGCAGAGGAAACCGCCTCCCCTTAGCCCTGGGTCGCCGAGAAGTCGTGCCCAAGCAAAGAAGGCCGAGCTCGGGTGAGGAAGAAGAAGACCTGCACCTGGGATCCTCACACTCCTCTCTGTGCTTTCTGGTGGACTCCTCTGCTTCCTGGGAGCGCACTTGAGGGAGCCGAGACGCGCGCGGAGCGGGGAGGGTGAACCGGCTTCATCCTTCTTCTCCAACTCCGGCCAAGGTGAGTTTCTGTGATCCACTGGTTCTTTGGACCCTAAACCATTAGCAGTAGCCTCTTGGGTTCCTGGGGAGTCTCCCAGCCCAGCCCCGACGACGGGGAAACGCCGGTTGGCCGGCAGTGAAGTTGCACCGCCGGAAAACCACCATAGCTCCGCCTCGAGCTATCTTTGCTCCCGACTGTTTTGGACGAAAACTAAAATGATGAGAAGCTTATGCTGGACCTCTTAACCATCTCCACCAAATTTGGGAGGATTTGGTTCACTATGGAAGTCGGGGTGGCAAGCCCTAGTTTCGGGAAAAAATGGCACTTGGCCGAGCTTCTTGCTCCGGCGCCACCGCTACTCCCCATCGCCGGTGAAGGTCCTGGTTAGCTTCCTGGTGCAGTAAGGAGTCGATTCATGCCTTTGCATGTGGTTCATGCAGGCTGGATGATAATCCGCCATGGAAGGGCCAAGCTTGACCCCGTTAATGGCGGCCGGCCATCCGCCGCTTGTCGTCGGTCATGGGTTGCCCAGACCTTCATTATTTAACCTCTAGAAGCTTTTGGTGATGTCCTTTGCATCTTGAAACCCGTGGATGGAAAGATGCCATTGATGGAGCTTCAAGTTGGCCGCACTGTCACGCCCCGGGGTCGAAACTGCGACCCGGGCCCGCCAACAGATCCGCCGCCTATACAAAACCCCGCATAGACGAAGCATCCTACCTGCAAGAAAACAGACTACAACTAAACAAATATCAGAGCTATACAATAAAAGTGCTGTAAAACTAAAAACCAACCATCTGTACAACTGGAAATAATAATACAATATCCATCTCCCATAAGTGATAATCATACAATATCCTCAAATACAATAAACCAGAACTCAACAGGGAGGTAACCTGAAATAATATATCAGTGTACAGGCTCTCAGTACAAGTCAAATCCTCACAATACAATGATCTCTCAAAAGTGGAAATAAAAGAATAATCTACTGACTATACTCAGGATCTCCAATGAAGGGGTACCGCTACTCTCCACAGACGGGTAGGGATCTAACTCGCGACTCCCTCCCCTCGAATAGCAACCGCAGAATCAGCAACACCCGCTAAGACTCTGCAAAACAAATGAGAGAAAGGAAAAAAGGAGGGGGGGGGGGAGAGAGAACCCCCAAAGGGTGTGAGAACTACATCAACACATAGTTCTCAGTGGGTACCACCACCAAGCCTGACGGTCTGCCCACTAAGTCTACTAGAGGCATAAAAAAATAACAAAGCAGTAAAAATCTGAATAAGAAAAGCTGGAGATACTCTACAGCTACCATGCCTATATCTAAATGCTCAAAAGGGAAAACCAAAGAAAGACATGTAACCACTCGCACACGCGGTGCACAATCGACCCAATCGAGCTAACTGCCACATCTGGCCCAGTCAAGCCTGCGCCTCCCTAGTGTATCAACATAGGGTCCCCTGGTGTATCAACATAGGGTCCCCTGGTGTATCAACATAAGGTGTCCAATCGGACTAACTTACCCCTCGCGCAAAACTACCTCAACAGGCCAAACATCGCATCCACCGCGGCATCTCACAGGGTGCTCCCCCACTGAGGAAAACGGTGCAGTTTAGAGTATCAACAGTGGCACATGCAGGCTATAGTCAAATCCACGCTCTCTCTCCCAGAACGGATAAACTCGAGATCCTCAACATCTCGAACAAAGTCGGAGTACCCTCAACGACGCAGCTAATAAAGCTCACACGAACCTTGAGACACTAGTGACACAACTACTCGTGACGCATAACGCATTGGCTGGAGATACTCCACAGCCGGGACCACCGTCGACCTAAACAGCTCCCAAAACGAGGCACCCATCTCGCCTCTCTAAACACACTGGCTGGAGATACTTCATAGCCGGTATCGACCCGCAACTCGAGGTCTAACAAAACTGGTCGGACGACACTCAACGACCTGGGACCACCGTCTACCCAAACGGCTCCCAACAACACCGACCGGAAGATACTCAACGGCCCGGGATCACCGTCTACCCAAACGGCTCCCAACAACACTAGCACTGATCTAAGCTCTGCTACCAGACTCCACTCGGCCCCCAGGCACGAGTGCAACATACGTCCCACAGTAACCTGACCTCTCGACCCACTACCCGGGCGAGGAAACACTAAGTCCAGAAAATAACCGAAGTGTGGGATGTCTAAGCATAAAAGAACCTAGCCCAAGTGAAGGTTCTCTACTAGTCTGGTTTTAACATGCATCATATGACAGGGTGCTAGGTCAAGTTCCAATAATAGGATGCAATTAAACATAGCAAAATAGAATATCTCATCTCTCACAACATGCTTCCTATCTCCTCTAGCATGGAATGAACATATCCTTTTAACATCATGCGAGGTATCAAATCCACCAAACATGTATAATAAAACAATTAAGCATCAATCCACATAATATAGGCCATTCCTCAAGCTTACATCTCAACCTAGAGATTGTGCATTTAATCATGCATGCTATCAACCACAGTGGATAATATTCCCTTAGGTAAGCCTCTATCAATCCTCATCATGAACATCCGCTATCACAATTCTCATAAACATAGATGGATAATACTCATGCAATTCTCAAACAAATACCGTTACTAAGCTTACCTTTCAATCACATACATAGGTACACTAACATGCATGCATTCTATCAAATAGAATTAGAGAACCGTCCACCGGTTCTGGAGACGAAGCAACCCACCTGAAACGCTTTCCGCAGGCAAAGCCGAAGTCGGTGAAGTGCATAGTCACATGCTAACCAAAATCCGCTGAAACTGCACCCTCGGTACTCAGCCGCCCAAGCCTCTGCTCCAACCAACATCATAACCACAACACTCTAATCAAATACCCCAAAACGCACCCGCTGTTTTGCAAAAAGCACAAAGGATAGGGTTTTTCACCTGCGTGCAGCCTTCCGAAAAATCTAGAAAAATCATGGTTACGATCCTCGCGACGAGTAGATCCAAATCGAGTATTTATACCCCCGTTCCGACACGTGTAGGCCAAGATATAAATATAACAACGCGGTATGCCAAAATATCCACAAATAAAATCCTGTAGGAAACTAGTCCGAAAGAAGCATAATTATCACCTTCGAAGAGTCCTCCAAAAATTTTAATAAAAATATAGGTGCGTTCCTCTCGAAGCGTAGATATCAATCGAGTCCTTAAACGCCTCATTCCGATGCTCGTAGACCGAGAAAATCCAACAATACTCCACCGCTGTCCCGTACCTCGTAGCAGTACAAAGGGTCAAAAAAAGGCCTCGGGAACCATGCCAAAAACCCAAAATAAGGCGAAGTGATCAGCAAGGAAATCGAAGACGTACCTCTCATGAACGCGCTGCCATAAAAATCGGCTCAAAAGTCCATCGGGGTAGTCCAGGGGGTCTCACGGATTGAAAAGCGATGGTAAAAGCAAAAATCCAAGGAGCGTCGATGTGCGCCGCGTCGCAGAAAACGCTGATGTCGCGGCCTCCAAAAATATCCAAGATCCTTCGGGGAGTAGAGGAAAAATGGGTGAGGGCTCTGCTCAAAGGGGAGCTCCAGAAAATCTCCAAAACCCGCACAAGAGGGCACCCATAGCCTATTTATAGGCTGAAATCCGGACGAAAAATACACATTGGGGGACATTTTCTGGGCGCCCGAAAGTTTCGGGCGCCAACAGTAGCGCCCGATCCAGCCGTCCATCCCGCGCCCGGATACGCCTGATTGCGCCATGTCACCCCCGAACAGGCGACAGCTGAATCCGCCACCCGCCATGCGTCGCGTGGCCCGCGCCCCGCTGACGCGTGGCGCGCACCCAGCACCGCCCGGTCAACGCCCGCCTGCCACTCCCACGTGCGCGCCTGCCAGCACCCCACTGCCACGCACGCTTCCCGAGGCCTGCCGCCCTGCTCCGTGGACCGCGCCTGCTGCGCCAACCACTGCCCTGCTGCCACGCGTCCAATGCGAACCAATAGAAAAATGCCACGTGGCACACTCCTCCCGCTGCACCGCGCTCGCCCCTGCGCCTGCCCGCGCCCGCGCGCTGCCCGCGCCTGCTCCCGTGGGCCGGGCCCATTGCGCCGCGACCCCCGCTGTAGTGTCCCAGTTTTCCCCTTTGTTTTTCCCCTGTTTCGGGGAGTGGAACACCTGTTAGTGGTGTGTGGGGCCCCAACATGTCAAAGTGATATGTTGTTTGGAACCTGAGAGGATTTGGGAGCAAGCCTGACCTTCGGCTGCCTTTGGCAAATTTTAGGAGTGGAATCAGGCTAATCGGAGGCCGTATTTGAATTCAGCACGGAAAAACGCTTGAAAACGGCTATTTACTTATTTATTTTGGAGTCCGGATGCCCAAAAATGGACCCCCGGAAGTTTTCTACGCAAATTGGTGCACGGGGGGAGCTGTGGACCGGCCGGGGACACGTGGAAGGCTCTTATTGGGCCGGCGCACGGCTCTCGGTCCACGGAGCGGGCCGCCGGTGCACGGTGGACCGGCGGGCCACGTGGCAGGCACCGATTGGGCCGGTGCAGCGCGACTGCGGCCGTACGCGCACGTGCGCGGCGCGTTGACTGACCGGCGGTCGCGTCTGGCGGCGCCGCCCCACGTGGCACCACGCCAGTGGTTGGTGCCGCACGCCGTGCTGACCCGGGGAGGGGGCACGTGGCGCTTTCCCGTTGGGCCCGCACGGCTGCCGCCTGTTTGGCGGACACGTGTCGGGCCCTTGGCCGGGTCGGACGGCCGGTTGGACGCGGCGGGATCCCGTGCGCGTGTTGGGCTGGGCTGGGCCGCACTGTGCGCGCCCGGAAATCCTTGGGCCGGGCCGCACTGTAGCCGCCCGAAAGTGCCGGGCCGCACTGTAGCAGCCCGAATCTGGGGACACGTTGGGTATTATCCCAATTGTTTTTATGGGCCTATATAAAGGCCTCCCCTCCCTTCTTTTTCTCTGTTTTTCGAGAGATAGAGAGAGAACCTGTGGGAGGGGCCTTAAGAGAAGTTTTTCATCTTCTTATTTTCTACCTCGTGGTGCGTTCCCAGATTTTCTGGAAGTTCGACAGCGGCGATCCGGATTTTACAGTGTGGCTCGTTTTTCCCCAATCTTGGCCCGTTATCATCGCATTTCAGTCCGAGGAGTTCCCTGCGCAGTACAGGAGTCCTCTTTCGACGATTTCTTCACCAGTGTGTTCCTAAGAGGTAGGGCTTCGTTTTCCGTGTTGGTAGTTTCTCTGGATTCCGATTCCTTGGCATGATTCCCGAGGTGTTTTGACCCCCTCTTTTGCTGTTTGGGTTTTTGGACAGCGGCGACTTCGACGAATTATTTCACAGCGTAGGAATATCAGATCGAGGCGATTCAAGAGTCGATTTTGGGCTACTTTTCGCGAGGAACGCAACCGTGATTTTTTTGAGATTTTAGGAGCTCGAGACTGAGGTGAAATTCCTCGTTTTGCGTGCTGATTGTAAAAACAGCAATTATGTGTTTGGAACTTGTAGTTTTTACACCGTGTACACTTGTGTGATGTTGTAGGATACTGTTTTAGCTGATGGTGTGCTTAGAGGACAGCGGGTATTTTCTGGGTGTATTGTGCATGCTTTTCGATGTGGGTGGTTGCTTTTCCCTCTTTGTTGACTTGCACACTAGGAATAGTAGAGTTTCCCAATTTCAAATATGATAGTAACTTGTGGTATATGAGCCTATTGCATTGGCCCCCCTAAATTAAGTGATAGCTTCTATGTGATAAATCTGGGACAGCAAGTTGGACAATTGCTATATCTTAAACCGCATGCAAATAAATAACCCTATAATATTTTTAATTGATTCTTTACATGAAACTTTAGTCACTTTTTAAATGCTTTTAAAAGAGAACACTTGCATGCTTATTTGGACAACTAGTTAGGCCACTATTTTACTGCAGCACTATATTATGGGATTTGACTTAGGAGAAAACATGTTTTATTGTTGTTCTTCTCTATCGATGCATGATGATCGAGTCGGATCGGGATCTTGAGATAGTGTAGCTGGATCTTGAGTCTGGGACAGTTTAGACTCTTCTTGGGGATTGAGAGGCATAGGGGCAACCGCGGACGGCAGGCGGTTGGCCATATGTATTTATCTGATTAGATTGGGATTTACGGGTTTAGCGGCGACCGCGGATTTTGGGCGGTTGACCGGATGTTATTATCATATCAGATCGGGGACCGGGATTGTATTAGTGGATGGAGTTTCCCACTTTGACCATAGTCATGATCCAGTCCTGCTATTGTGAGACATTAGTTACAGAGCAGGCAGATACAGAGACACTTTACTCGTGTGGGTCGCTCCCCTCGAGTGCCACTCCGGAGTAGGCTTTTTGACCGTGATGGGTGCCGGTCAGTTGGTGAGTTGTGAGTGATGACAGAGCAGGCAGTGCCAGTATTTCCTGGCCCTCTGATTGGGTTTCTTTGGGCAGTCAGCTTTATAGTTGCATTTATACAGTTATCTTTTGGCACTGCATTTAGAGGCATAGTAGTGGTAGTTCCTTTTTCAGCAGTCTTTATTGCATACCACTGTTCTTCCTTTTGCCTCTTTATTCCTAGTGGGTGCGTCAGCATTAGAGGTTTTACCCGCTAGGGGAGGCTACTGGTTTATCTAGTAGTTCTCACCCCCATTGTTGTTTTCTGTCCTTTTCCCCTTTGTTTTGCAGAGTCATCTGTGGGAGCTGCTGGGCCTTCAGCGGCAGATCGAGGTAAGAGGATCGCCGACTAGCTAGATCGTCTACCCCAAGTGAGAGACTAGCGAGGTTTTTATTGTACCCCCTTTTGTATCTCAGACTTCAGTAGTTTCCTTTTGGGTCTGGCTTTGGCCAGCTGGTTGTATATTTATGGTGAGCTGGGAGTATATTGTACTTTTATTTCTGCTTGTAGCTTATTTCAGTCTGAGATTACTTTTAGTTTTATTAGTTCAGCTCTGTTTATGCTCTTTTATTGTATATTATCTATCTGAGCAGGTTACCAGCCTTCGTGCACATAGAAAATTCTGTGTGCACGGCGGATCTGTTGGCGGGCCCGGGTTCCGGTTTACACCCGGGGCGTGACACCCGCTCCGCCACGTGGCGTACGGCACCAACAAGAAGCCACCATGTGGCACACACCTCGGTCCACCGGTCCACCGTGCACCCAAAAATTGTAGAAAACTTTCGGGTGTCCGTTTTCGGGCGTTCGGACTCAGAAAAATACAACCAAGTAGTCGATTTCCATTTTTTTCGCGCGCTGACTCCAAATCCGATGTCCGTTTTGTCCAACTCCACTTCTAAAATTCGGTGGGGCATCCAAATACACCCGTGATCGATTTTTCACACTGAGTCCATCACTTGTGTCCAATTTGCACATATACACCTCCAACACTCAACCTAGGCCTTCGTAAGCTGCTGATCCAACAGTAATCCTTTCGCGGGGATTCGGATCTCCACACACACGGCCTAGCTCCGGCCGCTGCGCGCCGTTGCTTGACCTGGTTGCATGCATGGTGATGCCCTCGTGTCACAGAGGCTGGTGCTTGCCTCAGTTGGCCACCAGAACAAATGTTCTGTTGAAGTTGGCTATGGTTGAGCTCTTTGATGCATGTGTCATGGCTGAGCTTGCTACTTGCACGGTTCCGGCCAACTTCCACCACCCAGATGGTGAGCCTCTGACTCCATATGTTCCCCTGAGCTTGATGCTCACTTCAGATTCAAAGATGACTGAGTGGATTTTTGTGTGGAGTCACCTTGGGCCATCTTGAATGTAAGCTCTGGTTTCCTTGTTCCAATAGATCTGGGGCTGCACTAGAGTGAGCCCTCAAACCTCTGTGACATGATAAACATGATGCTCAACTTAGTTCCTAGATTGCACAGGCAGATTTGAGGTTCTAGCAACTATAGGCTCAAAATGGCTTAGTTGCTTCCTTAAGCTGTTCCGGCAGTTTTGTAACTTCGAGGTAGTGAGCCTCTGAACATGTTGGACCTCCTGAGCATGATGCTCACCTTTGTTGGGCCGTGGACTAAGTAGATAAATTTAAAATGCAAGTTTAAACCTATTGCCTAAGTAAGTGATGGCCCGATGTTGTCCTCGGGTCTCGTGCTGCTCCCAAATGGTGAGCACGGTGTTTAGAGTGTCGAGGCCCACCTGCTAGTGGCCTTGGTTCGATTTAAAAATGCTTTGGAAATAATTACGAGCGAAAAAGGCTCTAAAATGTATGTAATTATGCAATTTTGCAAAACCCTAGGGGTCTAAACACAATTGTTACCTCATGTGCTGTCTTGGGCTGTGTGCCCATGATCTCTAAACTTTTCGTTGAGTGGAAATCGGTTTACGGTAATCTGGAAAAGATCCAGATTTAAGCTTTATGTGTGTAGTGAGTCTGTGGATTCGGGTATGTGTTAGTCATTCCTTATCAATGTTCATGACTCAGGTCTTTGCAGTCTGACTCCGGCCCACGAGCCTTCTGTTGGAGTCGTTGGTCCGCCTACACACATGTGGGTTTATCTTTGGTCCGGGCTTTATCTCTTCGGCCCTCTGGGGTACTTTATTTGGTCGGACCCCTATTCTTGTGGTAGGCCAGATTCTATATTTGAGTATTCTTTCCGTTGATTAGTTATTATCAGCTTATATCTAGATATTTATATCATGCTTGATTATATCTAGACACTTATCCTGCCTGATTGGTCATCTAGCTTATACTTGGACACTCTTCATGTTGGATTGGTCATCTAGCTTATACTTGGACTTTTGTCATGCCTGATTGGTCATTAGCTAGCTATCAGATATTTACTATGTTCTCAGTATATCTTGAACTTTTGCCATGCCTGATTGGTCATTAGCTAGCTATCAGATATTTACTATGTTTCTCAGTATATCTTGGATATTACTCTTGTACAGACAGCCATTGTTCCTTGCATTCAGTATTGCATGAGATGAGATTTGATTGGCCTTCAGTTACTGCATCCCTGTGGGGATTTTCGGCTTATTGCCGATTACCCGGTCTGTGAACTGTGAGCTTGAGCATCAGCATTATTGTGAAGACCCGGACCTTCTTGGTCATTACAGTGTGATCGACAGCTTGTGGAGGCCTATTTCTGCGGGTAGTGTTGGTTGCGCGCAAATCGGACCCAAGAAACGGACTCAATGCGAGAAATGGATCAAGATTGTTTAATTGGGAGTTTTGTCGAAAAATAGAAGGGGTTTCGCGCAAAACGGACACCGTATTTGGATTCAGCGCGGAAAAACGATCAAAACGGCTATTTGGTTGCATTATTTGGAATTTTGGACTCCGGAATTGGACTCAGCGCGCGAAAACAACAAAAAGAGGCATTTTTGGAGCTTATTTGGTCTTCATCAGGCGGCCGGTCCATGGAGTTGCGCGTGCACCAGGCGCAACGGCTGAGGGGAGCGCCACCTGTCGGCGCTGGAGAGGGCCGCTCGGGCCACGCGGCACGCCCACGCGCGCCCGCTGGCGCAGCGCGCGTCCCTGTGCGGGACGCGTGTCGCCGCGCCAGTGGCGGGCGCCACGGGCGACGTGGCCCCATCCGGGCCATCCGCCCGGGGGCGGGGCGCCCGGATGGGCGCCACGTGTACCCGCCTGGGGTGCGGGTTGGGCCGGCGCCGGGCCGAGCCCACTACTGTGCTTCGCACAGCAGCAATCCCCCCTCTCCTTTCTTCTTTTCTTCTTCTTCTTCTACTATTTAAGAGCTTATACCACCTCCTTCTTCCTCTTTTGGTGCTTCCAACCTTGGGGACTTCTACAAAGGAATCACATGCAACCCTCCTTCATCTTCATCAGCAAAGAGATGGACAAAAGGGGCTTCATCACCATCATCTTCTCCATGAGGCAAACACCACCATTGTAGCTGTTGGTGGACCTTCCCGTCGTGTTTCAGTGCGAAAATTCTCCAGGACTCATTTCTTGGAATTTTGAGCTCATTTTTAGTTCTACGTTTTCACAAGAGGTAAGTCTACAATCTTTGTATTCAACTCTCCCCTCAGATCTCATGTTTGTACAGAGTTTTAGGGCCATCTTTGGGACCCTTCATTTCAGTCTGGAATCCTGAACAGTCCTCAGTGTTTTGGCTTTTCTGAATTGTAGGAGTGGAATATTTGGATGATGTTTGCGGGGAAATTTCCAAGACTCAAATATCTACAATATTAGTTTGTATCATTTTCCCCAGATATGAGTTTTTATTAGGGTTTATGCATGATCTTTGGAGCACCTTGCTGCATTCCTGTACAGATGGAACTTGTTGGATAGTTCAATGTGTTTATGGGTTTTCTCCTTCATCTGAGCATGAAAATTGGAGTTCTTTAGCTCAATTTGTATCTACTCTTGACAAGGAATCCAATGGTATCTCTCTTGCAGGATTTGGAGCACGTTTGGTTAGGTAACTGTAATGATCTTTTCAAGTGCTGTTATATGGATTACTGCAGTCCCTGTTTTAGTTTTGATTTGAGCAATGCACCTTAGAATGCAGATAACTTTGTGGATACAAGGTCTTTTTCAGAAATTCAAGTTGGGACTTCTTCTTAAATTCAAGGTGAGCAAATTCCCTTTGTAATCTGTGGATAAATACCTTTGGAAAAGCCCCTAATTAAGCTTGGAAATACTAGCAAGTTTATGTTAGCAGTTTTTGGACAGCATTGTGATTTTTGCTTCATTTGAATGTTAAGGGAAATTAATGGTGGATTTTTGAGGACTTGAAGATGTTTGTATGAAAGAGGATATCTTTGCTTTACTGCTAGGAACTTCATTTTGAGGTATTTGAGGTTGCACATACTTTTTATTTAACCTTGTTGCACTTGCCGAAATTCTGGAATTTGAATGCGCAGTATGTATTGTTTCAGTGATTGCGCCCAATCCGTGTGGCGGATTTGGATGATTTTCACGGCATCGGACTCCTGGGAGGATAAGGATTACTCACGCCAAAATTCAGCCAGATCGGGCATCGGATCGTCAAGTTTCAGGTGGGTGGTTGTGTTATGCCGAAAACAATGATTTACCCACTCGGGCTATTGGTTTCCCTTATGGCATAGTTGATTGCTGTTCTCTTTTCCATGGTGAATCATGCTTAAATCTCCATATTTATGTTAGGTTAATTGATCCTTAGCTTATGCATGAATAAATGATCGGTTGGTTGATATTACATTATTTCATATGAAGTTGATTATAAGTGATCATCCTTAAATCTATGCTATGTGAGGGTAATTGGGAAATCACTCTTCAACCTATACCTTGTGATGAATGGTTAACATTATTATGTGAGAATGATGGTGATAGATATATGTGAATGGTTGGTTGATTTATGTGAGGATTTGATGGGGTTATGTGAGAAGTGCTTGGTTGTTTGTGTGAGAAAGACTTGGTTGATTTATTTGAGAATGACTTATATGAGAGTAGTTGGTTAAGTGATCCTTAGCCTCCACTTTGTGATATGAATTATAGTTGTCGATCCTTAAGCTACAATATGTGATATTGGGCATTGATGTTGATTCTTAATCTATCTATGAAAGAATGAATAGTTGATTGATCTTTGATCTAGCTTATGTGAAAATGGGTGTTGATGTGGGTTATTGATCTAGTTGATGTGAGAATGACCTATGCTTTTGATTTTCAATTCATTCATGTTAAGACGGATATCATTGTGAGTTGAGGCCTACTCCTTATGAGATTAAGCATTGTTCATGACTCCTATTACCTCCAAATGAGATTGGACGTTGTTGGTAGATCCTATGTTCATCCTAGGTGAGATCAATGAAGGTTGTGGAGTCTTAGACTATTCATTGGTGATACATTATTGAAGGTATATGATTAAGTAATGTTAAATGATCCTAAGCATATTCATGTATGAATGTGAGGTTTGACAAGCGTTGTACCATCTTATGTAATTTTGATTAAGTGTGGCACTTCCTTATTTTTATACTTTGTGAGCATCGTGTATGTGGTATAGGCAGGCATAGGCTATGTTGCACTTAATGTTCTTATGCAATCATCGATATTTTGGAATAGCATGCTCTAATAAATGTAAGAACATCGACACCTATTTTCTTTTTATCGTCTTGGGATATTTGCATGCTTGTATGGTCATTTAGATAGGCCACCTTTTTCTGCTACACTATCATGCTGGACTTGACTTAGGAGAAACCATATTTCTTGCTTTTCTCCTTTCATACTAGGCTCAGGGTATTTGTAGCTCGTGCGCGAGCAGGTGGTTTTGGGATAGTGTAGACAGACTCTTGGGATCTGGGACAGGCTGGCTTGAGGGCAGGGTATTGCGGCTACCGCGGACTTTGGGCGGTTGACCGAACGGTGACTTGTGCATCGGATTAGGGATGACAGGTCGGGCTTGATTTGGGGGATTTGTGGGATATTGCGGCGACCGCGGACTTTGGGCGGCCGACCGGATATTTACAGCTGCATCAGATTGGGAGATCGGGCTTTATGTAGTGGATGGGGTTTTCCCACTTTGATTAGAGTCGTGATCCAGTCCTGCTATATTATTGATACTGGTTACTTATTACTCAGGCACTTTACTCGTGTGGGTCGCTCCCCTCGAGTGCCACTCCGGAGTGTGCGATATACAGACTTTGAGTCCTCGAGACTCCTATCCCCTATCGGTGTTATGCGTAGGCTGGCATACCCGATTTGGCAGGCACAGCAGGCAGTACCAGTGTTTACTGGTGGTCGGATTAGGTTTATTCAGGCAAGCATTTATTTACTAATGCATACATTTAACTATACTTCTTAGCACGGCATTTAGAGGCATACTAGTGGTAGCTTCCTCTTATCAGTATTTCTGTTTTTAGCTTACCACCTCTCTTATTCGTTTTCTTGCCTCCGGTAGATTTAGTGGGTACGTCGGGGTTTGAGGCTTTACCCACAGGGACAGGCTACTGGTTTTACTAGTGGTTCTCACCCCCATTGTTGTTTTTCCCCTTTCCTCCCTTTGTTTTGCAGTTCTGCTGTGGGAGCTGCGGATCTTCGGTTGACGGTTCGAGGCGAGGAAGTCGCGAGATAGATCCCTACCAGTATTGATTTCTACAGTGGGATAGATGTACCAACCCGGATTGTGGGTTTCACTGTACATAGTTGTATTTTATTATTTCACCTTATCTCCCTTTTTGGATTTATAGATGTTGTATAGGTGGCTTTTACTTGTATTACAGTTTCGGTGGACCGGATTATTGTATCATTATTTTTGGGAGATGGATATTGTACTTTTATTTTTTAGTTGTACAGTGATTTAGATTTTTATTACAGTAGATTTTTCTTCAGCTCTGATATTTGTTTAGTTGTTAGATGATACTTTGCATGTTGGACGCTTCGCCTATGCGGGGTTTCGCATAGGTGGCGGATCTGTTGGCGAGCCCGGGTCGCAGTTTCGACCCCGGGGCGTGACAATTATGATCGCCACTGTCACGCCCCGGGGTCGAAACTGCGACCCGGGCTCGCCAACAGATCCGCCACCTATGCCAAACCCGCATAGGCGAAGCGTCCTACCTGCAAGAAAAATGCTACAGCTAAACAGATATCAAAGCTAAAAAGGTAAGACTGTTGTAAAATTAAAACCAATGATCTGTACAACTGGAAATAAAGGTACACCGTCCATCTCCCAAAAATGATAATCATACCATAACCTCAAATACAAAACTCTGGACTCAACAGGGAGGTAATCCTGAATAAATAAATAATACATCAGTGTACAGACTCTCAGTACAAGTCAGATCCTCACAATACATCAGTCTCTCAAAGAGAAAATAAAAACACTAATCTACCGACTGTACTGAAGATCTCCTCTGAAAGGGGTACCGCTACTCTCCAAAGATAGGTAGGGATCTAGCTCGCGGCTCCCTCGCCTCGAACAGCAACCGCAGAATCAGCAACACCCGCTAAGACTCTGCAAAACAAAGGAGAGAAGGGACGAAAGGGGGGGGGGGGGGAGGGGACCCCAACGGGTGTGAGAACTACACCAAAAAGGGAGTTCTCAGTGGGTATCGCCACCAGACCCGACGATCTGCCCACCAAGTCCTCTAGAGGCAATAAAATAACTAATGCAGTAAAACTGAAAGAAGAAGCTGGAGACACTCTACGGCTACCATGCCTCAATCTAAATGCTCAAAAGGGGAAACTCTGATAAAGATAGGCAACACACGCACACGAGGTGCTCAATCGACCCAATCGAGCTGACTGCCACATCGGGTCCAGTCAAACCTGCGCCCACCTACAACCACCTCCCGCTGACGGGCAGGAATTACGTAGGGCGTCCAAACGGACTAACTCGCTATCGAGTAATGGCTCATGCAGGCTATAGTCAAAATCCACGCTCTCTCTCAGAACGGATAGACTCAAGATCCACAACATCTCACACAACGGTCGAAGTACTCTCAACGATACGGGACCACCGTCAACCCATACGGCTCCCAACAACGCTAGCACTGGTCTAAATACAGCTGAAAGTATGCATCAGTATCTATAAGCCTGTATAAATAACCCAATCCGATCACCAGTAGACACTGGTACTGCCTGCTCTGCCTGCCGCAACGGGTATGCTAGCTGATGCATAACACCGAAGCAAAGGAGTCTCAAGGACTCAAAGTCAGTCGTGCTCTGCCTGCCGCAACGGGTATGCCAGCTGATGCATAACACCGAAGCAAAGGAGTCTCAAGGACTCAAAGTCTGTCTGACGCACACTCCGGAGTGGCACTCGAGGGGAGCGACCCACACGAGTAAAGTATCTCAGTAACAAGTATCATAAATCAGCAGGACTGGATCATGACTCTGATCAAAGTGGGAAAGCTCAACCACTAAAGAAAGCCTCGATCCTCAATCAGATGCAAAAGTACTCAAATAGTGGGAAACTCTGTCCACTAGAGAAATCTGAAACCCAATCTGATGCATAAATAAATATCCGGTCAACCGCCCAAAATCCGCGGTTGCCGCAGTACCCTGCCGTCTATAATCAAGTCCTATAACCGACCTCCGGTCAACCGCCCAAAGTCCGCGGTCACCGCAAAACCCTGCCAAGTCTCAATCCAGCACAACCCATCCCTGACACCAATGTCCCGGCTACACTACCCCAGACCCCTGCTCGCATCTGAGCAACACAGACCGCCTGACTAGCAAAGAAGGAGAAAAGGATAACATGGTTTCTCCTAAGTCAAATTCCGGTATGTAGTGTAGCAGTAAAAGATGGCCTAGCTATATGTCCATACAAGCATGCATTTGTCCTCAAAGAAGAATAAAGAAAAATAAACCTCATGCCAACTTATCAATGACCATACCTGTCCATAATTCCCGATCCATAATCGCTCCTCAGAGTAGAACCTGCACATAACTACATAATCCTATCCCATTGCATAAACCAGCCTAATAAAAGGTTATGTGCTAACATGGCATGATAATTAATCATAAAGGGTAACCTTGCCTTAGGTAAGCTTCCACTAATCATCAACATAAATATCTGATTAATACCATTGTCATAATATGAATAATTAACTTGCAATTCCCATAAATCAACATTGTTAAGCTTACCAATCAATCCCAGGTATTGTACCCTACACCTGCATGCAATTCTAACATATAGAATTAGAGAACCGTCCACCGGTTCTCGGAACAAAGCACCCACCTGAAACGCATTCCGCAGGCAAAAGCTGAAGTCGGTGAAGTCCGCAGCCACACGAAATCCAAATTCTGCCGGAACTGCACTCTCGGTAAACAGTCACACATACCACTGATCCAACAAACAACATCGAAGCCGAGAATCAATTACATCACAACCAAACTCTCAAAAACAGCAAATGCTGTTTTTACCAACCAGCAGAGATAGAAGAGCCTTATTACCAGTATACAGACCTCCAAAAATTCTAAAAAAATTACGGTTGCGATACTCGCGACGAGTAGCCCCAAATCGACTCTTTAAACGCCCCGTTCTGATACCTGTAGGCCAAGAAACAATTCGGACAACGTTGGAAGCCATTCCCTCAAGAACACAATTCTGCTGGAAAAACAGCAGTAAAGAAGCTTAATTCTCACCCCCGAAATGACCTCATAAAAATCCAATAAAAATACGGGTGCGTTCCTCTCAAAGAGTAGATATCCATCGACACTTGAAACACCTCATTCCGATACCCGTGGGCTGAGAAATAAATCCAACAAGCCCATGCTGCCCAAAATCATCACAGAAAAATAGGGGTCACAAGGTACCTCGGGAACCATGCCAAGAAGCCAAAACAAGGTGAAATGATCAACACGGAAAACGAAGCCGTACCTCTCGTGAATGCGCTGCCGCAAAAATCGTCGAAAACGAAGGTCTGAGAAAGCCGAGGGAGCCTGCGTACCGAAACGCGACGAAGGGGATCATCGGTGAAGAAAAGCCGCACTACGCCAAAAGCCTCATACCTCGAAGTGCGTGCCACCAAAAATTCCCAAACTTCTCCACGAGATGCTCCACAGGAAGATGAACAACTTTTGTATACAGCTCTCGGAGAGATGAGGCCCAGAAGAAGCCCGAAACCATCCTTGAATTCGGCCTTATATAGGCCCAGCTCAACAATTCCAAAAATGACATCTGTGTCCTATTTTTCGGGCGCCCGAATGATTCGGGCTGCTACAGGGACCTCAAAATGCACCCCAAACCGTCGAGCCCGGAACGTCCCTGGAGCGCCACGTGTCCCAAAACAGCAAACACCAAGAAGAGCCAATCCCTGAGCGCCACGTGGCACACCGCACAGCGCACAGCGGCGCCAGCCGCTGCGGTCGCGCCACGTGGCCACTACAAAAAAATTGTGATTTAAAAAGTGCCGTAAAAATTATTAGTGGCATTTAGCAATTAGTGCCGCCTAAAGTCGTGTTGCTGATTCTTCTACCGGCATTTAATTAAATTGCCGTTAAAATTAAATAATTAGTAGCATTAAATAAATGCCATTATAGATGTGGTTATTAGCGATATTATTAAATGCCAGTATTTTTTTATTATCTACAACACTAATAAATGCCGGTAATTATTAGTTTATTTGCAATATTATACAAATATTGGTAATGTATTGTTAATAAATGCCGGTAATTATTAGTTTATTTGTAATATTATACAAATATTGGTAATGTATTGTTAATAAATGCCGGTAATTATTAGTTTATTTGTAATATTATACAAATATTGGTAATATATTGTTAATAAATGCCGGTAATTATTAGTTTATTTGCAATATTATACAAATGTTGATAATCTGTTGTTAATTCCGGCATTAATAAATACCGCTAATTTTAAATATTTTTAAATTATATTTTTAAATAAATAAAAATAATATAAATTATTATTTGCATTATCATAAAATAATTAAATCTTATTAATTTCAAAAAATACAAATTCAATGGATAATATGAGATTTCAATATTTTCAATATTTATGCATAAATCGTACATAACAAAATAACAAAAATAATTTACTAAGCTCGTTTTCAATTAATCAAACAATAAGTTAAAATCTTCAGTACATTCAACATCCAAAAAAATGACAAATGACCACAAAATATTTCTAAACACAAAAGTACCAATACGTACACAAATAACGCATCCAAATAGGTCAGTACACGACATAAAGTTGTTTGCGAATATAAAAATACAGCTTAAAATTGTTTAAATTGTCTTGAATTCCAAAGGTAGCATTACCTGCGTTGAACCTGTTAAAAAAAGAACACGTTAAAAGTTAGTTTTAACGAGTCAAAAGTCTATATATTAAATAATTAAATTGACGAAAGGATAAAAATATAGATCTTATACAAATGTAAAGGGCCAAGCCACAGATGCTCCAACAGCATCTCCAATTGTTTGAAAACCTCCATATGATCTTAATAATGGCTCGTTATGCTCTATTGGAACATTTATTTGCACCTCCCAGCATTGTGATCCTAACTCGACACCACCTAATTTCGTTGTTGGATTTGTACTCAACAAAAAACCTTGCGCAACATGCTTGTGAGGTTTTCTCAAGCTCTTCAAATATACTTCAATTCCGCCCTAATATTGAGTAAAAATAAGTAAATACAGTTAAACTTTTAAAGTGCAATAAGTAATTTGTACTAGTCTTTATATTGAAATAATATTAAATAATAACTAAAAAATGAAATAAAACTTGTGATTTATATATATTAGAAATAAGTAATAAGAAAATTCAGAATAAGAAATAGAAGGCACCCCATTATCTAAAGTATGGACATCCTTTTCAACAACTTTTGTTCGATAACCCTGCATTCAAATATAGTATATATTGGATATCTATATTGATCTTAAGTACATATAAATTTATAGAAAAAAATTAAGATAAATTAATTACAATAAAATTACCTGATTTCGTGGTACTTCAAAGCTAGATTCAGAAGATTGTATTTCATTACTCGGCGGTTCTTCAAAGGGAATGTTATTATTATTACCATTCTGCAAAAAAAAAAAAAAAAAAAAAAAAAAAAAAAAAGAAGATTAGATGATTTATCTCATTATAATTAGATGGTTATTTTAAAAAAATAAAATAAATATAAGTACACTCGAGTTTACTTGTGGACTGCCTATTGGATTAGATGTGCCTACTGGATTAGATGGAATGTCTCTATCTTCAGTCAAATTCAAGTCTTGTGATTTTTTTTCCATTGATTCCAACCTTGCCCTCATCATCGATAATTCTTGCCTCATTTCAACAATCTCCTTTTGCATTGTATGTTTCTCCTCTTCAGCTAACCTTTTAGTTTCGGAGAGCATTCTTAAGCATTCAGCTCGAGTTGGATTTGTGCCAAAGACTTCTGAGGGAGCAGCACCCAACCCGTAACAACGAACATAATTTCCCCCTTTTTCTTTTCCTAAAGCCATCACTAACAGATCATCTCGAGCTGCATTTTTTTTTGCAATTTTTGGATTCTGAGATGAAAAATTTTTGATTGCAGCCTACAAAAAAGAAAGTAAATGAGAGACAAATATTTTGAGATAGTAGATATAATTTTAACATGTTTAAAACATACAATGTTATTTTCACAGCTTTCCAGAGCCTCGCCATTCTTTTTAGTATGTGTTTTTATATATAATTCATGTCTTTTCGGTGCAACTTTATTCTCCTTTGTCATCTAGCAACACGTAGAAAAGCTAGTTTGTTTAGAAAATATAATAACAAATTTATTATACACAAGAAGATAAATTAAAAACTTCACTAAAAATATATATTTTTTAACATCTTTCGTAAAATATATAAGCTAGGTGTGTTATTGTTTTTCGTTTTTCACTAACATGAGCTAAACCCATGTTTAGTTTATTTACCACCCAATATGTATGCTATTAATCCAAAAAAACTAAGAATAAAGAAGAGATTAAACTATTTTGGAGGCATTCCATATCCCGATTTATCTCTAATTAATTATAAACACTTACAATTAAATTTCTGTAGACTTTTTACTTAGCTCCAAGCAAGCTTAGCCCAAAACATCGAAATCGGTTCGTTACTCCAAATCGACTATCAAAATGTTTTGGTTCCTTGAAGCAAACTTGTTCCCCGCATTTTGTAATATTAAATTAGAGTTCTAAAGGATCATATAATTTTTAAATCCTGAAACTACAACAATCCTAATTGTTTCTAGAATTTTTCAAAAATTACGGTAAAATCCAAATCCAATTACTAATCTTTACAATTTGTAATTTAGATTAGCTTAAGATTTATTAAAATTCTATTTATCAGAGTTAAATTCAAAACTCTATCTCAAAACTGTATTAATCATATAGCCTTTGTCTCCTCTAACTTCTCCTTATTCCAAACAAAAAAAAGGGCTTCACAATCCAAATCCCTCCAGCAAAACTTGTTTTCTCCCAAACTTCAAGATAGGAGACACTACAAAAAAATTGTACACAATAACTTGATTAATTCTCATCGTACACAATAACAGAAAAACTTGTTTTCTCCCAAACTTCAAGATACCAAACGGGGCCTTAGTACATGCTCCAAATGTAGGCTCTTGAGTGCTAAAAATTGTGAATTGATATTCACAACAGGGACTAGTCTTTGGATGTGAGAAAAAAAACTAGTGTATTTATTTTCTTACAACTAATCCTAATTCATTTTCTAGTAGTTGCTTGGTATTAGAGTCAACTTAAGCTTCCTTTGTGGCAGTAGGTTTTGAGTTCAATTTTCACTTTTACCATTTATGATTTTCAATAATTAATTTGTTTAAGCCTTAAACATCTCATAAAACAAATATTTAAATCAAATCATCCCATTTCACACACACACACACTCTCTCTCTCTCTCTCTCTCTCTCTCTCTCTCTCTCTCTCTCTCTCTCTCTCTCTCTCTCTCTCTCTCTATATATATATATATATATATATATATATATATATATATATATATATATATATATATATATATATATATATATATATATATATATATATATATATATATATATATATATATATATATATATATATATCACATACGCGCGCGCGCCCCATTAGCCTAAAAAAACCATGGAGGCAAAAGATAATGCAGAAACAGTTTAAGTGTACTATAAAGATATACAAAGATGAACACTACCCCCACCACTAGTTTCAAAAAATGGTACGTGTGTGTTCATGGCATAAGAAACACTTACCTTTTTTTTTCTTTTTTCTTTTTTCTTTTTTCTTCTGTGCGTGTGTGTGTGTGTGTGTGTGTCTTAGTGTGATCACACCATCAAAATAATATAAGAGTAGAGGGAGCAACGAGGACTCAAATTGTGAGTAGTGGTCTCTCCACTGAAATAATTAATCCTTCTCTTTTCCTTTCCTTTTAGGCCTAAGCCTATTGCTGCTGCTCACTTACACTTCACTTCCTTGTATTTTTTTTTAAAAAAATATATATATATTCTTTTGGGGATTTATGTCTTGGACATGTTCTTCTCTTTAATCTTTATGTTCAAAAAAGAAAGAAAAGGATTCATGTATGAATAGCCTTTTTACTATATCCTGATATTTAATTTCAAGTTAATAATTAATTGGTCTTTAAAGGAGACACTACAAAAGCTTGCAGGAGTCGAATGTTCACTTGAAGGATGAACAGAACCAATTTGGTTCTCTCGCGCATTTCTTCGAACACATGGTATGCAACAAACATAACACATAATCTTGAAGACAACAATGGTGGATCCTTACAGCTAGGCTCTGGGTCTCAAGCACCAGCACCTGTAGGTGCTACTAGACTCCACGAAGCTTGCTGGGCGCATGGCCGGCGACGAGACCCGGTGGCGGCGGCGGCGGAGCACTCTTGGCCGGAATATGCACCAACAATGGTGAAGCCTCAACCGAGCAGCATGGGTCTCATGCAAGGGCCTCTGTGTGTCAGTCACAACCTGGTGGAGCTAGCTGTGCAAGTGGCCGGTGGCAACAAGCGGCGGCGGCGGCGGCGGCGCAACCTCGGGCGAACCCAAGATAATCCAAAGCTAGGGCATCAAACTGCGAAGCGCACACTAATCCAAACGCAACCAAACTTCTAGGGGAGGTTCCACAGGCCCTACAGAAGGTGCCCATGATTTTTTTTTCGAAGCTGAAGCATTGGGTGCGGCAAACAGCCGCAGCGGAGCATGTTCGGTTTCCGGCGGGTGCAATTTCCCCGCCGGCGACCGGGGGCATTCCCAACTTCGGGGTTTGGCTGGGAGGTTCACCAAGAGGTGATGGATATACTCAGGAGGTCTAGGTAGCAAGAAACACAAGAATAAACAACCTCACCTTCGCCGGATCCGAGGAAGAAGACGGTGATCTTCCCAGCGTCGCGCGGCCACGACGGTGCACCAGCCCACCTCGGATTGCCTTCTGGATGAAGAACACCACCACAGAGAGGTCCAGGCACAGATCCAAAGCTTTGGTGCTCTTCTCCTTCTCCAACAACCCGGGATCAAAATGCTCCTTGAAGCTTCTTGCTTTTCCGGCGACCAAGGGTGGCGGCCGGCGGCGCAGTCTCTCGGGAATGGTAGCAGAGGGTCGTGGGGGTCGTGGGGTGGTTAAGTTTCACAAACGGGTGCGGCTAGGGTTGCGGCTAGGGTTTCTAAAGCAACCTTATGTTGCTATTACACCTATATTGCAACAAAATGCCAACTAGCCCTTCAACTTGCATCCCTTAAAGCTAGGTCCCTTGCTGTAGAACCACTTCACAAAGAAGTCCCTCTTGTACAAGTTTGGTACACTTTGACACATAAAATATAGCATCTTTACGCAAAATACTGCAATTTTTCCCATATTTCATGCTTTTCGAGACAACCGAGTTGTCAAACTGAAAAACGGACACCACCACGACGTCCGGCTCGACGAAACCTATCAGGTAGCGATTTTGGTTCGCTAAAATTCAACTCCATAATTTTTAAAATCCATCTTATACTGTAAATTATACAGTTCGGCACGTTTTACGATACTTTAGGCTCGTCAAATTCAAATTTCGTCAGCGCCACTGCGCTTAGAATGACAAAGCGGTTAAAATCGACTAGCTGGACCGTCAAATTCGGACTCCAGACAGTGAATCGGTCAACGTTCGCTCGACGGGGAATTAAAACAGGAGGGTACTATTCACGACTTAAGTCATGGGCCCCACTAGGTTCTTCACTGATTTCTGAACAATCCGACCGTCGGATCGAAAATCGGTTTATATCGTTTTTAATCGATTCGACGAGACGGTCGCACTGGCGATTTCAGATTTTCGAGATCAGACTCGAATATGAAAGGCAGACATCGTGCTTCGAAAACTGTGCAATTTGCACATCGGTATACAACCCATAGGTTCAACTTTGCCATTTCTCATTCATATTCACATTTGAACTTTTTCAAATTAAATTTTGAATTTCTAGATTACTACAAGTGCCCTAGGTTCCATACACCATAGGAACTTGTACAAAATGCTAGATAGTCCTTTAACTCTCAATGTAAAAACCTAGGTCCTTTACTGTAGAACAAAATCACAGAAAAGCCCTTCCTCTACAAGTTTTGTGCAATTTGACACATAAAATATTAGACTTTTTCACAAAATACTATAAATTTTTATATATTTCATGTATTTCGAGATAATCGGATTGTCAAACTGAAAAACGTACACCACCACGACGTCCGGCTCGACGAAATCTATAAAGTAGTGATTTTGGTTTGTCGCATTTGATCCTCTAAAAATTTAAAATTCATAAAATACTATAATTTATACAGTTTGGCACGTTTTACGATGCTATAGGTTCGTCAAATGTAAATTTCGTCAGCGCTACTGCGCTCAGAATGACGAAGCGGTTAAAATCGACTACCTGAACCGTTAGATTCGGTCACTAGACAGTGAATCGGCTGACGTTCACCGTCGAAAAAACCGAATCAGGGGTTACTATTCATCAGTACTATTAACTTAAGTTGCGGGTCCCACCAACAACTTCGCTGATTTCTGGGCAATCCGACCGTCTGATCGAAAAACAGTCTATACCATTTTCAATCGGTTCGACGAGACGGTCACACTGGCAATTTCAGAATTTCGAGATCAAACTTGGATCTAAAAGGTGAACAAATATTGCTCTGAAAAATGTGCAATTTGCAGAAATAAATCTAATATTATTTATTTATATCTTAAGTAAGAATTTAAGATCTTTTACCAATATTTGCTTTTAAATTGCATAATAAAATTTTTAGTGGCATTAAAAGTAATTGCCGGTATTTAAACTATCTTTTACCAGCATTTAAAAATAAATATAGCTAAATATTCATATTTACCAACAATAATTTGTAAATATCGATAAATGATATATTTAGTAATAATTTGTAATAAATGCCTGTATATTTTATATTTAGCAATATTTACTTAAATATTGCAACGAATAGTGCCGCTGTATGTCATATTCACCAACAATAATTTGTTAATATCGATAAATAATATATTTAGCAATATTTTTTAATAAATGCCTGTATATTTTGTATTTAGCAACATTTACTTAAATATTGCAACGAATAGTGCCGCTGTATGTCATATTCACCAACAATAATTTGTAAATATCGAAAAATGATATATTTAGCAATAATTTTTAATAAATGCCTGTATAATTTATATTTAGCAACATTTACTTAAATATTGCAAGGAATAGTGCCGCTGTATGTCAAATTTCTAGTAGTGCCGGCCCAACCCTGTGCCGACACGTGGCAGCCCAATAGTCAACACCCGCCACGCCGTTCGGTCACCTGCCCACCGTACGGTCACCTGCCCCGGTCACCTGCTCCGCTGCGCTGCGTGCACCCGGCGTACGAAGACCAGCCAACAAGAAAATGCCACGTGTCCTCCGCATCCCGCTGCGCCGCGCGCGCCTGCCCGCTGCACCGCGCGCCTGCCCGCGCCCGCGCGCCTGCCCGCGCCCGCGCGCCGCCTGCCCGAGCCTGCGCCGCCGCCCTCCGCCGCTGCCCGCCGCCGCCGGCCGTTGCCGGAAACACTGTTCCGGCCATGAACAGTGATTTTACTGTAGCAACCTCCGAAAAATGCATGTAAATAGTCCATTTTGACCGTTTTCGCGCGCTGAGCCCGAATCCGGTGTCCGATTTGCCAAATTCCACTCCTAAAAATTGCCGAAGGCATCCGGAAAGGTGTTTCTTGGTCCAAACTTCGCGCTGAGTCCATTTTTAATATCCGCTTCGTGCGAAATTACTTCTAAACATCCAACAGGGTCCTCCGATCACTTATATGATCCATTTACACCCGAAGTCCAACACTTGTGTCCAAATTGGTGCAGAAACACCGCCGACACGCCACATAGGCCTCCAGAAGCTGCTGGTCACACTGTAGAAGCCCTGCAGAGATCCGGGTCACCACAGCCACGCACCGCTGTACTTCACGTACGCCATGGGCCTGATCCCCCACTTGCATTCTTTACCGGTAAAGTGGTCTGAGGATGGACCCGTGACCCCCAGGTTAGTGCCCGAGGGTGCCGAGGTATGTCAGCCAGGTTAGTGCCAGGTTCGGCGTTTTCCCTAAGGTCTTGTTGACCAATATGGTGGCTTTGATTGGGTATTTGGTTATTCTACCATTGATGCATTGTTTACCTATTAGCATGCTTAGTAATTATACTCTTGTGATTGCTCAGTTTCTTGATTCAGTATCTATATCAACATGCTCTTACTTTAGTATTCAATACCTTGATATGCTCAGCACTGTATTCATGATTATTCAGTTAACATGATGTTATATCTGCCTTACCTACTGATCTTTACTATCCGCTGATTATTGTATACCAGTAGGTACGATTAGCTATTTCTCGGTCGGTCGTGTCCACTGGGATACATTGTATGTTGTATCTCACACCCTTTGGGTGACCACCATTTCAGGTCCGTCGGGTGGTGAGATGTTGGGACGTGTTGGTGAGGCTGTCGCGATAGCACTGACCCTTTGTCGCTAGTTTATTTATTTTCAGCATATCATGTATTTATGTAAATGATAATTGTAATAATGTTTTAAAATGGCTAATTGATTATGTAGTTAGATGCATAGTTTAGACTACTCTGATATTGGCTGTAAGTGTCTTGCCGTGCATTTATAGGAAAGGCTCTGTCCAAGGGGACCGAGAATTTTCTATATATGTGGCGATCTGCTCATGCTCTGGATTGCATTAAAACTCTGACAAAAAAAAAAAAAAAAAAAAAAAAAAAAAAAAAAAAAAAAAAATATAGCCTACTTTTCGAAACTCGGGGCGTGACAAGCTACCAGACTCCACTCGCCCCCAGACACGAGTGTAACATGCGTCCCACAACAACCCGACCACTCGGCCCACTACCCGGGCGATGAACTCTCTAAGTTCAGGAAAAATGAATAAAAGTGTGGGAGTGTCTAAAGCATAAATAAACTAGCCCAAGTTGGGATTTTTTACTAGTCTGGTTGAAACATGCAACATATGACGGGGTGCTAGGTCAAAGTTCCAATAATAGCATTTAATTAAACTGAATAAAAAAAAAATAGGGAACACTATCAGACATGATCTCAATACCAACCCAAAATAAATATCATCTCCCTCAACATGCTCTCAACTATCATAGGCTAGGTCAAAGTTCCAATAATAGCATTTAATTAAATTGAATAAAAAAAAATAGGGAACACTATCAGACATTATCTCAATATCAACCCAAAATAAACATCATCTCCCTCAACATGCTCTCAACTAGCATAGGTGACCATAACCGCCAGATGGCTCACAACCTCCTCTAATAATCAAATAACATGCAAGTTCTCAAATTCACTAAAATACTCCATAATTCCAGTAAGCATTAATTTTTCCAAAACTTAGAAACATTCTCATGCTTATACCTCAAACATATACATGGTACATTAACATGCATGCTTGCAATCATATAGAATTAGAGAGTCGTCCACCGGTTTTGGAGACGAAAGCACGCATCGATTCGAAGTCCAAATAAGCCAACACTGAATGGGGATACTCCTCAGGTTCCCAAGATCCCAATAAGCCCAAAAACACTAGAAAACTCCCCCCAGTCGTTGAGATACAGACCAAACACCGCGGTAAGCAAAAATCCCCAAAATTCCAACTCTACGAAAAATCAGTCCAGAAGAAGTCAAAATATCACCCTCGAGATGATCTCCAAAAATTCCAATAAAAATATGGCTACGATTCTCGCGAAGCGTAGATGTCGATCGAGTCCTCACAGGCTAAAATCCGATAATCAAGCACCGAGATAAAAATCAAACAAGTTCCGCTATCCAGAAAAACCAGCAACAAGAAAGGGGTTCAAACAAGCTCTGAAAACCCCAACAAAAACCCAAAACTGAGAGGAGCGGTAAATACGGAAATCAAAAATCTACCTCTCATGGAAACAATGCCGCAGAAATCAGCTAAAAAATCCCTCGGATCAGCCCAGAGGAGCCCGCGAACAAAACATCGACGGGAAAGATCGGTATCAATGGCACGTCGAAGCTTGCGATGTCGATGAAGAAGCTGAGAAAACGACTTCCAAAAAATCTCCGAAATCCCAAATATCGAAGAAGAGGCGAGGTGTACTGCTGTGAAAAATCCCCAGGTGAAAAAAAAACTTGAGAAGAGGTATGAGGAGTTGCTACAAGAAGAAGAAGAAGAAAAAAAAAAAAAAAGAAAAGAGAAAATAGGGGAGAGAGAGAGAGAGAGAGAGAGAGAGAGAGAGAGAGAGAGAGAGAGAGGTGTGGTGTGGCCCGGCCCACTTCCCCGCCTTCGCCAAAAATAGGGGTGCCACATGGCGGCCATCCGGGAGTTCCCGCAAATGGGAGGACGGCCCGAATGGCGCCGCGTCGAGCCTGGTGGTTAGCTGGCGCCAACCACTGGCGCGACGCCGCGTGGCGCCCGCAGAGGGGCAGCACGACGTGCGCCCACGCCTGCGCACGTCGCCCCACGCGCAGCTGCCGTGTGGCTCGAGGCGCCCAATGAGGCGCCGACACGCGTCCCGTAGCCCTTCCGCTGCGCCCGACGCACCACCCATACGTGTAGACCGGCGCATAGTACAAAATGCCGGTTAAGCCCAAAAAAAAACTGGAAACAGCCATTTTTGACTGTTTTCGCACGCTGAGTCCGTTTTTGGCATCCGTTTGATGCACAACGCACTCTAAACACCAATAATAGGTATTTTCTCACCGCCGGACGCGCGGCCACGCCACATGAGTAACCGAGGCAACCGGGACACCACATATGGGGACCTCCTTCAACTGCTGCTTGCCTTGTGTTGTGGATGGAACTCGAGTTGGAGCAACCTTGGCCAACCCGAGCTCTAGCCAAGGTGCACTTCGGCCACCTTGCTCCGACGACGTCTCCGACAGCCCCGCGACACTCCAAAGGTGAGCCTCTGATCATCCTAAGCTTTATAAGCATGATGTTCTCGTCCATTGGCATAGAAATTAATGAATGGTGTGATTGTTACAACTTGGGCTCTTGGTGACCTATTCTTGGTCACCTTGCTCCACTTACTACTCCGGCAGCCCTGTAGCCTACCTGAGGTGAGCCCTCAACTCCTCTAACCTTTATGAGCATGATGCTCACAGCAAGTTTCATTGTGGTTGAGTCTTTAATTGCAAGTGTCAAGTTGAGCCAAGCTAGGTTAGGAAATGTTGCACCATTACTGTTCTTGGGCTTCGTGCCATTCCCAAACAGTGAGCACGGCGTTCAGTGCGTCGAGGCCCATTTACTGGTGCCTTCGGTTCAGCTCAAATGTCCTCAGATTTTGTAATCAAGCCAAAATATGGAAATTACAGGTTATTATGTAATTATTAGAAACCCTATAGGTCTATTTGCAATTGTAGCTATGTGGTCTGTCTTGGACAGTGCATACGTGATCTGTGAACTATTTGTTTAAGATCCAACGGCTTCCGTTGAGCGAAAATTGGTTAACGAACCGTAAATTGGCGAAATTGCTGGTTTATCAGTGTTTCTGTGCAAATCGCGCATTTCGAGGATATTAGATGATGAGTTGTCACCGCCAGGTGTCCCTGGTTGTCCCCGGTGCTGTTATGGGGGTTTTGGTTTAGTGTTGGCAACTTTCGGAGCTAAAATTGGTATTTTCGGAAGTGGTTGTGGTTTTTATGACACTGTTTTAGTATAGGGTCGCACCTGTTGGAATTTTAGTGACCGAACGTCTTTAGTGAAGCGTTCCGGGGCAGCACGTCAAGTTTCGTTGAATTCAAAAACTCATAGGTCATATCAGACCATAGTTGGTCGATCGGTGAATTACCGAAAATTTCAGCAGATTCCGGGGACTTCAGTGAAGTTGTCGTTTAGCTTATTTGTATACAGTGAGCTATTTGGTTGGGTGTGTAAGAGTCATGTACTAACCCATGATTATGATTCAGACCCCAGCTTTCAGCAGCCAGCACACGAGCCTTCCAGTGAATTCCTTGACCATCTGCATTGAGGTGGGTTTTGCTTCGGTCCTGGCTTCATCATATCGTCACTTATGGGGTACCGTATTCGGTTGGACCCCTATGATCGTTGCTAGCCCTGGTCCCATTCCTTGAGCTCTCTTGCCTTTCTTTCAGTATATTAGCTTATACTTGGATACATATCATGCTTGCTTGGTCATTAGCTGAACATCAGTATACCTAGCTTATACTTGGACGTATGCTATGTGTGATTGATCATTACTTAGATTTACTCATGCTCAGATATATCAACATATCCTATTCTTGTACTGCATGTCAGAATAGGAGTTTAACTTCAGTTATACAGCTTCACTTGATATTACAGCTTTCAGCATCCCATTTGGGACTCCTCAGCTTTTGTGTCGTTTATCCAATTTTTAGATCGTGAGATTGAGCATCAGCATTATGATCGCCATAGTATTGTTGTACTTCATGTATGCCATGGAATTGATCCCCCACCTTACGTTCTTTACCGGTAGAGTGGTCGATAACGACCCGTGAGCCCTAGATAGCACTAAGTGGTGCAAGGTTATGCCAGCCAGATAGATGACCGACAGGGGCATTAGCCTGAGGTCTCTATGACCCATGGCGGTTTTGATTGAGTATTCTGTTTCTACTTTTGCTGCATAATTACTTTATGGTTGCCCTCGGTTGTTTCTATTCAGCATGCTTAGTACCTTTTATTTATAGCACTATTATACCATGATTAGCCATACCCTGTTACTCAGTATTCACTTAGCATAACTTATACATGATTACCTGTTTCATTTATTACTTCAGCACTATGATTACGTATCAGCCATTATCTGCTCTACTGTTATTTTAGCATTGAGATTGTACATCTACCTACTGCTTTTTACTATCCGCTGTTTATAGTATACTAGTAGGTACGACTTGCTGTCACCCGACCCGTCGTACCCACTGGGATACATTTATGTTGATCTCATACCCTTTTGGTGACCACCATTTCAGGTCATTCAGGAGGTGGGGTGTCAGGACGACGATGTGAGCTACTCGTTAGAGTTGTCCCCTATTGCCAGCTTTGATTGGCCAAGGCTTTCATATTTATAGTTTTAGGTTGATTTTGATCTATCAGTTGTGATGTGGATTATGTGTTGTCATGTGGATGTATTTGGATGAAGTGGTTGTGAGTTTGTTTAGTTATGTTTAGTTGTATTAGTTTATTGTTTTATCTGTACTCTAATTGCGCAATTATTTTTAATTTTTATAGGGGAGACTCTGTCCGTGTGGACAAAGGATTCCCTGTGCATATGGCGGTTTTTTTATGTCCTGGGTTTTAAGTTTTAAACTCTGATTTATAAAAATTAAAAAAAAAAAAATTAGACTGTTTTTTGAAACTCGGGGCGTGACATATATATATATATATATATATATATATATATATATATATATATATATATATATACATGCATGTATATACATGTATATACATGCATGTATATACATGTATATACATGTATATGTATACATGTATATATGTATATATATACATATATACATATGTATATGTATATATACATATGTATATACATGTATATACATGTATATGTATACATATGTACATGTATATGTATATATACATATGTATATGTATATATATATATATATATGTATATATATACATATACATATGTATATATACATATACATGTACATATGTATACATATACATGTATTGTCACGCCCCGGGGGTCGAAACTGCGACCCGGGCTCGCCAACAGATCCGCCACCTATGCGGAACCCCGCATAAGCGAAGCGTCCAACCTGCAAAGTACCATCTAACGACTAAACAGATATCAGAGCTGAAGAAAAACTGCTGTAATAAAAACCTGAATCACTGTACAACTGAAAAATAAAAGTACAATATCAATCTCCCAAAAATAATAATACAATAATCTGATCCACCGAAACTGTAATACAAGTAAAAGCCACCTATACAACATCTACAAATCCAAAAAGGGAGATAACTAAAATAATAAAATACAACTGAGTACAGTGAAACCCACAATCCGGGTTGGTACATCTATCCCACTGTAGGAATCAACACTGGTAGGGATCTATCTCGCGACTCCCTCGCCTCGGACCGTCAACCGAAGATCCGCAACTCCCGCAGCAGACACTGCAAAACAAAGGGAGGAAAGGGGAAAAACAACAATGGGGGTGAGAACCACTAGTAAAACCAGTAGCCTCCCCCTGCGGGTAAAGCCTCAAACCCCGACGTACCCACAAGTCTACCAGAGGCAAGAAAAAGAATAAGAGAGGTGGTAAGCTATAAACAGAACTACTGATAAAAGAGAGCTACCACTAAAATGCCTCTAAAATGCCCAGCTAAAAGAATAGCTAAAAGTATGCCTGAGAAAGTCAAAGCCTGCCTGACCAAACCCAATCAATACACCAGTAAACACTGGTACTGCCTGCTCTGTCATCAATCTCACGAACTCAGTGTCTCCACTGTCCAAATGACCGGAACCCAACACGGTCTGACCGGCACCCAACACGGTCTAAAGCCTACTCCGGAGTGGCACTCGAGGGGAGCGACCCACACGAGTAAAGTATCTCAGTATCCAGTAACATAAGTATCATAAATCAGCAGGACTGGATCAAGACTCTAAGTAAGTGGGAAAAACCATCCACTAAGGAAGCCCGATCCCTCACCTCCAATCTGATGTAATAATAATAACCCGGTCAACTGCCCACAGTTCGCGGTTGCCGCAATCCCTGCCATCAGGCCCTGCCTGTCCCAAATCCCCAGAAACCTGACTACACTATTATGACGCCCCACTTCCCAGGGGGTCACCCATCCTAGAACTACTCTAGCTCTAGCACGCTTAACTCTCATGTTCCTCTTGGATCTTGCTACCATCCAAAATGGCTATAGCCGGGTTAGAGATTTAGTCCTATTATATCATTTATATAGAGGACTAATCCAAATTTCGGGGTGTCACATTCTTCCCCCCTTTAAGCCCTGACGTCCACGTCAGGCTCAAGCACACTCACAAGCACCAGGCGATGTGAGACTCGTCTCGCTAGCCTTAGCCGACCTTGTGGGGAGCTGCACTCCACCCACAACGGTCATTAGCCGGGGAGCCTCGCTCTACCCGCTATATAACCCTGGCTCAGCCGAGACTCATCTCACATTTCCGGCTGGTGAATGGCTCTGATACCAACTGTGACGCCCCACTTCCCAGGGGGTCACCCATCCTAAAACTACTCTAGCTCTAGCACGCTTAACTCTCATGTTCCTCTTGGATCTTGCTACCATCCAAAATGCTATAGCCGGGTTAGAGATTTAGTCCTATTATATCATTTATATAGAGGACTAATCCAAATTTCGGGGTGTCACAACTATCCCAAACTCCCTGCTCGCACCCGAGCCACAAATACCCAGAGTCTAAAATGAAAAGGAGAAAAGTATAATGCATGGTTTCTCCTAAGTCAAGTCCAACATGATAGTGTAGCAGAAAAAGGTGGCCTATCTAGATGACCATACAAGCATGAAGATGTCCCAAGATGATGTAAAGTAAACAGGTGTCGATGTTCTTACATTATTAGAGCATGCTATCCAAATTACATAATCAATCTCATAAAAGGATTGGATGTTAACATAGCATACATCAAGTCTACACAAGTATGCACCTTTCACATTTGGAAATAAAGTGAGAATAGTATCCAACATGCTTTTCACCAAACATGAATCAAGAGATAAATGACAATCATTACTTTCATAAAGAGTGAATCTCACATAGATAGATCAAGATTAATGTAGTCAGTTATTCTCACACAAACCAATAAGCACCCTCAAATGAAACATCCATTCACATATAGACTTGCCAAAGATCATTTAACATTACTTGAATATGGTCATTCAATCCACTATCACCAATGAATAGACTAAGGTTCAACAACTTTTATTGTTCTCACATAGGATGCACATAGAATCCACCAACAACATTTATTTCCACATAGGCTAAATCGCCGACCATTCACAATACACAATCTCACGCAAAATAGTCTAAGGATCAACCATTATGGTAAATATCACAAGATGTAGAAGGAAAATCTACCGGGTCAATTATTCTCACGTAGATAAGTCAAGAATCATTTAATAAGATCACCCTCACTTACCTTGGATAGCCATTCACACCTAGGCCATATGACATTCACATAAAGTCATAACAATCCCTTCCTACATAGCAACCATATCCTTCACATAAATCAACTAAAATCATTTACATATAACTATCACCATCATTCACCATAATTAGGTTAACCATTCATCACAAAGTGTAGGCTAAAGATTAATTTTCCAATTACCCTCACATAACATAGGTTAAAGGATGATCACTTATAATCAACTTCATATGAGATAATACAACATCAATCAAACTATTCATTCACTCATGTATACACTGAGAATCAATTAACTTAATCTAAACATGGATATCCAAGCATATTATACCGAGGAGAAGAGAACATCAACTACAATGCCATGAGGGAAACCAATAGCCCGAGTGGGTAAATCGATGTTTTCGGCAAAGCACAACCACCCACCTGAAACTTGACGATCCGCTGCCCGCTGTAGCTGAAATTTGGCGTGAGTAATCCTTATCCTCCCAGGAGACCGATGCCGCGAAAATCATCCAAATCCGCCTCACGGATTGGGCGCAATCACTGAAACAATGCACATTGCGCACTCGAAATCCAGAATTTCAGCAAGTGCAACAAGATTAAATAAAAGGTATGTGCAACCTCAAATACCTCAAAATGAAGTCTCCAACAGTAAAACAAAGATCTCCTCTTTCATACAAATGTCTTCAAGTCCCCAAAAATCCACCATTAATTTCCCTTAACATTCAAACGAAGCAAAATTCACAATGCTGCCCAAAAACTGTTAACATAAACTTGCTAGCATTTCCAAGCTTAATTAGAGGCTTTTCCAAAGGGATTTATCCACAGATCACAAAAGAGAATTTTCTCACCTTGAAGTTAAGAAGAAGTCCCAACTTAAATTTCTGAAAAAGACCTTGTATCCAGAAAGTTATCTGCATTCCAATGAGCATTGCTCAAATCCAAATTAAAACAGGGACTGCAGTAATCCATAAAATAGCACTTGAAAAGATCATTAATTTTACCTAACTAAACGTGTTCCAAATCCTGCAAGAGAGGTACCATTGGATTCCTTGTCGAGAGTAGATACAAATTGAGTTAAAGAACTCCAATTTTCATGCTCGGATGAAGGAGAAAACTCATAAATACTTTGAACTATCCACCAAGTTCCATCTGTACACGAATGCAGCAAGGTGCTCCAAAGATCATGCATAAACCCTAATAAAAACTCAGATCTGGGGAAAATGGTACATACCAATATTGTAGATCGTCGAGTTCTGGAAATTTCCCCGCAAAAATCATCCAAATATTCCCATCCTACTTCCCAGAAAGGCCAAAACACTGAGAACTGTTCAGGATTCCAGACTGAAATGAAGGGTTCCAAAGATGGCCTTAAAACTCTGTCAAAACATGAGATCTGAGGGGAGAGTTGAATACAAAAATTGTAGCCTTACCTCTTGTGAGAATGTAGAAGCAAAAATGAGCTCAAAATTCCAAGAAATGAGTCCTGAGGAATTTTCGCACTGAAATGCAACGGGAAGGTCCACCAATCAGCAACAATGGTGGTACTTGCCTCATGGAGAAGATGATGGTGATGAAGCCCCTTTTGTCCATCTCTTTGCTGATGAAGATGAAGGAGGTGATGAAGATGCTCTGCCTGTGAAGTCCTCCAAAGAAAACCAAGCTCAAAGAAGGAGGAAGGAGGAAGGAGGAAGAAGAAGAAGAAGAAGAAGAGAAGTGAATAAATCCCCTCTCTCTCCCTCTCACTCTCTCTCGGACAGTCAACAGGGGGGACCCGGACACGTGGCGGCCATCCGGGCCGCCACGTCGCCCGGTTGGGCCGCCCGGATCAAGCCACGCGGCTTGATCCGGGTGGCCACGGCGCTGCCCAGTGGGCGCGCGCCGCGTGTCCCCACGCGGGGACCGCACTGTGGCGCCCACGTGCGCGCGATGGCGGGCCAATTGCGGCCCGCCACGCGTCCCGCTGGCGCGCCCCATGGGCCGGGTGTCCTGCGCCGGCCCAATGGGGTGCCGACACGTGGCACCCCGGTCCACAGCCCGCCACGCACCCGAAAGTATCCCCGAAACTTCCGGTTGCCCGTTTTCCCTCGTCCGGACTCCGAAAAAAACAACCAAGCAGCCGATTTCCAACGTTTTTCCGCGCTGAATCCAAATACGAAGTCCATTTTGCAAGAATCCATTTATAAAAATTTACGGGGGCATCCGAACACACCAACTCGATCCATTTTTCGGGCTGAGTCCGGTTTTGAAGTCCGATTTGCGCGCAAAGCCTCCACACTCAACAAAAGGCTTCCAGAAGCTGCCGAACAAACAGTAATCCTTACGTGGGAATTTCGGGTCCTCACATCCTCCCCCACTAAAAGAAAGTTTCGTCCTCGAAACTAACACAACTCAAAAGGAGTCTCAAAAACCAAGGGTAGGTACCCAACGACACCGTCTCCAGCTCCCAAGTCGCCACTCACTCCCCGTGATTACTCCTCTACAACAACAACAACAACCACAACCAGTACGGCATGGCCCAAATTGCGCAATCCTCTCATCTCACGAGCCAGAATTCGCAACGGGCGTCCCTCGTACTCCAAACACACACACATCTCAAACAGAGCGAGTCAATCACGGGCGAGGGAATCCAACAGCAAAGCACTCCTGAGCTGAGATGCGGAAAACCTCAGGGACTCCACAAAGGCTGGAGAAAGGGAAGAACAACCAGTGCCACACGCACCAACACCACACCCCGAGTGTCAACTCAACCAGGCGACCCAAAACACACCCACACGATCAACCAAGAGGGAGAGAATCCAACAAGCTGGGGTCCTCACTCGGTCACTCCCGAATCTTGACCATCCGAGTGCACTACTCAGCCGCGATCTATCATCCAAAGGAACCCTCAGGGGCACAACCACAAGCCATGTTCGCCTCAACAGTCCACACAGCACCAACTGTGGAATCCTCCAACTCGACCCCAGACAGCTTTCCTGCTCCAGGTATCCGCCAACACAGTGGCCCTGTCGGGGTGATCCAGGATGCTCAAAAGTAAACCAACGGTAACTCCACCGCCATCATGGGAGGCATCGCTATAACTCGCAAGTCCATCACCCCGCACTAACAATGCAAAAGGCGACGCTGATATGTATATGTATATATGTATATATATGTATGTATATACATGTATATATGTATATATATACA
>CM055063.1:27724004-27740592 GCA_029204045.2 Tillandsia leiboldiana
CCCAAAAAATCCGACTTGGACTTTTGGGCCAAAACGGGAGCCCGAATCTTCCGGGCTGCTACAGTAACGGGCCCAGCCCGTTACTGTTCACGCCGGAAATCCCCAGGCTGCCACGTAGCCTCCCAAACAGCAAACAGCTGTTTGGGCCAACCGCGCTGCGCCACGACGGCCGAAGCGGGTGCCGACACGTGGCGCCCCGAGCGGGAAGCGGGGTCAGCGCGCCCACGTCGCGCTCCCACGTGCGCCCACGCGCGCTGTCGGGCACGCGGCCGAGGTTAAGCTCCCCGAACGTGGACCGCCGCGCGCACACCATAGCACCAACCCCATCTTCCACGTGTCCACCCCGGTCCACACGTGCACCCGCGCCTTCCCGTGGACCGCGCCCGCAGCGCCGGCCAACCGGGGGAGGCGCCACTAGCGAGCGCCGGGTGCACGCCTCGCGGTGGGACGCGCGCCTCTCCGCCGGCAACCGCCGCGCTCCGCGCCGCCGCCGCCCGCCGCGCCTCTCCGGCCGCCAGAAACAGTGCGGTCGAACACCCGAAATCCGTGCCGGGATCCGGGCTCCGAAAAAAATAGTAAATAGTCATTTTGAGCGTTTTCGCGCGCGCTGAATCCAAATCCGAAGTCCGATTTGCCAAATTCCACTTCTAAAATTTCTCAAAATTCCCGGGAAAGCAAACTTGATCCGTTTTTCATTGCCGAGTCCAAATCTTGGGTCCAATATGCGCGCAAACACCTCTAACCCCAACAGGGTCTCCAGAAGCCGCAGATCCAACAGTAATCCAAACGTGGGAATTTCCGGGTCCTCACATCCTCCCCCACTAAAAGAAAGTTTCGTCCTCGAAACAAACCAGCTCAAAAGGGAGTTCAAAGCCAAGGGTAAGCATCCAACAACACAGTCTCCAACTCCCCAGTCGCTACTCACTCCCCGTGATTACTCCTCAACAAAATAATAATCAGTACGGCATGGCCGGTTGCGTAATTCTCTCATCTCACGAGCCAGAATTCGCAACGGGCGTCCCTCGTACCACAAGTACTCGCAGATCTCAAAGGAACGAGTCATCACGGGCGAGGAATCCACAAGCTAACACTCCTGAGCTGAGACGTGGAAGGACCATCAAGAAAGCCAACAAAAGGCTGGGGAAAAGAGAGAACAAACCAACGTAGCACGCACCAAAACCGCTCCCTGGTGCCAGCTCAAACAGGCGATCCGAGACATACCCATACGGTCATCCAAAGAAAAGAAGCCCTAATCGGCTAGGGTCCTCGCTCAATCACTCTCGGATCTGACATCCGCAGGGACTGCTTCACCGCAGTACCGTCAAAAGGGACCCTCAGGGACACAACCTCGAGCCCTGTTCCTCAACAGTCCACACCGCGCAGCTGTGGAACATTAAACTCAACCCGAAAAGCTATCCGGCTCCGGTATCCGCCACCACAGTGGCCCTGTCGGGGTGATACTAAAGCTCAAGAATAACCCAATGTAATCCACAGCCACTATGGGAGGCATCACTAACACAAAGGTCCATCCCCCATCTCTGGCCAAAGCTGCAATCGGCGCTAGTACCAGTTCATCATCCATTCGCCATGCTCTCCTGGCACTGCCAATCCAAAAAAAAAAACTCCTCACCTCACAATAAATGTTGATCTCAGCCAAACTCAAATAGCATCCACATTGGCCGGAATTTCCACCGCCGCTCCTATGGCTAACACAATGTGACCAAGAAGGTAAGCTTCTAAAGCTAAAACTTGTATCTCAACAACCTGGCATACAGCTTCATCCACACAGCATGGTAACACATCACCAGTGCTCCTCATGCCAAGTCGCTCTGGAAGTAGATCATAATATCCCTGGAGGATCTTGTTACCAATGCAATCAAGTACAGCTGGAGCACAATTCCTCAAACCAAAAGAGTGGCAGGGCGTTAATCAATCCAATTGGCCTCACTATAACATAATGCCCCTACCGTGTCCTTACACCATCTTGACGAAATACTCAGCCGTATGATTCCAAAATCTGTACCTGCATCAGTCGTACAACTGCCGGAGTATAACTCCATCAAAAGGTCCAGAATAATACTCGGACCTGTCTACCACTCGAACCATAAAAGGCCCTCACAGTCGTGTATCAACGATGTGGCATCACCACCGTATATCAACGCGTGGCACTAGGTCAAACAGACCCCTCGCTCCATCAGATCCTGCAACTGCGCCATCAGCTCTCACAGCTCTACTGGCAATATCCAATGAGGTGCTGTCGAGGGTGGCGCGGTTCCCCGAACCACGCCAAACTCAATCTCTATCTCCCTAACCGGCGGCATTATCAACAGCTCAGGTGAAATCATACCCGGAATCTCGTGGCAACAGAGATATCTTTGGGTCCCGGTGCCGCCGTAAGCACCTCTCACACTGTCGCTATAACCAGTGTGCTCTGACGACCTCAACAACCAAATCTCCTCTCGTCTGCCTCGCAGAAGGTCAAAGTCCTCTCCTTCCGCAGTCTAACATCCTGTGGCACTGTGCCAACCAAAACCCAAGCACTAGGTCGAAACGCCGAACTGCCATAATTACCAATAATCTACCCGTATATCTCGCGGCCTCAACTGCATAGGACATAGACCAACAAGCCTCCCCCACATACACAACACTAACAGGAACCTGTACCTCAAGTGCATGTGGTAACAATCTGCCTCTAGTCATGCAGGAATGCAACATGCTCCTACTCCGACGCTGTGATGAAATCACACCTGCGACAACTCGATCCACTACCGTGGCGCCCTCCAACCCGGGCGGCACAGATTCAATCCGCTCAAAGCAAGTGGTTGTCGCCCAATCTGCCTGAAAATCAGGACTATCCACAAGGGAGCACGACTCTCGTCTCTGCTCACATTGAGGCGACGAATAAAGTCCTCCGCAGATAACAAATCCACGCTACCGCTGCGCCACTCCGATATAGAGGTTGATGCCGCCATCGGGGTCCACCCGATCTTGGCATCACGGGAACCCGTTATCCAGGAAAATAAAATCAGAAATGTCTCTGCCGGCCGTCTGTCCTCCATCACCCGGCGCCAAGCGCCAATATCCAGAACTCACCTCTGGCGGTAGATCTCTATCCAACGGAACTGCAGCGCCCCGCTCCAAACCCAACGCCTACTCCAACGAGGCGTCAGAACCTGTAACGGAGGAACTGAGTAAACTGAAACGTATCCTGGCGCAATCCACTCTCAGCCACACATATCCTATGCGCCTCGTCCCTCGAAACCTGGAGCGCGTAGTTCAACGACTGTATAAACTCCCTAGCACAGGGAGGCTCTCCGAGAGTCTCTCCATCACCACCAACCCCAATTCTGCCTACAAAGGCTCCAACTCAAACCTATGAATTGGGATGGTTCAGGCTGCCGGAACTGGCTCCATCGACCAACGACGTCCCGAAGCTCAGCTACTATCCACTATCCACCCTGCCTCGGTGCCTCGGCACTGCTCGTCGGCACGGAGGGGGCTGCTCGCTCCATCGGCGCCACTGGTACAACTGAAGATACCACTGCATAGGAAGAAAGTACTGGAGGACACTCAAGCGGTACTGCCACTGGCTATGCTCTCTGCTCCAACAAGCGCATCAAACGTTCCATGGCTTCTTCCTGGCATCGGACAGCCTCCGACATCTGTGCCATCTGGATCCATAACTCCTGGGTCTCGCTCTGCTCTGATAGCTCTGTCTCCCGCTGCTCGGGTTACTCATCAGATGCGGGATGTGCCCTCTTCGCTACACGACGTCTCAGGGGCATCGTAGTCCACTACACAATAACAAACATCAGGACACAACAACCATACGACCCAATCCAGCGAAAGTCTAAGACATGTTATCAATTCCACAGCATTATGTTGTCTGCAGCCAACATAATCGCTTAGGAGCATAAACATGCCAATCACTCATCCCGTCTCTTGGGAGAGGTACAAAACTCGATCAGGACTCTCGCTAAAAGTCACGACTCTCACGTAGTCATCCTAATGTCCAACCACAAGCCTAGGGTTTCTAAGTCCTTAATGACCTACAACCTAGGCTCTGATACCACTCTAATCTGTCACGCCCCGGGGTCGAAACTGCGACCCGGCTCACCTCAACAGATCCGCCACCTATGCCAAACCCGCATAGGCGAAGCGTCCTACCTGCAAGAAAAGTACTACAGCTAAACAGATATCAGAGCTATAAATAAAAATCTGCTGTATAACTAAATCAATCACTGTACAACTGGAAATAATACAATAATGTCCGACTCCCAAAATGATAAACATACAGTATCCTCAAATACAAACTCAGAACTCAACCGGGAGTTATCTCCAATAAATACAACAGTGTACAGGCTCTCAATACATAACAATCCTCACTACAATAGTCTCTCAAAGGAAGAAAATGAAATAACTAATCTACTGAAGCTCTCATCTGAAGGGGTACCGCTACACTCCAACGACGGGTAGGGAACTAGCTCGTGACTCCCTCGCCTCGGTCAGAAGGATCAGCAACAGGAACAACAGGAACCGGAGTAGAAGTTCCTGTGGGAAAAGACACCACGACGGGGTGTGAGAACTACGTCCCAAGTAGTTCTCAGTGGGTGCCGCCAACAAGCCCGACGGTCTGCCCACTAAGTCCACTAGAGGCATAAAGTAACAAAAGCAGTGCTGTAAGGAAAGCTAGGAAAAGTAAACTCTACAGCTACTATGCCTCTACCTAGATGCTCAAAGAGTGGAACAGAAAGAACATGATGCCACAACTAACTCTCATCTCTGATCACCCAATCTGAACTGACTGCCTCATCAGGTCCAGTCAGCCTGCGCCAACCTACTGCCGTTACGTCTCGGAGGAGCGGACTTACGTAGGACGTCCATGACTGCCAACACCAGCACAGCCAGAGGGACAAATGCAACGACAAGTCGGATAGAAAAGCTCAATCTCACGCCGGTACAACAACCCGGTCTCGCCTACTCCGGAGTGGCACTCGAGGGGAGCGACCCGCTCGAGTATAAAGTAACCCATCTCAAGTATCTCTGTAAAGTATCTCTGTCAAGCTCAAATGTGGCTCATGCAGGCAATGATCCACGATCAAAAAGATCGGTAACTCCAAGCTCAAAGCACAACTCAGTCGGAAAAAGAACCTCGACTCGAACAGGAATAGCCCAAACACTCTCACAGCTATGTCGGAGAACCCTCAACGACTCAATCTGATAAATGCACGACCATGGCTGAGTCGGGAAACCTCCACGACTCGATCTGCCAGAACCCCAAGATCCTCAAAGCTAAGTGGGAGAACCATCTCCACCACTAAATCAGAAAAACAACCTCTAGATCACACTCTACCAACTCATAGCACAAAGTCGCATCCACTGCGAGAAACTGCCTCAACTGGCCAACACCGGATCCCCTGCGAACAACTGCCTCAACAGGCCAACATTGCAACCACTGACACGAGGAAGGGGTCCGGGAACCCGAAAGACTAGAACCTACAATCCAAATCAAACAAGAACAGGCTCTAGGCATAGCCTCTCGTTGTTCTCGTCCCAAGAAGAAGGCAGACCTTAGAACCCAGACCACTCGAATCATCTCGGGTGGTTAATTTATAGGAAAAGGTGACATTTCTTACTGAAGCCCTTTGATCTGTAAGAAATCCATATTTAATGATTTTTAGTTCTTTTAGGAAAACAGTTGAAACCAAGTTTTATATCTAAGTCTCGAATGGCTAATGCCTTCGTCCAATCAAACAGGAACAGACTCAGGCGACCCTACGATGCTTGGAAGAAAATATTTGGTTGACAAAAATCATATGTGTGTCCAAAAAGGTTCTGGGTTTAAGGTCCTGCTAACACTGATCTACCGCTGCCACTATCACAGCGACGACAGATAAAACAAGAAAAATAAAACATCTCGGGACCGCCGTCTACCCAAACGGCTCCCGCTACAGATGAACAACCAACTACATCTACCAGACGCCACTCTGCTCCCAAGCACGAGTGTAACATGCATCCCACACTAAAAGATAACACCTGACCACTCGGCCCACTACCCGGGCGAGGAAGGACACTATGTCCAGGAAAGTAGAAGTGTGGATGTCTAAAGCAGAAATAACCCTAGCCCAAGTGAGGGTTTTCTACTAGTCTGGTTACGCATGCAACATATGACGGGGTGCTAGGTCAAGTTCCAATAACTATAATTTACATATGGTAGAAAGCAAGGAGATGACAATACCATCAGATAATACAAGGAATAGTAATTCCTACATTCTAACATGCTGCAAAAGCATTTCACTATCATGCATAGTCCTACTATAGCAGATTTAAAGCACAGTCCATCAATCTTGGAGACAAGGCCACCCACCTGAAAATGCTAACAGTCCGGAGTCGCACAGCTGAGAAAGTCCAGAAACAGATATCTCTACACACCCACCAATCCAACAATACAGGAACAGTGATCAATACCTCCTGGGTACAAAAACACAACCCAAAGTTACACTTAATTCCATAAAATCCAAGCATCACAAATCTGCTGGGAACAGTCCCCTTAATGCGAAATTTTCACCTGTAAAACGAACTCCAAAAATTCCAATAAAAATACTGCTGCGATCCTCGCGTCGATACCTTCGAAACGGGTACCTGCACGCCCAATTCGGAGCCCCGTAGGCCAAGTTACAAATTCCACAGTACAGGTGCGCAAACACTCACAACCACACAATTGTAAACTCAAACACAGATAAAAGGGGAATAGTATACCTTCGGGCAAGCCTCAGAAAAATCCCAGAAAAATACGATGATAATCCTTGTGACGAGTAGATCCAAAAAGTGTATAGGCTCGCCTCGATCCGACACTCGGTTGCGGAGATAAAATTCCGGCAAGGGGCCGCTGTCCAAAAACTCCACCAGAAAACAGCGGCTTATAAATGCCTCGAAAACCATGTCATAAACTCTGAATCCAGCAAGATGATCAACACGAAAGTCGAAGACGTACCTCTCGTGATTCCAACGCCGTAGAAATCGTCCAAAAATACTGATGGAGTAGCTCTGTAGACCTCTCAGATCAAACTGCGATGATAACGGGCCTCCGATGAAAAATCGCCACACTGCGCTCCGATGCCGAAGTTGTCGATGCTGCGGCTTCCAAAAAATCCGGGCCTCCGCCAGATGATGCGCATCACAAAGATCTCCATCTTTGTTTAAGGGTGCGAGGGGAAGGGAGCTCCGGAAAGGGGGCAAAAAGCCCCAGCCAACCGCCTATTTATAGGCCCAGGCCAAAAAATCCGACTTTGGACTTTTGGGCCAAAGTTCCGGGCGCCCGAATCTTCCGGGCTGCTACAGTAACGGGCCCAGCCCGTTACTGTTCACGCCCGGAAATCTCCCAGGCTGCAACGTAGCCTCCCAAACAGCAAACAGCTGTTTGGGCCAACCGCGCTGCGCCACGCGGCCGAAGCGGGTGCCGACACGTGGCGCCCCCGAGCGGGAAGCGCGGGTCAGCGCGCCCACGTCGCGCCCCACGTGCGCCCACGCGCGCCTGTCGGGCACGCGGCCCGAGGTACCAGCTCCCCGCACCGTGGACCGCGCGCACAACACAGCACCAACCCCGATCTGCCACGTGTCCACCCCCGGTCCACCGTGCACCCGCGCCTTCCCGTGGACCGCGCCCACTGCGCCCGCCAACCGGGAGGCGCCACGTGGCGAGCGACCGGGTGCACGCCTCCGCGGTGGACAGCGCGCCTCCGCCGCCGGCAACCGCCGCGCTCCGCCGCCCGCCGCCGCCTCTCCGGCTGCCGGAACAGTGCCGTCGAACCTCGAAATCCGTGCCGGGTCATCCGGGCTCCGAAAAACATAAGTAAATAGTCCATTTTGAGCGTTTTCGCGCGCTGAATCCAAATCCGAAGTCCGATTTGCCAAATTCCACTTCTAAAATTTCTCAAAAATTCCCGGGAAAGCAAACTTGATCCGTTTTTTCATGCCGAGTCCAAATCTTGGGTCCAATATGCGCGCAAACACCTCTAACACCCAACATGGGTCTCCAGAAGCCGCAGATCCAACAGTAATCCAAACGTGGGAATTTTCGGGTCCTCACATCCTCCCCCACTAAAAGAAAGTTTCATCCTCAAAACAAACACGGCTCAAAAGGGAGTTCAAAGCCAAGGGTAAGCATCCAACAACACAGTCTCCAACTCCCTAGTCGCTACTCACACCCCGTGATTACTCCTCAACAAAATAATAATCAGTACGGCATGGCCCGGTTGCGTAATTCTCTCATCTCACGAGCCAGAATTCGCAACGGGCGTCCCTCGTACCACAAGTACTCGCAGATCTCAAAGGAAACGAGTTCATCACGGGCGAGGAATCCACAAGCCTAACACTCCTGAGCTGAGACGTGGAAGGACCATCAAGAACGCCAACAAAAGGCTGGGGGAAAAGAGAGAACAACCAAAGTAGCACGCACCAAAACCGCTCCCTGGTGCCAGCTCAACCAGGCGATCCGAGACATACCCATACGGTCATCCAAAGAAAAGAAGCCCTCATCGGCTAGGGTCCTCGCTCAATCACTCTCGGATCCTGACCATCCGCAGGGACTGCTTCACCGCAGTGTACCGTCAAAAGGGACCCTCAGGGACACAACCTCGAGCCCTGTTCCTCAACAGTCCACACCGCGCCAGCTGTGGAACCATTAAACTCAACCCCGAAAAGCTATCCGGCTCCAGGTATCCGCCACCACAGTGGCCCTGTCGGGGTGATACTAAATGCTCAAGAATAACCCAATGGTAACTCCACAGCCACTATGGGAGGCATCACTAACACAAAGGTCCATCCCCCATCTCTGGCAAAGCTGCAATCGGCGCTAGTACCAGTCTCATCATCCATTCGCCATGCTCTCCTGGCACTGCCAAATCCAAAAAAACTCCTCACCTCAACAATAAATGTTGATCTCAGCCAAACTCAAATAGCATCCACATTGGCCGGAATTCCACCGCCGCTCCTATGGCTAACACAATGTGACCCAAGAAGGTAAGCTTCTAAAGCTAAAACTTGTATCTCAACAACCTGGCATACAGCTTCATCCACACAGCATGGTAACACATCCACCAGTGCTCCTCATGCTCCAAGTCGCTCTGGAAGTAGATCATAATATCCCTGGAGGATCTTGTTACCAATGCAATCAAGTACAGCTGGAGCACAATTCCTCAAACCAAAAGAGTGGCAGGGCGTTAATCAATCCAATTGGCCTCACTATAACATAATGCCCCTACCGCGTCCTTAACACCATCTTGACGAAATACTCAGCCGTATGATTCCAAAATCTGTACCTGCATCAGTCGTACAACTGCCGGAGTATAACTCCATCAAAAGGTCCAGAATAATACTCGGACCTGTCTACACTCGAACCATAAAAGGGCCCTCACAGTCGTGTATCAACGATGTGGCATCACCACTGTATATCAACGGCGTGGCACTAGGTCAAACAGACCCCTCGATCCATCAGATCCTGCAACTGCGCCATCAGCTCTCACAGCTCTACTGGCAATATCCAATGAGGTGCTGTCGAGGGTGGCGCGGTTCCCCGAACCACGCCAAACTCAATCTCTATCTCCCTAACCGGCGGCATTATCAACAGCTCAGGTGAAATCATACCCGGAATCTCGTGGCAACAGAGATATCTTTGGGTCCCGGTGCCGCCGTAAGCACCTCTCACACTGTCGCTATAACCAGCGTGCTCTGACGACCTCAACAACCAAATCTCCTCTCGTCTGCCTCGCAGAAGGTCAAAGTCCTCTCCTTCCGCAGTCTAACATCCTGTGGCACTGTGCCAACCAAAACCCAAGCACTAGGTCGAAACGCCGAACTGCCATAATTACCAATAAGTCTACCTGTATATCTCGCGGCCTCAACTGCATAGGACATAGACCACAAGCCTCCCCCACATACACAACACTAACAGGAACCTGTACCTCAAGTGCATGTGGTAACAATCTGCCTCTAGTCCATGCAGGAATGCAACATGCTCCTACTCCGACTGCTGTGATGAAATCACACCTGCGACAACTCGATCCACTACCGTGGCGCCCTCCAACCGGGCGGCACAGATTCATTCGCTCAAAGCAAGTGGTTGTCGCCCAATCTGCCTGAAAATCAGGACTATCCACAAGGGAGCACGACCTCTGTCTCTGCTCACATTGAGGCGACGAATAAAGTCCTCCGCAGATAACAAATCCACGCTACCGCTGCGCCACTCCGATATAGAGGTTGATGCCGCCATCGGGGTCCACCCGATCTCTGGCATCACGGGAACCCGTTATCCAGGAAAAATAAAATCAGAAATGTCTCTGCCGGCCGATCTGTCCTCCATCACCCGGCGCCAAGCGCCAATATCCAGAACTCACCTCTGGCGGTAGATCTCTATCCAACGGAACTGCAGCGCCCCGCTCCAAACCCAACGCCTACTCCAACGAGGCGTCAGAACCTGTAACGGAGGAACTGAGTAAACTGAAACGTATCCTGGCGCAATCCACTCTCAGCCACACATATCCTATGCGCCTCGTCCCTCGAAACCTGGAGCGCGTAGTTCAACGACTGTATAAACTCCCTAGCACAGGGAGGCTCTCCGAGAGTCTCTCCATCACCACCAACCCCAATTCTGCCTACAAAGGCTCCAACTCAAACCTATGAATTGGGATGGTTCAGGCTGCCGGAACTGGCTCCATCGACCAACGACGTCCCGAAGCTCAGCTACTATCCACTATCCACCCTGCCTCGGTGCCTCGGCACTGCTCGTCGGCACGGAGGGGGCTGCTCGCTCCATCGGCGCCACTGGTACAACTGAAGATACCACTGCATAGGAAGAAAGTACTGGAGGACACTCAAGCGGTACTGCCACTGGCTATGCTCTCTGCTCCAACAAGCGCATCAAACGTTCCATGGCTTCTTCCTGGCATCGGACAGCCTCCGACATCTGTGCCATCTGGATCCATAACTCCTGGGTCTCGCTCTGCTCTGATAGCTCTGTCTCCCGCTGCTCGGGTTACTCATCAGATGCGGGATGTGCCCTCTTCGCTACACGACGTCTCAGGGACATCGTAGTCCACTACACAATAACAAACATCAGGACACAACAACCATACGACCCAATCCAGCGAAAGTCTAAGACATGTTATCAATTCCACAGCATTATGTTGTCTGCAGCCAACATAATCGCTTAGGAGCATAAACATGCCAATCACTCATCCCGTCTCTTGGGAGAGGTACAAAACTCGATCAGGACTCTCGCTAAAAGTCACGACTCTCACGTAGTCATCCTAATGTCCAACCACAAGCCTAGGGTTTCTAAGTCCTCAATGACCTACAACCTAGGCTCTGATACCACTCTAATCTGTCACGCCCCGGGGTCGAAACTGCGACCCGGCTCGCCTCAACAGATCCGCCACCTATGCCAAACCCGCATAGGCGAAGCGTCCTACCTGCAAGAAAAGTACTACAGCTAAACAGATATCAGAGCTATAAATAAAAATCTGCTGTATAACTAAATCAATCACTGTACAACTGGAAATAATACAACAATGTCCGACTCCCAAAATGATAAACATACAGTATCCTCAAATACAAACTCAGAACTCAACCGGGAGTTATCTCCAATAAATACAACAGTGTACAGGCTCTCAATACATAACAATCCTCACTACAATAGTCTCTCAAAGGAAGAAAATGAAATAACTAATCTACTGAAGCTCTCATCTGAAGGGGTACCGCTACACTCCAACGACGGGTAGGGAACTAGCTCGCGACTCTCTCGCCTCGGTCAGAAGGATCAGCAACAGGAACAACAGGAACCGGAGTAGAAGTTCCTGTGGGAAAAGACACCACGACGGGTGTGAGAACTACGTCCCAAGTAGTTCTCAGTGGGTGCCGCCAACAAGCCCGACGGTCTGCCCACTAAGTCCACTAGAGGCATAAAGTAACAAAAGCAGTGCTGTAAGGAAAGCTAGGAAAAGTAAACTCTACAGCTACTATGCCTCTACCTAGATGCTCAAAGAGTGGAACAGAAAGAACATGATGCCACAACTAACTCTCATCTCTGATCACCCAATCTGAACTGACTGCCTCATCAGGTCCAGTCAAGCCTGCGCCAACCTACTGCCGTTACGTCCCGGAGGAGCGGACTTACGTAGGACGTCCATGACTGCCAACACCAGCACAGCCAGAGGGACAAATGCAACGACAAGTCGCGATAGAAAAGCTCAATCTCACGCCGGTACAACAACCCGGTCTCGCCTACTCCGGAGTGGCACTCGAGGGGAGCGACCCGCTCGAGTATAAAGTAACCCATCTCAAGTATCTCTGTAAAGTATCTCTGTCAAGCTCAAATGTGGCTCATGCAGGCAATGATCCACGATCAAAAAGATCGGTAACTCCAAGCTCAAAGCACAACTCAGTCGGAAAAAGAACCTCGACTCGAACAGGAATAGCCCAAAACACTCTCACAGCTATGTCGAAGAACCCTCAACGACTCAATCTGATAAATGCACGACCATGGCTGAGTCGGGAAACCTCCACGACTCGATCTGCCAGAACCCCAAGATCCTCAAAGCTAAGTGGGAGAACCATCTCCACCACTAAATCAGAAAAACAACCTCTAGATCACACTCTACCAACTCATAGCACAAAGTCGCATCCACTGCGAGAAACTGCCTCAACTGGCCAACACCGGATCCCCTGCGAACAACTGCCTCAACAGGCCAACATTGCAACCACTGACACGAGGAAGGGTCCGGGAACCCCGAAAGACTAGAACCTACAATCCAAATCAAACAAGAACAGGCTCTAGGCATAGCCTCTCGTTGTTCTCGTCCCAAGAAGAAGGCAGACCTTAGAACCCAGACCACTCGAATCATCTCGGGTGGTTAATTTATAGGAAAAGGTGACATTTCTTACTGAAGCCCTTTGATCTGTAAGAAATCCATATTTAATGATTTTTAGTTCTTTTTAGGAAAACAGTTGAAACCAAGTTTTATATCTAAGTCTCGAATGGCTAATGCCTTCATCCAATCAAACAGGAACAGACTCAGGCGACCCTACGATGCTTGGAAGAAAATATTTGGTTGACAAAAATCATATGTGTGTCCAAAAAGGTTCTGGGTTTAAGGTCCTGCTAACACTGATCTACCGCTGCCACTATCACAGCGGCGACAGATAAAACAAGAAAAATAAAACATCTCGGGACCGCCGTCTACCCAAACGGCTCCCGCTACAGATGAACAACCAACTACATCTACCAGACGCCACTCTGCTCCCAAGCACGAGTGTAACATGCATCCCACACTAAAAGATAACACCTGACCACTCGGCCCACTACCCGGGCGAGGAAGGACACTATGTCCAGGAAAGTAGAAGTGTGGATGTCTAAAGCAGAAATAACCCTAGCCCAAGTGAAGGTTTTCTACTAGTCTGGTTACGCATGCAACATATGACGGGGTGCTAGGTCAAGTTCCAATAACTATAATTTACATATGGTAGAAAGCAAGGAGATGACAATACCATCAGATAATACAAGGAATAGCAATTCCTACATTCTAACATGCTGCACAAGCATTTCACTATCATGCATAGTCCTACTATAGCAGATTTAAAGCACAGTCCATCAATCTTGGAGACAATGCCACCCACCTAAAAATGCTAACAGTCCGGAGTCGCACAGCTGAGAAAGTCCAGAAACAGATATCTCTACACACCCACCAATCCAACAATACAGGAACAGTGATCAATACCTCCTGGGTACAAAAACACAACCCAAAGTTACACTTAATTCCATAAAATCCAAGCATCACAAATCTGCTGGGAACAACCCCCTTAATGCGAAATTTTCACCTGTAAAACGAACTCCAAAAATTCCAATAAAAATACTGCTGCGATCCTCGCGTCGATACCTTCGAAACGGGTACCTGCACGCCCAATTCGGAGCCCCGTAGGCCAAGTTACAAATTCCACAGTACAGGTGCGCAAACACTCACAACCACACAATTGTAAACTCAAACACAGATAAAAGGGGAATAGTATACCTTCGGGCAAGCCTCAGAAAAATCCCAGAAAAATACGATGATAATCCTTGTGACGAGTAGATCCAAAAAGTGTACAGGCTCGCCTCGATCCGACACTCGGTTGCGGAGATAAAATTCCGGCAAGGGGCCGCTGTCCAAAAACTCCACCAGAAAACAGCGGCTTATAAATGCCTCGAAAACCGTGTCATAAACTCTGAATCCAGCAAGATGATCAACATGAAAGTCGAAGACGTACCTCTCATGATTCCAACGCCGCAGAAATCGTCCAAAAATACTGACGGAGTAGCTCTGTAGACCTCTCAGATCAAACTACGACGATAACGGGCCTCCGATGAAAAATCGCCACACTGCGCTCCGATGCCGAAGTCGTCGATGCTGCGGCTTCCAAAAAATCCGGGCCTCCGCCAGATGATGCGCATCACAAAGATCTCCATCTTTGTTTAAGGGTGCGAGGGGAAGGGAGCTCGGGAAAGGGGGCAAAAAGCCCCAGCCAACCGCCTATTTATAGGCCCAGCCCAAAAAATCCGACTTTGGACTTTTGGGCCAAAGTTCCGGGCGCCCGAATCTTCCGGGCTGCAACAGTAACGGGCCCAGCCCGTTACTGTTCACGCCCGGAAATCTCCCAGGCTGCCACGTAGCCTCCCAAACAGCAAACAGCTGTTTGGGCCAACCGCGCTGCGCCACGCGGCCGAAGCGGGTGCCGACACGTGGCGCCCCCGAGCGGGAAGCGCGGGTCAGTGCGACCACGTCGCGCCCCACGTGCGCCCACGCGCGCCTGTCGGGCACGCGGCCCGAGGTACCAGCTCCCCGCACCGTGGACCGCGCGCACAACACCGCACCAACCCCGATCTGCCACGTGTCCACCCCCGGTCCACCGTGCACCCGCGCCTTCCCGTGGACCGCGCCCACTGCGCCCGCCAACCGGGAGGCGCCATGTGGCGAGCGCCCGGGTGCACGCCTCCGCGGTGGACCGCGCGCCTCCGCCGCCGGCAACCGCCGCGCTCCGCCGCCCGCCGCAGCCGCCGCCTCTCCGCCCGCCGGAACAGTGCCGTCGAACCTCGAAATCCGTGCCGGGTCATCCGGGCTCCGAAAAACATAAGTAAATAGTCCATTTTGAGCGTTTTCGCGCGATGAATCCAAATCCGAAGTCCGATTTGCCAAATTCCACTTCTAAAATTTCTCAAAAATCCCCGGGAAAGCAAACTTGATCCGTTTTTTCATGCCGAGTCCAAATCTTGGGTCCAATATGCGCGCAAACACCTCTAACACCCAACATGGGTCTCCAGAAGCCGCAGATCCAACAGTAATCCAAACGTGGAAATTTTCGGTATACATATATATGTATATGTATATGTATATATATATATATACATATACATATATATATGTATATGTATACATATATATGTATATGTATATATATACATATATATGTATATATATATGTATATATATATACATATACATATACATATATATGTATATATATACATATACATATATATGTATACATATATATATATATATATATATATATATATATATATATATATATATATATATACATATATATATATATATATATATATATATATATATATATATATATATACATATATATATATATATATATATATATATATATATATATATATATATATATATATATACATATATATATATATATATATATATATATATATACATATACATATATATATATATATATACATATACATATATATATATATATATATATATATATATATATATATATATATATATATATATATATATATATATATATATATATATATATATATATATATATGTATATGTATATATATATATATATATATATATATACATATATATATATGTATATGTATGTATATATATATATGTATATGTATATGCATATGTATACATATACATATATATGTATGTATATGTATGTATATGTATGTATATGTATATATATACATATATATATGTATGTATATGCATACATATACATATACATATACATATACATATATATACATATATATATATATATATATATATATATATATATATATATATATATATATATATATATATATAATGAAGGCCTCCTGAAAAATTCAAGCACAGCAGCATGCACATCATTGCACACAATCTCCCAGCAGGCTCTGAAGAAGTGGCCTGGCCGGAAAAGTCATCTGGCCCTGGTGCGCTGTCCGCCGACAGCCCAAAGACCACTTCCCTCACCTCCTCAATTGACGGTGGAGCCAATAACATAGAGTTATGTTCCGAAGTGATAATGCTAGGTATAAGATCCTGCAAGGCAGAGTCCTCAGCCGTGACCTGTGAAGAGAATAAGCTCTGATAATAATCAGTAATCATGGTAGGGAGATGAGAAGAATCACTGACCTTCCTTGTGCATCCTCAAGCTCCTTGATAAAGGTAGATGATCGCTTCTGCTGAACCACAGAGTGGAAAAACTGTGTATTTTGCCAACAGCCACAACAGCCATAATTTTT